>JAHTLZ010000129.1:80636379-80648408 GCA_023846285.1 Phrynocephalus versicolor | reverse complement strand
TCTATCTATCTATCTATCTATCTATCTATCTATCTATCTATCTATCTATCTATCTATCTATCTATCTATCTATCTATCTATCTCATTAGAGCTGCCATACTCAACTGCCCATATGAAAACAATTATTCACATATCACCTTATAAGGTTTATTATGCAAAATTATACCATCCTGGTTCAGTCTATTTTTTTTTTCATATTGTGTCCATGGCCATGGCCAAAAGAAGTTGAGAACTAGCTGCACCTCCAGTTCAAGTGAGCTTTCCCAGTTTTAAATAAAAATTGTATAAGAAAACTTTTTTTTTTTTAGCGGGAGGGTCACAGAACCAGATTTGTCAGTCTAAAGCCTGATGATAAGTAGCTGCTCTCTGTGGACCATGTCTGGGTAACAGTAAAAGACATGAACATTCTGTGTGAAGAAAGTCAAATACTTTATTTTTAAAAGCCACATCCTCTCTGATCTTCATAAGCAAATGCCAATTGAATGAATTACAGTGGTACCCTGGGTTACTAATTTCCAGATTACATAACAAAATCCTTCAGAAACAATGTGTCTGTGTACTTAGCATTTTTAATGTAAAACCCTGGTTTACACATATTTTGCCCCCCCCCCCCCCAAAAAAAAACACCATTTTTTCCAAAGGACTTCATTTCCCAAGAGGCATTGTGCCCCATTTAGATCCAGTTTACGTAATTCCTGGGTTACAAAGCATCACGGGGAACAAATTATGTAAAATGGGGTACCACTGTATGATGAATGAATTCAAATGGCAGTTAAATTGTGCCACACACAATTACATAGAGACTTGAGTTCTCTGACATTTTGCTGCTGCTGCTTCTTTGCATACTATCTGTCAGAACCAATTAAATACAGAAAAACCCACATGTTTATAGTTATACGTGCAGTGATTTTATCCTGCTTTCAAAGTTAATATACACATGTTCAGGCTAGAGATTGCCACTTCCATGTGTCCTTACACATTTGAAAAAACAGCTGAGAGTGAGAAGCTCTTTAACATTATATTTAAAATCTGAACAGCACACTATACCTGTACACCGAGAATCACACTAGAAAGTACTCCTAGCATAAGTTTTGAAGAAGTGCATCTCAAGTGATAAAATACCTTCCTTTCCACATCTCTATGTATTTCATTTAGCTTAGTGAATTAGATATTAGGCTGGAAATTCAGAGGCTGGGCAATCAGTTCCCTCCTCACTGTGCATTACAGCAAAGCCAGCCGATTTAGCCTTGGGTGAGCTGCACAGTCCCAGGATGCCTCTAGAAGAAGGCAAAAGTAAATGACTTGTGAATACTCCCCCCATACCTAGAAAACCCCAAGAGTGGTTGCTAGGGATGGGCACATTATGAAAAATGACATGCTGTTTTGTTGTTTCCTAACATTTCAAACCGTTTCAAAATGAAACAATATGGCAGACAGTGTGTCATCCTGAATTGAAACATAATGATGTTTTTGTTTTGGGAGGAACCAAACCGGGGAGCCGCCACCAGATCACACTTCAGCAGAGAGATCTGCCAGCTGTTTCCCTGCACAGTTCTTGCCTGCCACAGCCTCCCAGCTGATTTTGACAGCTCAAGCTTTCAAAAAAAAATGCCAGCTGGGAGGCGGGAAGCTGCAGAGAAGGGAGCAGCCAGGCAGCAGTAAATTCACTGCCTGACCGCTCTTTTCTCCCCTGCCATCCCCTCCCTACGAGGGGTGTGTTTTGGACAGGGAGTGCTGTGGGCAGAAGGGGCAGCCTCCAGTGCCCACAGTCCTCCCTGTGGAGATTCTCCCTCTCATTCCCCCTCTCAGACCCCTCCTGTTTTGGGAAAGACCAGGTCATTCCTTGCTGCTATGAGCAAACCCCCCTCGGAGGAGGGGGCAGCACTGCACAAGGAGGCAGCAGTAAATTCAAATAGAGCTTGAATTTACTGCTGACTCCTTGCTTTTTTCTTGCAATCTGTGCCTTCCAGCTGGGTGGTTTTTTTACAGGCAGGCCCATGGGGAGGGGGGTCCACTCCCTCCCTGTTAAAAAAAAAAAACAGCTGGGAGGTGCTGAAAGACCAGGGGATTCTCTGCTGCTGGTGGTACTGAGCTCACAGCAGCAAGGAATGCCCTGGTCTTTCCCGAAACAGGAGGGGTCTGAGAGGGGGAATGAGAGGGGGAATCTCCTGGTCTTCCAGGACCTCTCAGCTATTTTTTTACAGGGAGGGGTGTGCAGAGGTGGCACTCCCTACCCCCACACACCTCCCTGTCAAAAAGCCCCAGCTGAGAGGCAGGGGGAGGACTTCTTTCTACCTTTTGCCCCTTCCCACACCTCCCAGCTGAGGCTTTTTGACAGTGGTGGTGTGGTGAGGGGATCCTCCCTCCTTCCCCTCCACCTCCCCATCAAAAAGCCCCAGCTGGGAGGCAGTGCGAGGGGCAACGCACCAGAAGGGAGCAGGTTTTTGCTGCCTGTTCCCTTCTGGCATGTCACCCCCCACCTCCCAGCTGGGGCTTTTTAACAATTGGGATTGGGGAGGGAGGGAGGGTGCCCCCTTCCCCACCTCCCATACCCGACCTGTCAAAAAGCCCCAGCTGTGAAGTGGAGTGGCAAAAGAGAATGGAGCAAGCAGCAGGAAATTCAGAGCACTGCTTGCTCTGTTCTGCCTTGCCACCCACCTCCCAGCTGGCTTTGACATCAGAATGATTCAGAAACTGCTGGCACCCAGATGGTTTTTTTAAATTTATATTTAAGGCTGTCCCCACTGGAAATAACCTGACGTCAAAAAACCTCACCTGGGTGGTGGCAGCTTCTGAATCATTTCATTACTCATTACATTTCATTACTAAAATTCAATAAAAAGTTATTTTTATTGTGGAACAAAATGAAACACAAGTAATGAAATGAAATGAGAATAAATTAATTTTCCATATTATGCCCATCCTTATTGGTTGCTGTAAATCTTGAATTGACTTAATGGCACAGAATTATTATTATGTATTTCATTTAGTCATGCTTTGTTTTAAGACTAGACATTCGATGATACACACTAGTATAATATGCAAATTTGATGGTTGTCATGTGTGTCACTGAGGTAATCTCATTGTAAGGAAGAAAACACTTTTAATGGAGGAAATATGATTTACCTTTAAATCCAATTTTACCATTGGAATGCACCAATTTAAAATTTCCAATCATGTACACCATAAAGGAATATTTGAATAAGTTAATGGCATATCTGGATTTTATAATATGCATTATTATAAGAGGTTGGACATTACTACTGCTTAAGATCCCATACTATGTAAAAGTATTTGAGTGAGCCCAAAGCTGGTTTAGATTTATGTAGTTTTTCATGCCCCATCACGGCTGTTTCCAAAATTCTAAAGAAATTTTTGTGACAACTTGGGGGTTGAACTTTTAAACGAACAAATAAACCATTTGAATCCAGCCAGTAGAAATTCATTGGGTCAGATTAAAATCCAGCTTCTTTCATTTGGGGAATTTTAGGGAAAGAAAAGTTTTGCTTCTTAGATGTCACCAGCTGACACATTCAGTCATTTCCTTCTAATTATAATGATTATTGCTCAGTCATAGCACATGCATAATTCATAAGGGATAATCCCTTATTCTTATGCTATGTCTCTAATGAAATGTCTTCGTTGGAGGCCCATTACAAAAGCTTCATTCATTCCACATGAGGCGATAACAAGGCTATGTGGCATGTTTTGTACAATCTAGTTACATGTATCTATTTGCCCACCCAGAGCCTCCTGGGTTTAAGATTCTCCTGAATAAATAGTGGTTAGTTTTTCCTCCTAACGTTAATCCCTTTTCTTCTCTTTCTTTTTCCTCCCTTCCCTCTAAATTTGTCAGAGCCACAAGCAACCTGCTGCTTTTGTAGTTACTCAGCATCCATTACCCAACACTGTAGCAGATTTTTGGAGACTGGTGTTTGATTACAACTGTTCCTCTATTGTGATGTTGAATGAAATGGATGCTGCACAGGTAGGTAGAGGTTTGAGGATACAAATATGTATAAAGCAAGCATGTTTTACAACTGTTTGGCTTAGGGTGAATATCTTGGACAAAGTGGAAGAGGAATAAGTAGATTCTAACCAATTCCTATTCAACTGGGAGTTATTAATATTGCTTGTGATTTCAAGATGTGTGATGAGCCCCCCTTTGGCATTCCAGGGCTCTTTTGTGATTTGCTACCACTTAGTGCAGTGATGGCAAACCTTTTAGAGACCGAGTGCCCAAACTGTGATTCAAAACCCACTAATTTTTCACAAAGTGCCAATACAGCAATTTAACCTGAATACAGGTGGCTGTGAAGGGGCGGTGTCAGGTGCCCACAGAAAGGGCTCTGAGTGCCACCTTTGGCACCCGTGCCATAGGTTCACCAACCCTGACTTTGTGGGTTGCAACCAAGCTTAATAATCCTTGGAACAGATCTACTGAAATCAGTAGGATATGTTTGTCTTGCCTGATTTAGTTCTCATTGACTTTGATAGGTTTATTCTAACTATGACTATGTACGGACCTGGCCATTTTGATAATTGCAGTTGGCCATTGACATATGCACTGGCCCTGCACATGTAGGGGAATGTGCTCTTTCTTTGTTTTTCTGAGCTAGAGGTTGTTATCTGAAAGTGGGTGATCTTTCATAAATCCCCTTGTCAAAGTACAAATCCTTCCTTCCCCAACTATCAGCATAGGAATATCATTAAAAGATTAAAATAATGTCTTATTCATTTGATACCAGAATAGTACTGCCATTAAAGTAATCCATCCCCTGAGGCTAACAAATTCTGAAGAATTCTGAACATAAATAAATAGATAAATAGATAAATAAATAAATAAATAAATAAATAAATAAATCTCCAAGGAATTTTCTGGGCAATATCACAGATGCTGCTAATCAAATTCCTGGATACTCTGAGGAATACAGGGTTGTATACAAAAAAACCTGTTGTCCTTGTTTTATCAGTACCAAAAAGGAAGAAAAGGAAGAAAAACTCTCTGCCCCATGTCTTTAATAATAAATCCACCACAACTGAATATTGTTAGAATTCATTCCCTCAAAAGTTGTCCATGTTCCAAAACCATCACATTTGCCTTGTCTCAGAACTGTAGAGAGGATGCATTTGATCCCTAATTATGGAGTTCTGTCTGGTTTGGACCAGTTTGGAGGTCACTTAATTCTGAATGTTGTATTTCTAAGCAGATTTTGGAAAGGTAGTTGGTCCTTGTGATGAGTGAGTAAACTCTTCTTAGCCTCCTTCACCATTTTTCCTGGCAGTTCTTATAAGACAGTGGTAAACTTTCAAAAAGGTAACTGGAGAGGCTCATGCGTTATGATTAGAGATGGGCACGACTCAGAAAAAAAGTTTCGTTTTCGTTTTCGTTTTTGGCTAGGGTCTGAGTCGTTTCGTTTCCGTTTTCGTGGGCTAATTTCAAAATTTTTCGTTTTTGTTTCGTTACGTAATGAAAACGAAAAAACGAAAACGAAAACGAAAATTTTTTCGTTTCTCCCCATTTAGCTCAATTGAGTGCTTTTCCAGTAACGAAAAATGAAAATTGGCTCGAAATTAGTCGTTTTGTTTCCGTTTTCGGTCCAGGTTGGTGCCGATTTTCGTTTTCGTTTCGTTTCCGTAACGAAAACGAAAAATGAAAACGAAAACGAAAATACCACTAAGTCGTGCCCATCTCTAGTTATGATGTATCAAAATGACTTGATGACTGTGTCACTTTATTTTCTGTTGGTATAAAACACAAAAATGCAAAGGAAAATTATGGGTGATGGATGTGGAATATGTAGTGGAAGGAAAAGTACTTAAATATCTAGCATTTTTTGCTTCAAGCACAAAGAGGTGTGCCTTTTTAAGTCTCAAAAAACATAATCAATTCATTTTTTACCATTCCAGCTCTTGTAGGATAAGATTCTCAACAGCAGGGATTGTCAAAAACATGACCTACTCCAGGGTATATTGCTTGAATATGCAGATTTGAGTGGAATCAGAAACTGGGATTTTTCTACTTCCTTCTTCACATCCTGATATTTTCCATATGTTGAGTATGTGCAGGCTGCAAAGTAATCTTTAAAGACATCCTTTCAGTGACCATCCAAATTGAAACTAGCTACTGTAATTATGAAATATGGGCTGAAATCCAATTGCTTTAAGTATTAAGCCACACTAGAGTAAGTCTGCCAGAACAAGGATTTTGTGGTGAGTCAGCAGCTTTCTAAATTCCATTGATTCAAAGAGGCTAACTCTAGTTACCGCTTACTTCAACATTTCAACCAATGGGCATTTATAGGGTAGGGGATTGACTGCCGACAATCCCTACAAATTCAGTGGGCCTATTCTAGAATGACTTATTACATTAAGCAACGAGATTTCCTTTCCTTTGGAGAAATTCTGTTTTAATTTGGATGCCTTCAAAATCTGCTTTAATCCTCCTCCTCTTAGAACTGGGAGAGATCCCATGGACATACAGAGGTAGGAATCAATCTCCCAACCTCTGGCACTGTAGCCAGATGCCTAAACTATTGAGCCATCCAGCAGTGGTTAAGCATCCCAGTTTAATTCTGGATTAGAGATTTATTCAAATCTGAAGCATGGTCCTTGTAGATATAGTTGTTACTAACATCCTTCGTTGCCAAGGTTTATATAAGCCAGATAACCAGGGACTGAAGTCAGTCTCACTGGATGCTTTACCTGGCATTGAGCACACGAGCTATACTAATTTGTGAATTTCTAATATTTTTGAAAATAAAGGAAGGTAACTTTCTTTCAGATTTTGTGAGAAGGAAAAAGCCTTTGCTGTGATACACACAAACAGCTCTCTTCAAATTATGGACTATCTACAGTGTCTGTTTCTTCTTTCATATTTTATGTTCCAGAGTGGCAATATTTAAGGTTCCCATCATATTATGTTTCACTAGATATTGGGTGGTTCCTCCTTAAAAGCTACACCATTCTAATATGCCCATTCTTTCCTTTTAATCTGTTATCTGCTTTCCTTTTTCTGTGACTAGCTCTGCATGCAGTACTGGCCAGAGAAGACATCCTGTTGCTATGGGCCAATCCAAGTGGAATTTGTTTCTGCTGACATAGATGAAGATATTATCAATAGGATATTCCGGATCTGCAACATGGCAAGGGTAAAGAGAACCCAGCTATTTTTCCATTATTGTTCAGTGTTGGAATGCTAGACAACATAAACTGAAGTGTGGGAGGGAGGTACCCCTTTATGGTCCATTCTTCCTCCTCTCCTCCTCTCCACCTATCACCTCCTCTTAATATATCAGATTATTCCTTCATATACCTTAGGTTTAATTTTTATTTACTTACTTATTTCATTTTATTTTACAGGCAGACCTTTCTTCCACTTATGAGTCCCAAGTTGGCTCAAAAATTATTAAAAAACTTTACCAGTTTAAAATGCAAAATATATTTTTTCATTGAAAATAAACCCAGATACTACACTTGATATTAGCTCAAAGGCTGAGAGGCAGTGTTTTGATAGTTTTGGATGGCTTTTACTTAAACAATATGTTTGATTATTTTATATTATTTTGTAATGACTTCGGATGCAAATAAAATTGTTTAACTAGCTAAAATTTAAAAAAATTAAATATATTTGCTTCTTAAAATAACCAGTAAGAACTGGTCAAAACATTTTAAAGCAAATTAAAGCATATATAAAGCAATAGGCAACACTCCAAGTCACCACTACCCAGTTAGCTATTAAAAACTCCCCCCCCAAAAAAAAAATGGTATTAGCCACTCAACAGAAGGATGAGAGGTAGGCGGTCAACTTGGCCTTCTATGAGAGGGCATTTCACAACCTGGAAGTGGCCACAGAGAAAGCTCTCTTGTCAGTAAATCACACTGATGTGTGATCCAAACATGGGCAAAGCCTCTTACAAATAGCGGTTGTGAGCTTTTTGGGCTGTTTGACACTTCACACCTCCACCAGCAAGACCATAGCTAATGACCCATACTTAATGGGTGTTGGGAAGGGTTGCATAGGTGGGAATTTCACCCACCATAGGCCATTGTACACCTAATGAGCCTATTCAAAACATTGTCCAATTTATGAGCCTATTCAGACCAGGGTGATGTGAAATCAAGGTAAACTATAAATTGGAGGCCTCACCACTAACTTTCCTCAGACTGACAAAGCTGCTTGGATGAGTAGCAAAATGGTTTGATCACTCCAAAAAAGAAGTCCAGTTACCATGACTCAACTTATAGATAACCTCATCTGGATGACTCAGAATCTTCACAGACATACACACCCTTTAGCCCTTCAGGCTAATTAATATTGCCATGCCTGTTTTGCAGAATGTAGACAAGAAAACTAATTTCAAATGTAGCATTGGAGGTGAGCATTAGAGATACCATAGAGACCAGAAAGGCAGATATGTGGGTACTCAATCAAGTAAAGTCTTTACTCACTATTTGAGATGGGCACGACCAGGGAAAATGACGTTTTCAAGTTGCTGTGTGTCGGAGCCGGCCCGTTTCGGCTCGTTTCCATTTGTCACGATTTTTTTCAAAAATTTGTCATTTCATTTGTTGTTTTTTCGTCTGTCGTTAGTACTGGTTTGGGGGGGAGTGGGCTCCTGGAGGCACCTCTCTGGGGTGGGTGCCTCCTCTGGCTCGCTATGAAGGGAAAGCTTGCTCCTGGAGGCACCTCTCTGGCTGGGTGCCTCCTCTGGCCCGCTACAAAATGGCATGCATAGCCAATTGGATAGGCATACCAAGTTGAGTGGCAGAGCCAGAGGCACCTCTCTTTTGGGTGCCTCTTTGACCACAGGCCCACTGCTGGTATAGTGCAGTGTCACAGTGCACACTGGGGGAAGGCTCCCTCAGTCTGGGCGCTCTGTGGTCCACTAAAAAGGGAACTGTACTTGCGTGTGTAGTGCAATGCGAGTACAGATTTGGCTTAGGGTTAGGGTTAGCGCAAGGGCTAGGCTTAGGGTTACCGGTAAGGTTAGGGTGAGTTCGTGGGGTGCAGCTCTGGGTGCCTCTCTGACCCACTAAGAAGGACAGTGTACTGGCGTATGGGTTAGGCTTAGGATTAGGGTTCTGGTTCGGGCTAGGGTTAGTGGGCTTTTTATGCCCGACTGGCACATCCCAGAAGTCTCTGTCAAAACCTGGTCAAGTGGCCATGCAATTGGTGGAATGGCTCCAAAAATTTGCATGGTCCACTCCCATGGCCAGCCCATCATTGCACAGGTGTAAAAAAATAAAAATAAAAATAAAATAAAATAAAATAAATGGAGACGTTTTGTTGCAAGAAAAACCCAGTGCTGCTACTGTAAAAAATCAGGCAGTTTTAAAATAGCTATTTTCGCATGTTTCTGTGGTGCTTTGGTGTGTTTTTGGACCACCACGATTTCAAAATAAATATTGCGGTTGCCCCATTTTGGATTCCCCGCCCACACCGCATGGCATTGGTGAGTTGGCGAGACGATGAGGATGTGCAGCCCAGGAGAGGAGAGGGGGGAGGCCGGGGACCCCCTCCCCCAGAAACCACCCCTCTGATAGGTGCCCTCACTCAGGCAGGCATATTTTTGCCTGCCTTTTTGGCCGGGAATCGGGTTTTTTATTTATTTTTAAAACTTTTTTTCTGTGCCGCCGCTTGGCGAGTTGGCGGCGAGACGACGAGGATGCCCCCCACCAGAGCAGCCCAGGACAGGAGAAGGGGGGAGGCCAGGGAACCCCCCCCGCCCAGAAACCACCCCTGTGGTAGGTGCCCTCACTCAGGCAGGCATATTTTCGCCTGCTTTTTTGGCCGGGAATCAGGTTTTTTTTTTTTGTAAACTTTTTTTCTGTGCTGCCTGGCATTGCACGATCGCTGCGATGCCAGGAACGACCACGACAAATCAGACCCAATTTTTCTTTAGTCGGTTCGAGTTTGAGTTCTGGTGGAGTAATTGTCGTTCTTCGTTCCGTTACGTAACGGAAACGAGGAACGGAAACGGAAACGAGGATTTCGCCGAGTCGTGCCCATGTCTACTCACTATAACAAGCTCTAGGCAACAGCCTGGATTCCCAATACCTTCCAAAGGCAGTCCCATGTATAGAGTGTTACAATAATCCAAATGGATTATAACTAAGGGATGTGCCATCACGAGTAGGTCAGACTTCTCTAGAACCAGGTGAAACTAGCAAACACATTCCTGGACACTGGACACTATGTGTGGTTTTTTTTGTTGGTTTTTTTTTTTAAATGACTAAAGCATCATCTTTTTTGTCTCTAACGTACAGAATTTCAAACATCTTAAAGTGGTGAATGGTTTAGAACAAACACAGAAATATGTCTCCCATGTTAATTTTCTGCCATTTCCCACTTCCATTCCTTTGGACAGTGTAACTGTCTTTATGCTCTTATCTCTAGGTGTTACTCATTCATAATCCCTCTAATCACAGACAAGACACATAACATTCTCTTTTATCAGTTACTTATCACCACCCCCGAGCCTGCAGATAAACAGGAAATAGCTAGTGCTTACAAATTACAATTCACACATATAACAGTTTCAGGAAATCTTGTAATGGCAATGTCAAAGACAGCTTTGACATTCACTCCATGGCTATTGAACATAATGTACTCCACAGAATTAAGTACCACCCTTTAATTCTGTTGTTGTTGAGGGGGGAGAGAGAGATTCTCTGGACCTCAGATGTGTGTTGGAGGGATAAAACTACAGTTCATATGAGGTTTTAATGCCAATAACTCTATTTCTCTACGTTCTTGCTCATAGTATTCTGGGAAATGTCTTATAAATTATTTCTGTCACCAGTAAAAAAAAAAGGATAGTATTCTGCTTGTATATGGCCTCTTAGTGCTTAAAATGCTCTCTGGGGAGTTTATAAGTAATTATGCAGCCTGGGTAATCATTTAGCAACCTGGGAAGGATAGAAGGCTGAGTGAACCTTGAGCCAGCTACCTGGGGTTTTGCCCCAGGTCATGAACACAGTTACGGCTGTAGAACAACAATTTAACCACTGTACCACAAGGCTCATAATAACTAGTGTTAGACTTATCCTCTTTTCTGCCTCCCAGAAGGCTTGCTTATAAAGCCCTAGTTTGCTTTCTTTTGGTATGGCCTCACTAGTCCTTGTATAAGAAGCAACAAAAATGAACAACTATTTATTAAGTAATTCTGACAAAATGCATTGCTATACATGTTTTAAAGTTTCAATTGTGGCCTTTTTTTCTGGGACCTGTTTGCAGTACCAAACCGATGATTTGGCTCACTGTTCATAGCATCCAGTACAAGATATTCTGAGGGCCACTGATAGTTCAAGCTCTCCCAAGGCAGGATAAGATATGCTGTCATCCATGATGGGGACTCAAGTCCCAGGACTCACATCCAACTCAAACTTAAGTCATGCTGGTTACTCAAGTTTGACTTAGAATCATAGAAGCATAGAATAATAGAGATGGAAGAGACCTCAAGGACCATCCAGTCTGACCACCTGCCATGCAGGGCATTAAAGTACCCCTGACAGATGGCCATCCAGCCTGTGCTTAAAAACCTCCAAAGAAGGAGACTCCACCATCCTCCGAGGCAGCATATTCCAATACTGAACTGCTCTAACCATTAGGAAGTTCTTCCTAATGTTCAAATGGAATCTCTTTTCCTGTAATTTTAAACCATTGCTGTGAGTCCTAGTCTCTGAAGCCATGGAAAGCAAGCCAGACCCCTCTTTGATATGACATCCTTTCAGATATTTAAAGATGTCTATCATATCCCTTGGCTTTGGTCCCCACCCCATGATTCAGACTTGACTTGTGGCTCAGAACCCACCCACGCACTAGTTTTTTTCAAGAGGAGAAGAGTTTGTTTGTAATCAGTGGCTGTCTGACCAGGTGGGCATGCACCTCAATGTGAGAAAGATGGAGTATCTGATGACTAACCCAAATGAATATGGTAGCCACCTAGAGTGGCTAGATGACCAGATGGGTGGTGTATAAATAAATAAATAAATAAATAAATAAATAAATAAATAAATAAATAAAT
>JAHTLZ010000129.1:80587574-80636369 GCA_023846285.1 Phrynocephalus versicolor | reverse complement strand
AATAAATAAATAAATAAATAAATAAATAAATAAATAAATAAATAAATGGTACTGATCTACTGAGAACTGAGGAGTTGAAATACCATAGTTCCAAAATCACAGCTGATGGGAGTATGAATTGCAAAGTCACATCAAGGATCAATGGTGGCAGTGTCATATGTGACAAAAAGATCACTGACCATTTAAAGTCAAAGATCTATTGAACCATTGCAGGACCTGCTGCGCTCAATGGCATGGAATGCTGGCCAGCAACTACTGTAAATAAGTTGAATGTCGACTTGCTGTCATGGAGACAAAGATGCTCCAATGGACCTCTGGCCTCATGCGAAGGAATCATGTGTACAATGATGACACCTGATCAAAATATGGCATTGCAAAAATCTTTGAGAGTTGGAAGCCTAACTGTGTTGATATGGATACATACGTCTTGTGTGCAGATGAGGAAACACTGGCCAAAAAGGGCCTCATCCTGAAGGTCAGCAGATCCCAACCAAGTGGATGACTAAAACAGTGCTGGATGAACAACCTTAACAATGAGATGAAGTTGTACTGGATTCACCCAGACCTAGCCCATGACCATGCCAAATGGAAGGGAGAAACAAGAATACTGTTGAAGTCACCACCACCAAACAGGACAAGCACTAAAAAGAAGAGCTTGTTTTGAATGAGTCAGACTTGAGGTTTGGGACTTGGTACAAAAAGCATGGACTGGCTGTCACTGCCCCATCTTTTCCACCACCTGTTCAACATATCAATCACCCTTCCTGCCCTTGCAGTAATTTCCTCATTTGACCCACAGCACCACTGATTTACTTCTCCCAAGAAGAAGAAATCAAACACCACTAAATTCCAGTTGCATCCTTCTTTTGCTGATAGTGCTTTATATTAGAAAATAGAACCTCTTGTATGGTGGTGGAACAGCTAGGCAAGGCAGGTACAGAAAGTGCACAGTGTAGGGAAGGTTCCCATCCAGAGCCCGCCAGGTGCTGCTGGCAACCTGAAGTCAAACTTCACCTCAGCAGCACACCAGCCTCTCTGTCAGGATGCCTGAGAGCAGTCATGGGGCCTGCTTGCCTACCAGCCAGCAGTTGCTTGCCTTGAGCCAGCGGGAGGTGGCCAAACCAGAGTTCTTTGAGAAACAAAGCACCTCAAAGCAGCAATGCATATATGGTGACAACAGGAGCTTGTGGAATGGGGTAGCGATGCAGACTGGCAAGTTTGCATATGAGTGAAGGGAGGGAGTTGAGACACTGGGCAGATAAAGCATTGTTCTTTGTCCTGAATACTCCAGTGCTTAAGGTGATTGCTGTACTCAGCCCAATAGTAGGGTCTGTTCATCTGAATGTAAACAGTGGTTTTTGTACAATTTCTTTCTGTAGTCTAGCCAATATGTCTTTTATTCCCTTTAGCCCCAAGATGGGTACCGTATTGTTCAGCATCTGCAGTATATTGGCTGGCCAGCATACAGAGACACACCTCCTTCCAAGCGCTCTCTCCTGAAAGTGGTCAGGCGGCTGGAGAAATGGCAGGAGCAGTATGATGGCCGAGATGGCCGTACTGTGGTACATTGCCTGTAAGTACTTCTGTTCCTTCATCTCCTTTGCTAAGACTGTTGCCCATTTGAATAGCAGGGAATTGCTCTTGATTAAAAACACCTCCATGGCTCAAGTAAGTGTTTGTTGCTTTCAGCAGTTCCTGGGCCAAGGCCCTATGGTTGGGTTTCCCATCCATCAGCCAGTCTAGTGGTACCATCAGTGGTGTGCTGGGCAGCTTGGTCTAGTTGTGCTTTGTATTTCCAAGAAGAAGCCACTATATAGTGTCCCTCTAGGGCAGTGGTGGTGAACCTTCAGCACTCCAGATGTTTTGGACCACAACTCACAGAATTCCAAGCCTAGACTGCCAAAGACAAAGGACTGTGGGAGTTGTGGTCCAAAACATCTGGAGTGCCAAAGGTTCGCCAGCACTGCTCTAGGGCATCATAGGAAAAAATGATTGTAGCTAGATTCAGCTGCCTGGGGATAAACAGGGGTGGATAAAGGGAGATCCAAAGCAGATGTCAATAGTGGGCTGCGTCAGCTTCTTATGGATATGAAATGCTGATGTTGGTCCTTTACCTAATTAAATACCATGCTCCTGAAGGAAAACCTTTTCCACCAGATTATCCTAGTTTATGAGAGTCATAGAATAATTCAAACCATTAGACATTTGTGTCTGCTAAGATGTCTGGAGTATGTGTGTATCAACCCATGAAGGATGGGAATACAGCACTTATACTTATACTGCTCCCATCCCATACTTCTGTGTACTGATTGACTGTATAGGTATAGAGCCTATGTAAGACTTCATAATTGCATGTGTAGCTCTGAATATGCAAACAGAGTCTTTACATTTTTGGGGGGGGGCTTCTCAGAACCCTATTATACAAAATTGCTTTGCTTATCTAAATCAACACTTTCTATGCCTAGGAATGGTGGTGGCCGCAGTGGCACCTTCTGTGCCATATGCAGTGTGTGTGAAATGATCCAGCAGCAAAATATCATTGATGTGTTCCACATAGTGAAAACCTTACGGAACAACAAATCCAATATGGTGGAGACACTGGTAAGTTCAGTAGGAAATATTAAAAATGCATCTGAGACATGGAATGCTTTGGGTCGGCATTCTACTGTTCACTTTATGTATGTCTCCGTTAAGAACTTATCTCTACACTTGCATTTTATACTTTGTTAAATAATGAAAAAAAAGACAATTTCTTATTTTATTTTATTTTAAATGTGTGTTTCTAAAGATAAATATACACTTGTTCCAAACAAATCCAGTTTTCAGTAGCTGACACTCACCGCACACATTTCAGGTACAAAACAGAAAGCTTATTTTGCATAAGCTTTCAGATGCATCTGCTGAAATCATATGCAGTCTGTTAAGCTTTGTCATGTATTTCCAAAAAAACTACTTTGTTTTTCCTCAAAGATCCTTGAAATGCTAAGAGCTAGAAACACAAAATTTGAGACAGATACTACTGACTTCCTAAATTAAAACAAACAAATGAAAAACTGAGACGTTTATATCTCAGAATTGATTTCCCAGAACCCATGTTTTGTTTTGTTTTTGCTGATAAAAAAATCAGAATTAATAAGAACTAGAAACACAATAGTTTGCTATCATAAACTACTACTAGTTTCCCAGCTTAAATAACTGGGTAGGTTATATCTCAAACATGGGGGAGCCATGTGGCCATTGAATTTTTTTATTAGTGGCTTATTGACTATAGCCTAGTCTCAAAATCTTGTTTGTTAGAGGCACAACATGTTGTACAGATACTACAAATTAACTCACATAATCAGGTTGGTTATATTTCAAAATCACTTTCACCAAAACACAAGTTAAGCCTACTAATAAAGGAAAGTGTTCCATTGATATATCATCCCATAGTGCTTAAAGCACTCTCTGGGCGGTTTACAATTTAATTGTGCAGTCTACACATTGCACCCCCACCCCACAACAAGTTGGGTATTCATTTTACTGACCTCGGAAGGATAGAAGGCTGAGTGAACCTTGACCCTGCTACCTGAAATTGAACCCCAGGTCATGTGAGCACAATTTTAGCTGAAGTACAGCCATTTAGCCACTGTGCCATGAGGCTCCTATTATTGTTCTCTGATTTGTATTGATGGTGGTGTCTTATCATAGTCATGTGGTGAAATCTTGACAAGAGGAGGAAAAAGAGAACACTGGGTGATGATGAGACTCACGGTTTTTTTTAACCCAAGTGAAGCCAGCTATATTTGGGTGAAACAGACTTCCTAACTCTGTTGGTTCTATCATCAACATTTGGAACAGAGTAGGGGATAATGAGCATATCTACTGAATACAGCATTCTCAACAGTCATAAAACATAGGTGAAAGATATGCCTTTCAGTACTAGCACATCATGGATGTGAACCAGATTAAAGCAAGATTGAAAAAAAAAAAGCAGCCAGTATTTTTGCAGAGCATAAACCAAGACTCTTGCAGAGTATAAATCAAGACTCTTTTGTGTATGAAATTTGCTAAGGTTTTGGAATCTAAACATGTATTAAGAATGGGAGGAAGAATCCCTGAAGAATCACTTTTTTCTTACAGTGTTCTCTACTTGCAGTTCATTCTTCTTTTGTCTCTTTCTCCCTTTCTTCTCTTTTAGGAACAGTATAAATTTGTATACGAGGTTGCACTGGAATACTTGAGTTCATTTTAGCCTATAAGTGGGGAGCTTGCGGAATTTCGGAAGCCTTGATGTTTGAAAGACATCCGTTCCCTGCTTCCTTCAAAGGCATCAAGGGACGAGGAGTCTAAACTCTTCCCCCTTGAGTGAGAGACCAGGTCAGATCTCAGTGCCATTGGGAGGAGGAGAGATCTGCCGCCATCTGCTATATGGAACATCTCTTGCTTTTTAAACACTCTACTGTACAAATTGGCAAAGCAGAAGGCAGGCTGGAAGACTCTACTTTTTAATCCCTTTCGACTACTTCTCTCTGCCATTTTGGAAGTGTATCCTTAATACAAGTGGGAAGGAGGGGGAAAGAATACTGGGATTATCCATTATCTTTCAGCTTCTCTTTCTGTTTCAAATCCTCACTTTATGTTTTTAATTTCATTTATCAGCTGTTTGGCAAAGGAGGAAAGCTTCAGTAGACATGCATTAAGGCTTCCAGCACAGTAAGCCTTTGTGATCAGTTGTTGAATAAAAAAGCCACCCTCTTGAAACTGTAATTTCTTGTCTGCTGCCATTGTTGTAGAAGCAGGCCACAGAGCTAAGAATGCGCTGCCTTGGCAGTTAATTAGGGCTCGTAGATTTTCAATGTTCTGCATGGGTTGGTTACATCTTAATGGTTTTTATCAGCTCTAGCACTGCTGAAGCTGCTCCGTAAAACAGTACCTCCTAGTCACCTAATCTGAGGATGCTCTGAAATTGCCTTCATGGTCCTATTATTGTTCTCTGATTTGTACTGAAGTTGATTTCATTTTACCATAAGTATATGTTTTGTGTGCAGTGTTTCTGATAAAGCAGGTTAAAGTGGAAAGATCAGCTTAATATATATCTGCTGGTTCTATAAAAGTACACTTGTATTAAAAGGTTGTTTCTACCATCTGTACCATCTTTTTTGTAAGTTCTGCTCCGTGGGAGGATACGGACAAACTGCCAAGATTACTATTACAGATTTATGTGACTGACATGGCAAGAGGTCCTATCTGTATTGATTAATCTCATAAGAACAAATGATAATGATTTGACCCTTTTTGATCAACTGCATTTTTATAGGGGGGAAATACAGTTTGTACACTCACAAGGGGTTTGCAGTGTAGTCAAGTTTACCTTTGTGGGTTAAATGTACCAATCAAAGCTCCCCAACAAATGAGCATATAATGGCTATAAGTATTTGACCATGAGAGTGGAGAGGAGATGTGGACATTCTTTTCAGAATAAGGGAGGTCACCTAAATTGCAAGTATGGCTAATTCTTAGCAAATGTGCTTTCTGATGTGTCTCCAAAGAATGCTGATTTGTAACTGTTACTTGATAAAATAGATTATTAGAACTCTTAGTAAAAACAACAACAAAAAAAACTATGCTGCCTTTCCTCCTTTATGAAGGCCAGGAGATATGTATCAATAGTCCCATGCCTTTCACCTACAAAGTAAGAAGGGCTTTGTCTATCCAGTTCAGGTTTAATTTGGAAAGCAAACACAAATATACTAAATGCTGGTATACTGAGGAGAAAAGTGTCATTGTTCTATTTCACAGATTTTACTGTGAAATCTCAAGAAGCATTTGTTGGAAATGTTCACCAGACCATTCTGCCTTGTTGCCTGAGGTCAACAATTACATTTGAAGCTATAGAAACATGTGTAGATTGAGTGGTATGAAATGCCCAGTTTCTGTTTTTTATTATAGACTCTGAGCCCTGTTGCAATGATGTAGTTATTATCAATATAATTGTTCAATATTTTTCTATGTTTAGTTTAGTTTTTAATCTTATTTAATTTTTAAAGGGTGTTGAAAGGCAACAAAAGGTTACATTCATCTCATTCAACCCAATCTATCATGCTAGCTAGATTGGCAGTACCACCATATTCCTAAAGGCGGGGAATGTCATTGCACAAGATGACACGAAACTGTAAGTTGAAAATATAGCATTTTCCAAAACCTCTTACCATATGTTCACTTCATATGCCAAGGGTTGCCTCATGACTACAAACACAAGCAAATGATGTCATTTTATATTTCTGTCTTTCAAAATGAGTTGCATAATGCATTTGCAATACTTACATATGAGAGTTCAAAATTACAGGCAGCAGAGTGGCCTAAACAATCTATCATGCATATTACAAAACTATAGAAATCAATCATACATAAAACGATTAGCATTAACACAAATATTAACTACCCCTCTCCAAAACCAAAGGAAACTGATGTTGTGCTCAATTTTGTAAACATTATCCATTTAAAAACACTTACACCTTTGACTGTATAAAGGGAAGAGGGGTTGTCCAAGATAGCATTTTGCCATTCAATTCTATTCTCCAAGGAGCAAAGCAAAATACTACCTCCACGGAGTTCCAACATTCTCTGGCCTGCCATTTTGTATCCTAGAGATTACAAAATTTGGGGATTGGTTCTCACAAAAAGAAATTTTGGGCACCTCTTTGTAAGATCTCTAAAAAAGCTGTTTCTTTTAAAACAAATATTTTACACAAGTAGCTATTGATTTGGTTTTACCCTCTGGTCATGTCACTAATAGTTGGATACCCAGGCCTTTGACTTACTGATTTGTTAGCATTTGAAATATCTTGATGCTAATTCTGTGGATGTTTTTTTTATATAAAAAGTGAATAAAAAGCTAAAGCAGTGATCCCTGCAAGGCACTGTAATTTACACAGGACCATTAATTTGTCATGCCTTTGGATCCCAAGAACATTCTTTTATAAGTTGACTGGAAGGACCAAACCATTACATGTGTATGAAACAATTTGTGCTTTAAAGGTGGGAGTAAATATCTCACTCACAGCTATGCAAGTTGTAGTTCACAAGGCTAGGAATGGAACTCTCTTGGAAATGTGAAATGCCTCAACAACAAAGGCCACAGAATGTGAGGCATGCTTGATCATTTGCTTGAGACCGGATGTTCTCTGATATATTTCATATGCCCTGACTACTGGGCTGAATCTTTTAATGATTACTTTTTCAATGGATGTACTGGACATAATGTGCACACCCCATGTGCTCAAGAAGCATTCGTGTGTGCATATCATTTTCAGATGTCTGCTCTTGGAATGCCTACTTTATTGGTGTGGGTTTTGCAATGCTTCTGTCCAGGCTTCCCACTTTTAGTGCAGCAATGATGTATGAAAACACTTTTTACACAGACATTTCCCATGCAACCCGCTACATGCCCCAAGAATGAGAAATGTTTGTCTGGGACAGGAAATAATCTGGATGACATTGATTGCTCAGTTGTTTGACTACAGTGGAAGTATACCTGAAAGAACAGAGATTGAAGAATGGCAGTACTTAATGCAGCTGTGGAATTGCTATGGTTCAGGAAAGATGCCAGGTAAATCTAGCACGAGATGTGTAGATTTAAAGAAAAGGTTGGCAGAAGAAAAGCAGAATTGAAGGCCACCTGAGAACATGTAGTTTCTTGTGTGCCTGGTTTGGCATGCACTTAGAAATTAAGGATACAGCACCTGGGAAAATGTATTATTCCAAAATCGTGATCTCACTCTCTTGAAGTACACTGTTTATGGTGGGTGGATCCATATTGGTAAACCATTGTGAGCCAGTGTGGAAGTCAACCAAAACTAGGATGTGTACTGTATATAAGTGTATAGACAATAGTGTATAAAATTATGGGGAAAGACAAGTATCAGAAGTCAAATTCTGCTGGAAGATCCATAGAAAAACTAATGTACAAATTTGAATTTTTTTTTGTTTCTTGTGTGATACCTAAGACTCAGTAGAGAGGTTTTAAGGAGTAAGTATCATTTTTAGCAAAGCAGTTTTGTCACACATCTTGCAAAACTGTTCTGGGAATTATCATTAATTTCATAAATTCTGACCCATCTCTTGTAAAAACCAAGGTGTATATCAAGCAAAAGAAATCTGTTTTTTAAAAAGAAAATTTCATCACACAAAACAAAAAGTATAAAACAGATGTTGGGGATAACTAGGGCCACCTTTATTAAGTTATAAACATTTTACCCTCAACCCACAGAGGGCCCTGAATGTAGTGCGGTTTCCTGGGTTAGGCTCTAGGGGGTACCTCTTAACACCCTGTCCCCTAATAGGCAAGTCCCAAGTCTGAGCAGTACACCAACAGTTTGTACCCAGACAGCAAGAATAATGAGTCCCTCTCCAGCCTCCTGAATTTGGACTGCCAGAGTCCAGGTCTGATCCACAATCACCTCTCATCATGGCAAGCAAAACCCTAGTCCTAGTAGCCATGATCTAGGTGCAACAGCACTCTGAATGCCTATTGGAAACTCCCGCAAACTGATTTTTCATTCTGTACTCAGCCATGTGAGTTATTTAAAATAGTGCAACCACCCAATATGCCCATGAATAATCCATATGGACTAGGCAAAAACTCATCCATCAACCTTTTGACAGGTAAGGTGGGCCAAAAATTGTTATCTGGCCCTGAAGTGGCCACATAAGCCACACTATTCCCTGGGTGGGCAAATGGGTTGCCACATTTGAAAAAGGACAAGCTGGGGGTGGGTGAGCCAGATAAAGTGGCTCCATTAGTCCCACCCGTAGCAAGCAACATAGAATATGCCAATGAGTGTCCCTACCTGCCCATCACTCTTAGGGAAGAGCGAGCAAATAGTCCCTGTTTTTTAATGGATTTCCTCTGTAACAGGTAAGCTATCTCTGTGTATCAGAAGACCTTAATCTAAGCCTTCTTGGCTTGCTTTTCAAAAAGTAACATTTCTACATTGTTCATGGCCATTGCTGGGGAAAATTTTTTCCAGCCTTTATGCAGATTTAAGCCACTTATCCTATCACATTCTTTTTAAATAATACAATACACTTCACTCACCACATGCCTTTCAACATCCTGTAGACTATTGTTGTTTAACTTGTTAAGAGGCATAAGGCTAAATCAGACATTTAAGATATGGCTTGGGTGAAGCTAGAATAAGAATGTCTGAGGAAAAAAACTATTTGAGTCGTCAAATTTATGGAAGCAATGGATGCATTTCTTGTTAGATCCTTATCTAAATTCTGCTCAGTTTTCATTGTTGAGTGCAAAAGGAATCTCTTGTTATATGGGGAAGAGTCTGTATTTAGTCACATTAATGAAGGAGGACTGCACTCAGGTATACAAATTGTGCAGATATGTTTTTCAGAAAGGAGGAAAGAATGAGTACTGATTCATCTTTAGTGAGTGTGAGTTTTTAATTAACTGGTTGCCTGTTGCAAGACAGGAAATTCTTTGGACTTATATCTGAATGCAAGTTTGCACAGTTGACAACTTGTAGAACTAAGTGGGTGCAACAAAAAACAGAAATTAAACAGAAACAATTAACAATTAAGATGGAAAAGCCATACAATTGCAAATATGCAACATCACTTTTGAACATGAAAAGTATTCAAAACATAGACACATTATTAAGATTCCCGTGGAAATGGGTACATTCTAAAAGTGTTCATATACAAGTGTACATTTGTACAGGCACTCTCTTGAGAAAACAGAGATGTAGAAATGAAGATGCAGGAAAATGCATATAAAGAAAATATGCTAAAATGTGAACAAAAATGTGTATGATGTAGTATGAAACAAAGTTAAGATAGAAAGATAGAAAAGTGAGATATCTGGAGAAAGCACAGTGAACTTGATGCACTTTTACATCAAAGTTACTTAAGCACCTGAGTTGATTTTATCTCTTAGGAAACACATGGTACCTACTATATACACGGTACCTACACAGCATTTTTCTATAGCCAAGTTCATCGGTTAGAAGGATATATATTGAAATGTCCAATTTCTTCTACCATTTCCTTTCTATTTTCTGCACCTTTCACAGAAACATCTTTTTCCCCACGTGCACCATCCAATCAATGCTACAAAACTCATACAACAGTGCCTTTTAATAGCGTATCAATTCTTTATTGTTTACTTTGAGAAATACATTCTCCAGGCTCTATCTGTGAAATAAGCAAGGTTGGGTGGAATGAAATAATGGCTAAAATTCAGCTTATTGTATAAGGTAAATTGTGACTTTCAGTCTGTTCCTCCTTGGTAAACAGGGGTGTGCACCTCCCTGGACCAAGCCAGTGCGCATGCACGTCCACCAAGAATCATGGCAGGATGCTTTGTTTACCAGAGAGGAACCAATGGAACGTTACAATTTGTCTGACACTATGCACAAGATTTGGGTTAATGAACAGAGTATGATAGAAATTTCACAGTGTGCCAGTGTTCTGTGCTCTGTGTGGATGCCCACAGGTAGGCCCTGAATAGATCTAAGACTACATTAAAGCTTCTGAGGTGATCCTCATTACTGACTTCGGTTGTTTAAAAGAAAGAAAGAAAAACCCTCATTCCACCTATTTTGAAAAGGCTCCTTTCTTGAAACCAATTAAGTAACACCGTTTTTCTCACTTATCTGTCTTATGTCAAGAATAGAACTGCAAATGATAATATTTGTGTTTCTGCCACACTGCGGCTGGAGATAGAGGAAGGGGGAAGAAACACCTTTGTGAGGAGATGAAGCATTTTACAGACAAATGAAGGAGTGTTTTTCTACATTGTGAGTACAGTCAGCCTGAACATCTCTTCACCTTATGAGTGGATTACTTTCTTGAGGGGTTCTTTGCACATTATAACAATCCAAGACTATTTTTAAAAGCAGCCTCATCTGTCTTAAGAGAACAAGCTGGAAGCTGCGGCAAGCGTCTGGTTCAATGTAAGTGTGATAACGGTAAATCTTGGAAATCTCTCTGCTCTACTAGCAGCCAGATTGCCCTTTTCAAAATAGATCATTTTTCTTGTTCTTTTTCAACAAAGGTGCCTGTCTCATAAATTCCTGTCCATGTCTTGGCCACCAAAACAATTTCAGCATGATAATGAAGAAGTATATTACAAAAAGGCGGAGGTTTCTATGTTTTCAGGCAGAAAAAAAATGTATAAAAATGAGAAACAAAAGAATGTCTTAAAACCTTCCTCTCTTCCCTCATTAACAACTGCTCTTACAGCTAATTTAGACCACATATTGCTTCATTCATTGCAACTGTTCATCTCCATGGAATTACCTTTCAATGCTAGGCTGTTTAAAAGAGGAAATCATAAGTGAGCCCTAAAACAAAGTTCTCTGGGGGCTTTGGTATTGACACTGATGATGATTCAGAAGGCTAAATAAAACAATTGCAGCCTGATGTCAAGGAAGATTCTTTTTTGGTAATCAATGTATGTATCAGGACAATAAGAGGTTACAGCTGAAAAACAGCATACCATGTTATTGATTCTGTCCTGGCGAATGATGTCATGTGAGTGCATATAGCTAGATTTAATCACTGATATTTGCAGAACAAAACTATTTCTTGCTCTGTTATCAGCCATTTTTCTGTTTCTTTGTAATACGGCTATGGCACAACTGACAGAGTTATTTTTCTCTGAAAAAGCATTGTGAAAAGGTCCTGTAAATTTTGTCCTTTGTATGTTAAGATTACAACTTGCCATACCTTATTTTCTTGTCTGATGTTTTCTATGCTTTTAAGTACAGTGGTACCTCTGCTTACAGGTTTAATTCATTCCGAATGCATGCTCTTAAATCAAACAACTCTTAAGTAGAGCAGCCCTATTGAAAAAAAAATAAAAAATACATTGAAAATTTGAAAAAAATAAATTAAAAAAATGTAAGTACAGCAGACCGTATCTAAAATTTGTAAGGCAATAGTTAAAATGCCAATGGTTTTTCACTCTTATGTTGAATTGCTCTTAAGTCGAGCCGCACGTAAGTAGAGATACCACTATACCTATAAGCATGCACACAAGACAGTTAACATCAAAGTGGGAGGGAAAAACAGGTTTGGGTGACTTTCCCCAAATGGAAAACAGTCATATTCAATTCACAACAGAAACAACAATGACCACAAGTCCTACAACTTGCATGGCAGGGGTGTCGGACTAGATGGCACTTGAGGTCTCTTCCAACTCTTTGATTCTATGATTCTATGAACTGCAGACCAGCTGTTAAAATGGAGAGCAGAGATTGGAGAAGTGAATATTTTGGACAGCAATGCAGACTTCTAGGGAATTGTAGTCCAAAAACTAAGTTCTCCAAAGCTCTGCTGTGAAGAAAGCATTAACCTGCCACCATTGACTTCACTTCTCTTCTCCATACTAGTCCCAGATGAAACTAAAGCTTTATTTAAGTCTTCTCCACATAGTGTATCTGTTTCACGCTTCCCTATCCTGCCCTGACCTTTCTATGGTGCTGAATTCATGCAGGATTTATCAGGATTCAGGATTTCTGTTAAAACCTATTAGTATAATCTCATTTCTGTTCTCTTTAAGAAATAGGCATATTTTTAAAATATATTTGAGCCGCCTGGAGGATATCTGGAAGAAATCTATGAGCTTTCCTGCTAGATTTGTTTGTTATTTTGGAGCAGGGACTTAATTGAAAACTTCTAACTAAGAAAATCTTAGTGCCTGAACTCTGCCCCTATATAAGTACTACTTATTTTAAGCAGTTTTAAAAAGTGGGATTAACATATATAGGGGCAGAGTTCAGGTACAAAGCCTCGGACAAATCAGAACAATTACATCATGGAAATGGAGAAAAACTACATGTAAAAATCAGCACTGAATCTGGTACTTTTACCAGAATAAACCCTTTGCCTAGATGAGATCCAAGTTGTTACCTAACTGGTTGCCAACTTATCATCAAACATATACAGAAGCTCTCCTCTTCCTTTCATAGATGGAGAGATAATAATCATAGAACCTCTGATTGAGCCAGTAGGCAGGCTCTATACAAAAGAAACCTGGGTCTCTTGGTTATATGAAAAGCCCACATGTGAGCAAGAATTACTCCCCTCTCCAAACATATTGATCTTGAAGTGGAGAAAATTACTACAAAGAAGTTGGCACACATCTATAGGTCTGTTGATAATAACTGCATAGGTAAAGCTAAACGGAGTTTCAGATTTACTGGCACACATCACAGTTATTACAACAGCAGGAACAAGAGTCTCTCCCTCTCTCTCTCTCTCTCTCTCTCTCTATTTATTTAAGAATGACCGGGGTAAACATCTCAGAAGCATCCCTAACTAACTAAGATCCCTGTATTCACTCAGTTGATCCAGCTGTATGGAGCCAAGAGGGATTGTTGCATGATGCCTAAATTTATTTTCTTTTGCAAGATCCCTTTGGAAACCTAGTTTTACCAATAAAGCTCACTTGTACAGTTGGATGTTTGATAGAGAAAGCACGTACTAAAAAAAAAACAACCCACACCTAAAAATATAAATACAAAAATTTCAGCACTGTGCAAGAGGTTTTCTTTTCTTTCTGATTTACAAAGAAGAGAAGGTAAATAATGTCAAGTCAATGAATATCAGATATATTTTTGACTGTACATTACAGTGAAGTGTAAACTTTTTTTTATAACTGCAAGTCCATCTTATTTATTCTTGTAAATGTTTCCCAGACAATGTTTGTAATATGGGCTGTGTTGCAAAATACATACAATAAACTTGTGATTCAAGATTAATGTTTTACTAAGAAATTATTGCACTGGTGGTTTTGTTTTGGTTTTGCTTCATCATGGAGGGTTATAGTTAAAAATATGCTATTATCAAGTAATGTGGAGTGGGTGCTGCTGGATCCAAAACATGCATTGCCAAAATAAAGCAAATCATATGGCTACTGCTTTTGCACCATGTTCAACAATGATTCCTAGTACAACACATCACATGCCTGATTTCACAGCCAATGAAGACCTAGCCAGTGAATGGCACATAGCATAACAGGTTATAGGTATTCTACTCCACCTTAGCTCTGCTAATGTCTGCTTATGGATTGTATAGGTTGAAGACTCCATATTGCTTTAAACAGGGCTTTGGTTCACACAAACTGTTGCTGGACTCACATTCAGATAAACAGTAGCAACTAGCAAAAGAGGACCCATGCTTCAAACTTATTCTCTTTCACATTCCCTAGCAACAGAATAACAGCAAAATTTTATTTGACATAAATAGTAGTCAGCTTCATCAAATAAAGTGTATTGGATAACTTTATCTGGCAGTTGAGTCATGGCAACTGGACTTTTTTTTTCTTGAGAGAAACGTTTAGCTGCTCATCCAAATAGCTTCATCAGTCTGAATAAAGCTAGTTGCAAGTCCTCCATTTTTTAGCCCGCTTTGACCTCATGTCACCCTAATCTTAAGTAGGCTCATAAGATGAACAATGGCCTGAATAGGCTTGTTAGGTAGACAACAGTCAATAGCCTTAAGGTGAACAATGGCCTAAGGTGCTGACACCCATAAAGTATAGGTCGTTAGCTATGGCCTTGGTGGTGAAGGCTTTTGATTTGTCTGGGTATTGTTGAAAGCACAGCCTGATAAGTAGCAGATAGACTGTGCCTGAGTCCCCCACCTCTGTTGAGAGAGGGGGTTTCAATGCTCACATGAATGGCTTCCCATTGAGAACCTTCACAAACACATTGCATCTGATAAATTGCACTTTAGCCTGCAAACTCGTATGCCCAATAAAACGTGTTCAATTTAACATACCATAAACTTCATTAGTAATTTTACTGTAGCAGACTTGGGGCCTGTTGCCAACAGAGGGGCCTTTTCTTCTTGTTGACTAAAGCTAAAGTCACAGGGACTTTAATACAAAATGTTTGTACCAGTGTGTGTTTGTCCCCACCATCACCACCTCTTCAGGTTCCTTGCTGCCACTGCTACTGCTGCCGTCATCACTCTCTCTCTCTGCCATCCCCAATCAGGCTGGTCTGCTGAGCATTTTTACTGTTATTTTTAAATAATTCCTGCTATTTAGTATAGCACTGTATCAGATAGCAGGATTTTCTAAAAAGCACATGAGATGTTCATATCTGAATAACTGCTTCCCACACATTGATTACAAATAAAAGGACCCCTGGCAGAGAAGAAAACTCACTCCCGTGGCACAGTACTCCACACATGGCTGTATCTTGTGTATACACTAAAATGCAGAGGGTTTTTAAAAGAACCTAGTACAGTACCAGGTTTCATTGTCTGTGGGTTTGAAAATAGGGAATATCTGAAAACAGCCAGTTTGCTGAAAATTGTCAACTCAGTGTGTGACAAGACTTTCTGAGTGTTCAATTGAGCCACTGTTAAAAGCACAAACTACTGTATCCCCACCACACCACCTTGCAAAAACTACATGGCAGCAAGGGAATCCTGTTCATTATTTATAATCTCCCGCTGAAGAAGCAGTTATACTGACGTTCACCAAAGTGCACTGCTGGTGGTGTACCTGCTCATGTGCAGCTGGCATCTCATCAGCTTATGGAAGCTTCTTCAGCAGTTGTGTAAAAGACAGGTAGATATTGAATAAGATCATGGACTGCTGGACTAAGTATTTGAAAAGTAAACCCTGTGACTAGCTTTTCTAAAATATAAGGTTACATTCCAAAGTGGAGATCTCCCTCATTGCAACTTTGGAATGTAACCATATATTGTATATTAGGGTTTGGTAACAATAGCCAGTGTAATGTCTGCAAGGAATTGTGGGAACTCCATCTTTTACTGAACGGTACTTATTTTATCAAAGGTATGTTAAAGACAATAAGATTCCATAAGTTGTTTCCTGAAAGAGTTTCCTGAAAACACCAAAGGGAAGACTGTTCAAAGGAACCTACCAATTTGGATTACTCATTTTATGACCCTTTTTATGTTTCCTATTAGAGATGGGCACAGAACGAACATTTTTTCGTTACTGTTACCGTTTGTCATTTCCGTTACATAACGAAACGACAAATGAAAATTGTGATGAAAATGCAACGAAATGAACAGAACCACGAAAATTGTGGCTGTTACGTTTCGTTTCCATTAATGGTGACGTGCAATGAAATGAGCTATTTTAAATGTTTAAAAACACCCTGGACATCCATAAAAATGCAACAATAATTATTTATATTGTCTGATAATACCTACCAGGGGGGTTGGGGTCCTTAAAATGTTGGTTTTTCTTTTCCCTTTAAAATGGATGTCGCCACCAGCCACAAAATGGAGGCAAGCCATGTGATAGGATCATGTTCAACCAATCGCATGCCCAGGTTGCAGACTGGGCAGGCAGGTCTGGCAGCCACAGAGGGCATAAAAAGCTCTGGCAGCCCCCGTCCTCCTTGCAGTCTCTGGTGGGAGTTAGGGTGGGATTGCTGTCTCTGCGACTCTAGCTACAGTCCTGCAGCCTCCCTGTGTGTATGCGTGCTGGCCTCTCAGTGAGTTCCCTCCCTTGCCCCACAGTGCAGTCACTCTGTGGCTGCCTTGCACCCTGGGCAACGCCCGCCGCTGCCTTTGCAGCCTCCCTGCATACCTAGTCTATACTGCCAGCATCCATTTTTTTTTTTAGTGTTTTCCCTCTGGTCTGGGGCGTTGGGGGATGCCTGCACACGGAAATGCTTTAAAAATCGCGCAAAAAGCGGGTAGAAAGACAAACAAACGAACGAAAAATGGTAACAAAATTTTTCAAAAATTTCACGACAAACGGAAACAAACCGAAACAGACCTCTCAACGACAAACGAAAAACCGAAACGCCATTTTTTTGTTTCGTGCCCATCTCTATTTCCTATATAGCTACCTACTATTCAAGCTTTTTCAAGGTTAGCTAGAAAGTTTGAAAATCTAGCTTATGATACCACTTCAAACATCTTTTTAGTATTTAAACTAAAACTGTGATAAGTTCATTCATACTATGTAGTTCATTTCTTTCTACAGTAAAGGACTTGTTGAAAAAGGAGTCACAATAAAGAATATTGGTAACTGAGTGCTATTAGTTTTACTGTTATTCCACTTCTCACTTGAGTGTCAAAAAGAGTTGCTTGTGTTTGCATTTTAGTAAAGTAAATACACAGTTTGAAATGAAATAGAGATCATCTGGCTTCAGAAATACATACATTTAAGGCTCCCACAGAATGTCTGTTTGCTTCTTTGCAGGGAAAATATGCATAAAAGCAGATGAAAATATGCATGAATAAACATGTTTACATTTGGGAAAAATGCACACAAGCATACTTTAGTCAATATAAAATGTATACATAAAAGTATATATTTTGGGAGAATAGGTGCAGAAATGCAGGCAGATTTCTGTGCATAAAAGCCAGGGTGGGTGTGGGTGGGTGGGATCCAATACAAAACTAAAAAGATACTGAATCAAAAATACTGGCAGAATATTAAGGAACAAGAAGACAGTCAGTGTTTTGCATCCCTCATCCTCACGTCACAACACCAGAACCATGGATTCTCAATATGTGTTTTTGTATCATGTTCCCTGTCCTTCAAGGGCCTGAGGGCAGCACATATGACGTAATCTATTTTAATCTTTTCATTTATACAGGAAGCATTCCTCCAGGACAAAGCCCCTTAAAATGGGTTCATAAACACTATCTGGCCTTACTAATTGCCTGTTCTTCATGATTATGACAATACTAGTCCTGTAAGAACTTGTTGAGATATGAGATTTCTTATTTGTGCCTTTTATAGGGAGAAGATACTGATTAGTGTGAGGGATCTTGCAGCTTCTTGGATGAACAGAGAAAATGCGACCCCGGCTGTATCTGGGTACCACAGTTGCTACTGAGAAGGGTTCACATTGGCTCAGGCTGCTGGAGCAGGCATGGCAGCCGCCACACAAGTCAAGTTCAGAAAGCAGTTGCAGCTCCTCTACTGGCCTTCATTGGCCAAATAGGAAGTGAGATCCCCTGTTAGCATGATATTGGCTGGTGGAGAAGGAACTTCAGGTTGGACCAGAAAAGGAGGGTTTTCACCTCAGTCTGCCTACCCGGCATAAAAGTCAGAGGATGTAGCTGCCCTCATCCAGTCTGCTGTTCACCAGCACTCATCCCCTGTCTTCTTGTCCCTCCCTCACTATTTTAAAGTGTCAGAAGGATGTGCCATTGTTGTTTACCACACAGGTTGTACAGGAGAGGGTTTAAGTGTTGTCACTACACTGTCATGTACACTCCACCTTGCCCCAACTTGGTGGCAATTTGGTGCACCTGGGTTGGCTCTGAACATCTAAGGGTGAAGACATGAGCAAACTCATCCAGAATGGTTAAAGAAGCTCCCTGTACAGACAGATTCAGGCATGGTCATGATCCAGCCCAGCTCTTGGCCTCTGCAGGCCCAACCCCCTGCCCTAGGTGTATGAAGATTTTGAAGTAGTGTACACCCAGTTGGTTTCCAAAACACAGCTTCTCTTGAAAGTGAAAGCTGGTGGGCATTAGGTGGTATTCTGGCCTCTCAATGCACTAGATGTTCTTCATTCTTTTTGCTTGCTAATTAATTGTCTGTCTGGTGTCCCTCTTGCCTGGCTTTGAAGTTTGTTTTGTTTTATTCGTATTTAACAGAGGAGGGCAAGGGGGTGATGATCATCTGGGGTGGGTCGGCACTTTGAACATAATACCCAACCCAGTACCTGGGACACAGTTTTCTGAGAGAAATGAATGTTTTGTTGCACGACAGTTTTTACCTCACAGTGTCTTGTCTCAGAACAGAAACTGGGAACAAACAGGGAAATACCATACCCCAGTGCCAGGTACAGATTTGTCTCACTTAACACCCGTCCCGGGAGTGTGGTCGAGACAAATTTCAGCTGTTATGCGACTGACGTGAACTAAGATTTTTTTTGTACCACTCTGAAGTGCAACACTTAGAGAGACAAAAAGGACGTGAAGCAACCACCTTTGTGCGTGATGGAACACTTGGGAGAACACTTGGGGCAACATGCAAGTTGTGCCATGGTTAAACTACAGCACAAACAAGAGTTCCCATTGCACTTAAGAACAGTCTTGGAGAAGTATTTTTTTTTGTGGGTTGATGCCCAGAAAGCACAATTCCTCACATTCTGGAATTTGTACCCCAGAAATAGACTTTTCCAAATTTTGATTAAGGGGATATCATTCTCTTACCAAGTGCCAGGCACACCAACAAGCAAGAGGTGTTCACTGAGAATCCAACTATACCAGAAACCACTTTTGAAAGAACAGGTAATGAAACACCCATCCAGGGAGAGATAGCACCAGAGCTGCCATGTCTGCATTATCATCTGATGGTACAAAACCTGATTTTTTTTGCCTCAGTGACCAAACACCAAGTAAAAACAAGCTAAAATTTCAATTTTTTAAGCTTTAACTAACTCACCTAGGATTATAACATAACCTTTTTTCTTAAGGAATATTGGCTTCTTGTTATCAACTTATATAGTTTGGTCCTAGGTGAGATGGCTTGTTTGTTTGTTTCTTCTTGTTTTTTTTTAATATGCCACCTTTCTTCTGAAGAACCTGTACTGACTTACAGTATTAAAAGAACAAATTTAAAAGCCAAATAATAAATTATTACAATATTAAACAAATTAAACACATTAAACAAATATATTAAAACTCATGATAATAACAATTAGCATGTTTCTTTAAATTGCTGCGAAGCAACGATAACCCCACTTTTGCATGTATTCCTCAGCTGCTTGCGATTCCTAACTACACAATAATTATCTCTCTTATGATGCTAAACTTGAGCTTGTTCAGCAAGGGGTGCTGTGGGAGCTGCTATCTGATGTAATTTCTTGGCTAGCAGGGGAGCACAGCAAGATCTGAAAGTAACATATATTCCAGGGGATCCCATCATATTTCGATGGAGATAAATCTGCTGCTACAGGAAGCAAATTGTTCGCAATCTGCTTTTTTCTCCTTCTCCCTTGCCAGCCTGTGAAACCAAAGGAGGCTTAAGAACTATCAATCCTGTGGCAAGCTCTGTGGGCTTGATAACAGCCTGCTATACCTACTGAATTGAGAGATAACTTTTTAAAAATACATTTATTGTTTGCAGAAGGATTTAGTCTTTTTGAAAATAAAGTTATCCACCATGACAGGACTCACAGGAAAGATTCTGGTTAACACATTTCATGCAACTTCACAAACCAGCTTTCAAATGGCTTATCTTAACTCTTCTGTTACAAACTTTTCTAAGGCAACAATTCCATGTGACCATACTGAATACGTGAAGCCTCCATTCAGAGTCACCAGTGAAAGAGAAGCCATTGTACAATACTTGCTTCCCTATACTGCACTACATTCAATGTTCTGTTTTCATTTAGGAATCAGCCGTCAGAAATTGAAAGGAACAATGGCCAGAATCCAGCTTCTCACATGACATAAAGTGATGCAGGAATCACTGCGCCCAGACAATGCTGATTGTGCAATTTGATAGCACAACCAGTTGTGCAAGGCACAGGCAGACATTTTTCATAGCCCTCATTTCTACCTTGTACAAAAGTAGAGGCATTGTGGTATTAAGTGACAAATTGGTTAGAAAATCTATTAAACAAATAATAATAATAAATCCCAAGGAAGCCTTTTTGCTGTTCTTGGTATTTACTGGAGGAAATGAAAATGTACTTTAAAAGGAATTGGTGGTGATTCTTATAGGAACAGTGTGAGTGAAATTGCCCAATGCTTGAAATATGTTCAAAGTCATTCCTTGGAAAAATTCCTGACTAGGATGTGGGTAGTTGTATTGAATGGAGAACTTGAGTGATTGAGTTTGACTATCTTCTTCTTTAGCTTGGTGATGGGGTCCGCTAGCCAGATCCATTGTTTTTGATGTGACTTTGGAAAATTGGCTGGCACCTGGTATTTGTTTTATTTGTAACAGCATCCAAGTACTAACCAGAACCAACCCTACTTAGCTTCCGAGATCAGGAGCGATTGGGCTTCGGGGTGGAATGGCTACTCTGGTATTGAGTTAGAGTGACTATATAGAGGAGAAATAAAACAATGTAATTTCAAGAAGATATAGCTCTCTCTGTTGAGGGATACTGATACTGAATAAAAATATAGTATCCAATGGGGGGGGGGGACTGGCTAGAATGTTGGTTAAGTTAGGTTTTGCAACCAGATGTAAAATATGGATAATGAACCATGGAAGAGATTGAGGTAGTTGAAGAGATAGTGACAATATTTTGCATACAGTAAATGAATGTTTAAGTGTCTATAAATAAGAAGATTGGCATGATTATAATTTATATGTTTTTTGTGTGATTTTTAATAGCTTGTTATTTTAAAAAAAACTCTTAAAATATTACACTTCTCCTATTGTAACTTATGATGATATAACTATGAGTTATGTCTATGTAGCTACTCAAAAGGATTCCAGCCATTGTTTGTAGGTCACAGCACCCATCAGGTTTTCACTCGAGAATATCCCCGGAACACCTGAAGCTGGAATAGTCTACCACCAAGCATGAAGAAAACAGAGAAACACTGTCTCATTTCTGAAGGTTCAGATGGTGTTGTTAAGTGTTTCCCTCTATTTTGCAGCAGGCAAAAGTGGTGGATAATCAGTGGCAAGTTGAATTGGTAGGATATTATTGATTTGGTGCTCATAGGTTTAATTGACCCATTTTCACTCACAATTGGTGGAAGAAAGTTTTGTTTGACCATAACTGATGATTTTTCCAGATACAGTTATGTTTTTGTTCTCAAACATAAGAGTGAAACTTTTCAAAAGTTTAAAGAATGGGTGGCAATGATAGAATGTAGATTTAACAAAAAACTATTGAAGAAGATTGTGGTTCTGAGTTCATGAGTAATCAATTTGTTAGTTGGCTCATAAAAAAAGGAATTAAGCAAAGGATCCTTAATGTTGCTATACCAGCAGGGAATGGTGTTGCTGAGAGGAGAGGTGCCATTTTACAAACAGTAGTTGATTCCATGCTAGCTGATTCAAGTTACCCAGACATTTTTGGGATAAGGCCATGCAATGTGCTAATTATATTGTAAATAGAGTTTGGAACTCTTTAGTACAAAATAAATCTTACTATAAGACAGGGGTGCCCAAACTTTTTGTAAGGATGGCCAGATTTGGTGGCTGAGAATGTGTCAGGGGCCGGTTGCTCCCCGACCCTGCCACCCCACTGCAAGCCCCACCCACTTTCTTAAAAAAAACATGGGGTGAAGGAGGGGGAGGGAGGGGTGGGCCAGCCAGCCGTGGGCCACTCAGAATGGCCTGATGGGCCGGATTTGGCCCCCGGGCCGGACTTTGGGCAGGCCTGCTATAAGATTTATGGGAGACAACCAGTATTGAAGCATATGATAATTTTTGGTTGCCATGCATGGGTACATATTCCTAAAAAGGTTCACATAGGAAGGGTTCTCCTAATGCAATAGAATTATTTTTTTCTAGATTATCACACAGGAGCCAAAAGCTACAGATTCTCTGACCGGTTTGTTAATATAACAAGTAGTAGGTCAGTTAATTTCTGTGAAGGTGACAATTGGTCACATATCCACGTAAACAATGAAGTTTTTCTGCGTATATCTAATGAGAGTCGGGAATGTAAAGCTGAAGTAAGTAAAAAAATAGTGCTGAATTAGAGGAGAATGGAACATGTAGTGTGTCTGAGGAAAAAGAATCTGAAGAGTTAGTTCCTAGGAGATCACAAAGATCAAATCTAGGTGTTCCACCTAATAGATTTACTGTTACAAATTTAAAAGTTGTAACAAGTGAGCCTGAAAGCTCACATGCTAAAGTTGCCACATTCTCAGCAGGAGAAATGGAAAGAAGCTATGATTGCTGAGTATAATTCTTTAAAGGAGCACAATGTATTTTCACCAGTAAAACTGCCAGAAAATCAGCATGTTGTAGGTTGCAGATGGGTTTACAAATTAAAAACATTACCTGACAATACTTTGCAGTATAACACGTGATTAGTGGCACAAGGATTTACTCAAAAACAGTATGAAATTTTTGATCAAGTATTTGCACCAATTGTTAAAAGTGAAACATTTAGATTTGCTTTGGCTATAGCATCTTCAAAGAAATATGTAGTATATTATATAAATGTATGCACTTGAAAATACTGATCCCAGCCATGTTTTGACACCAAATTGGCAGGGGTACCTTCCTCAAGTGATTTATAGGTGGCCCCCTGAAATTTGGAAAGGTTTGGGGTTCAGGGATGTGAGTTATGAAGCTCCAAAGAGGGTCTAGGACTTTCATTGAGAGAGTATGTGGTGCGTGTTCCAGGAGATAACAAGTTAAGATGGTGATTAAATTAACTCCTATATTGCTGACACTCTCTCAATTGATAACCCGGACCCCCTTTGGAGCTTCATAATGCAGCTCCCTGACCCCCCCACCTTTCCAAATTTAAGGGGCTTACAGGGAAGAGCTAGAGGAAGCTCCCTGCCATTTCCTCTATAATGAATTTTTCATTCTAGAGGGAAAATGGTGTTTCATTTCGATTTGTAACAAAACACTATCTGCTGTTTTGTTTCTTTACAAAATGTTTTGTAACCTTATGACACAATGAAACTGTTTTTTTTTATTTTGTGCCCATCTCTAATTACCACTCCTGAAGCAAACATTTGGCACAGCAATGCAGCTATGGATTGCAAAACAAAAAACAACAACACTCTGTTCTTCCTCCTCCTCCTCTTCTTCTTCTCCTCCTCCTCCTCTATTCCACCCTCTACATCAGTGTGGAATGGCAAACCAAAGGAGATATTTGTAGACCTTTGCCCTTTCCTTATGTTTCAAAAGGCTCCAAATGAATGAAAAATCAACTGGTGACAAAAGGACAAAGAAGGGGCATAACCAAATCACATGATTACTACATTTAAAGAAAATGCCCATGTTCAAATGTCATTGGGAGTTTCTCCTCAAATACTGCAGACTTCAGCAACAATTTAATAGCTGTTTTGTTCCCATATTCCTTCAGAGGATCTTAGGGTCCTAATGACCTTTCCTACAAACTGGGGGCTAAGAATGTAGAAGGAAAGCTAGTCTGGTAAAGGGCTGCTTTTTATTTGAGAGAACATTTACCCCTTCATTCTTGTGCAGAAATGTCACCAGAAGACCTGAGGCTTTTATCAAACACTGACACATTCCACATCCCAACATATAATTGTCAATGTGCCTCCCTGGCCACAAGGTTGCAGATGGTGAGGTGAAGAAGTGAAGCATAATTTGTGCACTTTGCAGACCTTTTTTTTTCAAACAGATTTTAGAAGAGCAAATAGTTCCTTAGAGCATGGTTTATGGCTTAATTCAAAAAGTATCCTCAGTGCTGAAAAATTCAAAAGCCCCAAAGTGTTAAAATACCTGAAAACAAACTACAAATAAATGAAATAAATAAAAATCAGCATGCACTTAGCATTAGTATTACACTCCACATAACTTAACCCCTTTTATACAACATACCCTCTAATTTGTGGCCCCATTGGGTGGTGTTCTATCCAGTAGGGTGCACTCATGATGCATACAAGAGTGTGACTCCCTCTCTCACATGGGTTTTGTTTTGACCAAAACAAAAATGGTTATTTCAGGTGTTATGAAATGAAATTTTATGTTGACCAAAACAAAAATGGTTATATCCAGAATGTAACAGATAGGTAGTGGTGGTGGTGGTGGTGGTGGTGACTGGTGAAATAGCTAAAAATTCAAGGAGAGGCCTAGCCTGTGGTTGGAGTCAGGTTCTTGTGGTGGAAGCCCCTATGTCCAAAGTGTTCCTGTGGCAACAACCTTACGTCCACACTAGAGAATGTTAATAACATGATCTGGTGCTATAAATGGTTAATACAACACTCTATCCTCGGCTACAAGAACAGAGTCCCAGCAGACTTGGCCCAGCCCTTACTGTAATAGGTATCACCCTCTTGGCACTTTCAGAAGAGGAACTATGAATGTCAGCTATGAACCATTTTGCAGCAGAATAGAGTTTTTGCACAGGGTCTCCACTGAGATAGTTCAGATGTACAGCTCAGATGTCAGCAATCAAGCAACTGCCTGCAGGAATCTTAAAATAAAACAGAGCGAGGGGGGGAGAGCACACAAAAACCTAGCCCTGTATCTTTTCTGTAGAGACAGGTGGATGCATGCAGTCCTCTGTGGTTACTTGAAGCACCTGTTGTTGTTTTTGCTTTTTTGCTTTTTGTTTTTGCTTTTGCTTTTGTTTTTTGAGTGGGGAGCTGGCTTTGTATATGTGACACACAACGAGAGGCATTGGGGAAATCTGTATCGCAGGATAAAGCTAAAGAGGCAAGAAACAGAATCATCTGTAATCTTTATATGCAAACAAATAGGCATGGCGGGGTGCCACTAGGGATCTGGCTCAAATCAAAACAACTCTCAGACATGAGCTGATTTAGAACAATAACCCAAAAGTGCATCAAATTTGAGAAGATGAAGCATGGCAGTCATTCATAACAATGGCAGCAGCAACAACAGAAGACAATACTGCTGCTGTGCTATTTCACCTCTGATGCATGTTGGCGTAGTTGTGGGTGTAAAGGTTCTTTAGAGCATATGTGGTTGGCATGCTGAAACATCGAGACATTTTGAAATAAGGTAATTAACTGGATAGAGAAATTAATTATCATGGGCGTGGCTAGAATGGAAATTACTCACAATTGGAAATATGCCCAGGATTTCTCACTCACAAAATTCGTAAACCGAATATGGTAAATTGCAATTATGGAAAAACTGACTAGTAGGGTTTACAGGGGAGAGATAAAACACAGTAAATTTCTGAATATATGGCAACCTCTATTAACCTCAGATGTTATACAGAAAACTAAACTGGATAAATCAGAATATGGATTGGACTGTTGGATAGTTTAAGAATGTTTAATTTGTTGTGTTATTCGGTACTGTTTGCATAACAAGCTTTATTGGATGGTATGTATTATCTTAAGGGGATTGTCAATAATTTTTTTTTTTTTTAAAAAAGATAAACCTGTTGCTGTGCTGTTTCACCTCTGGGATTAACTGGTTTAGGTAAGGGGTGCATTGGAACAGTAAGGAATTAGGTATGCTGATGAACTATGAAACTGGTGCTCATCAGCACTAGGGACCCCCAAGGATTCTCGAGGCCAAATCCTGACAGAGAAGGAAGGGTAATGCACCCAACAGTTTTACCACATTGTTGGGGGCAGGAATGCCTCAAGGTGGGAGAATGCAGAGAAGTTATGTAAACCTTATTTGTTGCCTGAAGAGACATATGGAACATCTGACAACAATGGCCTGAAAAATACTTTAGGCACATGGTTTATTTGCTCCAGATGCACTGTTGAGGTTTGCTGCTGAAATTGGTGAAAAATTGTGAAGAAATTTCAAAGCAAATGAGAAGTTTTAATGTGCCTCTTTTAACTCAGCTCTCCCTAGCCTGCTATGCATTAGGCATGAAAAGAGGATCTGCAGCCTCTAGAAGGCTCCATCAGAAGTGTTTCATTTTTAAAAACACATGGTTGTCCCCCTATCCAATATTTATTTATTTATTATTTATTTATTTTAATACTTATATACCGCCCATCTTCTGGAGGAACTCCGGGAGGTTTACAACAGTATGCAAACAATAAGAACAGTGAAAACACTAATAAAACAAAATAATACAATGACAATAATTTAACAACTATTCCAGGGGTGTCCAACTTTGAACAGGCTGAGGTCTACTTTTTCTGGCCCAAAGTGCCTGAGGGCTACTACGCTAAAACTTCTACTTATGAATTTTATCTGTTACGAGCACATACTCATAATTAAAATACATGTAAGTGGAGAAGTGGTTTCCCATAGGAATGCATTGAAAACCAATTAATCTGTTCTGGAGGGAACAGATTTCAATGCACCATGGCCCTTGAACTGCCCCACTCGGCTGAGACAGTGGGCTGGCAGACCCAGAACTTTGCTGGGGCAGTGGTGGTCCTTGGGATGGGGGAGGGGGGTGGAGAACTTATCCTCTCACTTTTTAAATTGATCCTGGCAGGCTACTTTTGAACCCTTAATGGGCTACCAGTAGCCCACAGTCTACCTGTTGTGCAGGCCTGCAGTACCCTATTCCACCACTTTGAACCATATCCACATATATTCTGTGCATTTTAGAGAATTCCTGGTAGTCTGTGCAAACTTTGGAGAGGCCACATTATCGTCGTCATCACCATCATGTGCTGCAAAGTTAATTCTGACTTATGGCGACCAGAGAAGTGGTTTCATTCTCTTCTTCCTGGCCCATCCCAGAAGCTTGCAGCTTGCCCAAGGCCACACAGGCAGGATCTGCTTTAAGGAGGCACAGTGGGAAATCAAACTCCAGTCCCAACCTCTGGCTCTGCAAGCCAGCTATTAAAACCACTGAGCTATCCTGCCAGCTTTTGAAGAGACCTGGGAGCCCTAGCCCCACTGAAGTTACTGGCTCCTGTTTTAAATGTACTATTGTAGAGATGACAGGGATTAGAAATGAAAGCCCAAAGACTCTCTCAATATTAGGGGCTGTGAGTGCCATCGTCTTCCATTCACTGGAGTGTTCCCTCTAACCTCACCTGCATTGTTTTGAGCTATCTGTATTGTAGTGCAAATTATTTGCAGGTGATGTGGTCTTGAAATGACAATTAAAGAGCTACTATTTACAACAACTGGGGGTGTGGTGGCTCAGTAGACTAGAGCACTGAAAACGGTCAGCTGCAAAATCAGCAGCTCGGCAGTTCGAATCCTGGGTACCACGCAGCGGAGTGAGCTCCCGCTGATAACCCCAACTCCTGCTAAACTAGCAGTTTGAAAGCATGTCAATGCAAGTAGATAAATAGGTACCGCTGTTAAAAGGGGGAAGGTAAAACAGTGTCATTGATGCAACCAATATGGATTTAACCAAACTCCGGGAGGCAGTGGAAGACAGGAAGGCCTGGCGAGCTCCGGTCCATGGGGTCACGAAGAGTCGGACATGACTGAATGACTGAACAACAACAACAAAACAGTGTTTCCTTGCAGCCATGCTGGCCACATGGCCATGGACCTCCACAACAGTGGATCTTTGGAATGAATACAGAGATGAGCACTGCCCCTATAGTCGGACATGACCAGCATGCATGTGTGTGTGGGGGGGAACCTTTCATTTACCTTTACCTTTATTTACAACTACAGCAGCAGCAGCAGCAGCAGCAGCAAAAACAACAACAACAACAACTTCATGTGTAGATATGAACTGGTCCAGCTGTCGGTATTCTGGGGAGGAGGTGCCTTGCTTTGGAGCTATCATGATGAATATTTGCACTAAATCCCCACTGAAATGTGTATGGTTTTTCTCCTTGTTGCAGTGGGGTGTGGGGCAGTCTTCTTCAAAAACTTTCTAGTGTTGTTTTCAGGGCTGTTCAGGATCTTAGGAAGGACCTTGGGGAGCTATGCGAGGCCCATGGGCAACACCATTCCCATCCCTGCTCTCATGCTGCTATTGCATGAAAGAAATGCTGGTTGGGAGACATCTAGTGTCCTATCTGATATTTTTGTAATGAAGCTAAAGGAAACAGAAGAACTCAAAGTGCAACTTTTGCCTGTATCAAAAAGAGTCCTTAGGTGGGTTCTTTAGAATCACTTTCTACCTCAAGCCCTCCCTGCTTGATGTCTCATCACGACGAGAAGCGAAGCCTAAATTTCTGATCTCATTTACTCCACCTTTCACCGAGAGTGCACACAACTCAGCTGGTGGCTTTTCCTGCATTCCCTACATGGCTGGAGTGTCTGAGAAGCTTAAAAGGATTTTTGGCAAACACCTGTTTATTTCAAACCCACAAACACACTAAGGCAGAGTCTTATCCACCCAAAGGATCCGATACCAAAACACAAAAGGAGCAATATAGTATATGTGGTCCAATGCAGGGAGGAGTGTGCAGACCTCTACATTGGAGAAACTAAACAGCCATTAAACGGAAGGATGGCCCAACATAGGAGGGGTAACAGCTCAGGACCAAAACCAGCAGTATACCTTCACTTGAAAGATAAAGGGCACTCATTCAAAGATGAGGATGTACACATATTAGACACAGAAGAGAGGTGGTTTGAGAGAGGCGTCAAGGAAGCCATTTATGTGAGCATTGAAAAATCCTCTCTCAACCGAGGTGGGGGGCTCAGGCACAGTCCATCTGCCACTTATCAGGTTGTGATTTCAACAATACCCATACAAATCAAAAATACCTCATGCCTTCACCACCAAGGCCATAGCTAATGACCCATACTTTATGTACTTTATGGGTTTCAGCACCTTTGGCCATTGTTCACTTTAAGGCGATTGAGACTGTTGTCTACCTAATAAGCCTATTCAGGCCATTGTTCATCTTATGAGCCTATTTCAGACCAGGGTGACAAGAGGTCAAAGTGAGCTATAAAATGGAGGACTTGCAACTAGCTTTCTTCAGATTGACGAAGCTGTTTGGATGAGCAGTGAAACATTTCAATCTCTCAAGAAAAAGAAATCCAGTTGCCATGACTCAACATCCAGATTTAGGCAGATGGTTTTAGATATGATAGCTCTTGGCTCTCAACTTATAGTGATCCCATCATTTGACATTTTCCAAAGGGCCCCATCCTCAAAAGCACTGCTCAACTCTTGTAAGCTCAAGCCTGTGGCGTCCATTGGAGAATCAATCCAACTTATATGTACTGTTTCTCTTTTCCTGCTGCCTTCAGCTTTTCCCACCATTATCATGTTTTTGAGGGCATCTTGCCCACTCATGGTGTGCCCAAAGTAGGACAAACTCATTTTTGCCCCCTGAGCTAGTTCAGGCTTATTTAGGATTTACTTAATGTAATTCATCTTTCTGGCAGTCAAGAGTATCCACAAAGCTCTTCTCCAGCACCCCATCACAAATGAATCAATCTTTTCCCCTGTCAGCTTTTTTAACTGCCCAGGATTTACACCTATGCATGGCGATGAAATACAAGAGTTTCGGTGATCTTGGTATTGGTAACCACACTTGATTATCGTGTCTAGTTCATTCGTTGCCACCCCTCTGCTTTTCTGGTCACATTCTGCATTTGGAATGATGACTGAAGCAAGTTATACAAAATCTCTCTGACTATTTCAATTTCATTATCGTCAGCATTAAAGTTCTGTAGTTTTTCTATTCTCATAATGTTGGTCTTCCTGATGTTCACTGAAGCCCTGCTTTGGCACTTTCTTTCTTTCGTTTTTTTACTTTAACTAAAAATCTTTTCAAGTCATTGCTGTTTACTGCCAGTAAAACAGCATCATCTGCATTTCATAAATTATTGATGCTCCTACCATTAAAAAAAACCCTTATAAGAACTGTGTTATATGACATTGCCCATCAAGTTAAGTTCTTTACTAAACTGATACATCAGTTACTAAACTGATACACTGATAAACCTGATTCCTCAATGGGATATCTATCAGTTTCCAACTGCTAGTGCTTCTCAAATAACATTTAGGGTGCACCTATTTTGTGTTTAGCTACACCCTAACAACCAATCCCTCACTTCTGGACATCTCAGTCCTAAATTAATGCCTGAAACTGCAAGTTGTCAAGGAGGGTTTTTCACCACCACTAAGCCTCTTCCTCAAACAAAACAAGAACAAAACCTATGAAAATCTTGTGGGTTACCTCTAGGAAAGCTTCACAGCAGAAAAGTTCAGTCTGGTATAAGTAGCCTGCTTATTTGCTTGCTTGTCACATGCTCTGTGCTTAGAACTGAACATTCCAGGGAGCTGAAGGGGAACTTTCATCTGTTTATATTTTATTCATTAAATAATAAATACCACCTTCCATATACCACCTTCCAGCTCTAAAAATGCTCCCCATGATGGTTTAAAGAAATTAAAATGTCATTACAGTAAAAACAAAACAAAACAGGGAGCATTAAAATGATGCAGTAAAACAAATTCATTGTTAGACAAGAATTAAAATACAGCCGCATCTTGGGAGAATAAAAAGCTACTGGTGCTTTCAATCAAAAGGCACTGTATAATTACTCCATCTTTCTTCCTTGATCTCCTCCCCCTCCTCTTCCTCCTTCTAATGTTTGATGTTGGTAAAAAATATGAAATATGTGATGCAAGGATTTTGAATGGGAGAGGGAAAACCAACACACATTTTTTTAAAAAAACAATTTGTAAGAAAAATGAAACAAAACGGATGGGTACGAAATGAAATGAAACAAAACATCATTTTTCCATTTCGTGCCCATCCCTACTCTCGGGTTATAACAGGTAAGACCACAGTGGGAATTTTAGGGGATTTTAGTAGAGGTGGGTTTCAAATGGTAAATCAGGCAGAACATTTTTTGAACCAGTAATGCCTAGCAGTCTATAGCATTGTAAAACAAAGCAGACATGTCTGGTAAAATTGGTTTTCCACGAATGAAATGGATTCCAAGGATACTTGCTGTAGGCATCACCACTGTAGTTAGGTCATATCAGATGTTTTAATTGATCTTACAAGAGCTTTTTGCTTAAATTATTATATGCATAACCTTACATTAGTTAAAACTCTGGTTTGCAAATTTATCCCTCAGCTGCTGCTGAAGTACACCTCCCACCACTATAAGCTGTGCTTCCTATAGATGGTGGGAGATACAGTCCAACAGCATCTGGAGCACCTGGGTATTGCCCACCCATTGAGAATATGCTGGTGGGGTCTCCTGTTTGGTGTCCTGAACAAGACATATGTCTTCCATCTTAATATCCTGCTCCAACAGCAGCCCTGCTTGTCCAAGATTACATGAATTTGTCACCACCTGCGAATGAGTACTAGTGTGCTTCTCTGCTGTGTTACAGTGCACGTAGGGAGATAGGCCTTTGCACATCAAAAACTCCTCATCCCAGGACATTTACATATTTACTCCTGTGAAGAGTTAGCGGATATTTTCTTAGGTAAGCTAAGCTTAGAAAAGCCTAGCTAAGAAAAAGTACCAAAAGACTGTTTTCTTTGGCCAGCCTAGCAAATGTAGATGCATGGTGAAAGACAAAATGGATGAGTGAAAACTCTTCCTCCTTTTCAGAGGGGATAGGTTTAGCAAGTGGAGGCTTCAATTAATTCAAGCCAGGGATCATAAAAGCTCTCTGTTACATCATGAATGCATGTGAAGCCCAATTATAATCAGATGAACAGAGATTCAGATTGGGACTCCTTTATTCATTGGGGAAGTTGCGGGTTGAGTTTCGGACTGTCAGGCGTTAATCTCATGCCTTCCATACACATTGTACAGGCAGAAAATATTAGTTCTAAATAGAGATGGGCACGAATAAAAAAATGGCATTTCATTTGTCGTTTGTCATTTAGGGGATCCATTTCAGTTCGTTTCCGTTTTTCACAAATTTTTGCAAAAAAATTGTTTTTTTTGTTTGTTTTGTTACCATTTCATTACCATTTATTTCAATTTTTTGTGATTTTTTTTTAGCATTTAAAGCAGTTCAATGTATTGCCGTAACGAAAACGAAACGGACGACAAAATTTCTGGTGTTTCTGTTCGTTTCGTTTCATTTAAGAGACAAAATTTGTTTGTCGTTTCGTTGCGTAATGAAACAAAAAACAGAAACAGAAACAAAAAAATTGTTCATTTCGTGCCCATCTCTAGTTCTAAATAAAAATTGGAAGAAATGATAGAGCAAAGCCAGATCTAGGATAAATAGAAACACTGAAAGGAGTGATGGAAAGAAGTGACAAAAGGATAGTAAATATTTCTGTTTCCTATATGAAAACAAAAACCAGGATGTGACATTCATATTCAGTGATTGCAGTGATTTACTTTCAGTTTCTTTCTGTAAAAAGGCGAAAGTGAAGCTCATTGGAAAGAGCTATCATTTTCTTCAGAGAACTTCAGAAGCTGATATTCTTCCTTCCAGGTAATATTTGAACCATTCACCTTTACAGATTTGTGTTGTTCCAATACTGAAAACAAATTTAGCAAAGAGATAGGTTTCAGCAAGATGATGGATGTTTACAAATATAATGCACATCCCAAGCCTATCTCACAAGGACCATATAGGATTTCAGTAGGCACTGGGGGCTGGTTACTTAGGGCACATGCCAGCCAACACTTCAGACATAGATTGTGCTTTGGAGCCACTTTAAGGAATCTGCCTTGAAGGCAAAGGATGAATTCTACTGGCGGCATTTAAATGTGTTGTTTTATGGCTCCCAGTCAGGAGATATGTCCGCCTTTTGTGCCCCTGCGTGACATAATCGTTTCTCATCCAATCACTGCCAAAGATTTTAATAAATGTCACTATCACTAAGTGTCATGGATTAAATCCCCCAGAACACAGAGCAACATCTAATATAAAACCCAAATGAATAGACCGAGGATCATATTAAAAATGAGGAACAAAAACAAAACAAAACAATTCCTTCTATCCCTCTTGTAGGGCTTGCTTGTGGGGAGACCTTCTGGTTGGTGTAGCAAGAAGAACCACTACTACCATCATCACCAAATCACTAGCTGTTTTGTTTCATCACTGGCGCCACAAAAACACACTAAAATATAATAGCTATGTATTGCATTATTATTTTATTTAATACAAAATTATATATGTTCACTATCTTCTGACAACTTCTGGTATTGTACAGTTGGCCATCAATGCTGTTTAAAACTTGGACCCTATGGATCATTGAATCCAGTCTCTCTCAAGGAGGCACAGAGGGGAACTGAACTCCCAACCTCTGGCTCCGAAGCTAGAGATCTAAAACACTGAGTTAGCCAGCAATTCTTAGAAGCATAGAATCATAGAGTTGGAAGAGACCTCAAGGGCCATCTAGTCCAACCCCCTGCCATGCAGGAAACCCCATCATAATGCTCCTGGCGTATGGCCATCCAGCCTCTGCATAAAAACCTCCAAAGAAGGAGACTCCACCACCCTCCATGGCAGCATATTCCACTTCCAGACAGCTCTAACTGTCATGAACTTCTTCCTAGTGTTTGAACTGAATCTCTTTTCCTGTAGTTTGAGACCATTGCCCCGCATCCTAGTCTCTGAAGCCATGGAAAACATTGTCCCCTCTTCAATATGACATCCTTCCAAATATTTAAACATAGCTATCATTTCCCCTCTCAGCCTTCTTTTTCTAAGGCTAAACATTCCCAGCTCCCTAAGCCGCTCCTCATAAGGCATTTCTTTCAGACCCTCAATCATCTTGGTCACTCTCCTTTGGACCCGTTCAAGGTTGTCAGCATCCTTTTTAAACTGAGGTGCGCAGAACAGGACACAGTACTATGCTATTAAACATTCTGGCACAGGAATTTCATGAGTGATAGAAACCTCAAAGGTCTACTTTTCACCAGAAGTCTATTGGTGCTAGTTGTTAATACAATTAGGTTTGTGCTGTTTTTTTCTCGGTCATTTGCCAATAATAGATGATAAACACTTGGGATTTAGAATTTTGTTTTATATATTTATGTAAAGGTTTATCTCTAGGATGCAGTATATTATTTGTTCTGCAGATGGTACAAAATGCTTATATCTTTCAGTCCCCTTATATCAGTTGCTAATGATTAAATTATTTCATATTCTGGTTTCAATAAGTCTTGAGGGCAGAAATAAAAAAATCCTTCCTTTTAGCAAGAGGACTTGTTTGCAGGCAGAATCCTAACAGCTCTTTTTGTTCTAATTGTTAGGAGCTATGAAAGTTTTTCCTTGGAATGATCTTCTAAAACAAAGAGATGTTTTATTAAAGGGAGCTACATCACTGGAAGGGAAAAAATGTAGGGTCTACTACTGGGGGTCATGTGACTAAGAAAGAGATGCAGGAAGATGTGATCAAGACTGAAAAATACCAACCTATTGGATAATGAAGCTGCAGAAGAGACAAGATAAATAGGGTTTGACTCCAGGAAGGTTTAACAAGCTTTCACTACCACTATTCCCCTTGTGGCTTGCAGATACTTCTGAATGCATAGTTGTATCTTTTGTCATTTCTAACAGCAGTAAATGTATGAGTTATGAAGATGCTGCAGGAGTTTTAGTTGTTTTTGAAATAAATTAAGTCTTTTTCATTTTCAAGGAAAAGCTGAAGTCAGAATTGTCATCTTTTTTTGCCCAGGTAAGCAGGGGAGAATAAAACGTTATCAAAATAAAACAGTGAAGGGCACCTGGGAAGTCTTGTCAGATGTGCCCCTGGCACTGTGAAAATCACTGAAAAAAACTGCAGTATTTTGGACACATAATGCTCAATAAGAAATACCATCTGCTGTAAGTTATCCCTCATCTGCTGGACGTTATTCAACCCACAAGTTAGTAAACCACTCTACAGTTCAGTGGATGAGAAGTTGGATGATCAGAAAGCTTATAGTCTGCTGAGTCCTCAAATATGTTGCAATGACTCCATCACCAACATCAACTTCACCCTGTTCCCACTCCCCACCCCAAACCAACCTCATTATTTCCAGAATGAATGACAATAAAATTACCTTTGTCACCTACCTACTCCCACCAGCTCAAACATCTGGGTCTTGTGTGGTTTATGGAAAAGCAAAAGGCTCCTTTCTAGGCTTAATGAAATAAATTTATAGGTAGTCAATATGTGTTCAAATTACATGCAGAGAACTGGGGAGATTTATGGTAAGAGAAGAATTAGGGCCGGCAGTTTGTGCTGGGTGGCCATAATTAGTTGTCACTTGGGCTTTACTGTAAATCATTTACAAACATATTCCAAATGTTACAGCATGTCAATATCACATCTCATGGTTAATGAGCCATCTTTTCAGGTCACAGACTGAGCATCATAAACACCAGTGTGGAGTTCTTAGCATATGAACTGTTATTTCTCCCAATTAGTACACTAGTTATATCCACGGGTATGGCTACCTTGATTACTTATTCCTTCTTTTATGTACTTACTTTGTCCATTCCCTCAATGGCACTTTAAATAATAAGGCCTGATTCCTGACAGCTGTGGCGTACTGTCCTGTTACCTAGGCAGGATTTGCTTCCTCTTGGAGAACATTTCCAGCAATATGGCTCTGCACTCAGAAGATGAGAAGTTTCCTTTTCTGGACTTTCACCGCCAGAATCTCTTTCCTGCCACCCCCAGTAGACTTGAAAGTTGAGGGATTACTGTATAGCAGTTCTTCTAATCTAAAAAAGCATTTACCTTTGAAGTAGTAAACAAGAGTTTGGAAAGGACAGGAAGAAAGTTTGGCTGTCTAGGGAACAGAGAGGAGGAACTTAAACCTCTTGCATTGTTACTGACATCACTGGTGACAAGCCAAGTTAGGGGATTCATACAGAGTCTCATATGGAAACATGGGAAAGTAATTTCTTAGATCTAGTACCCTGAATATGAAATAGTTTCCTCATCAAAGCTCAGCAGGTACCAGCATTAGTCTCTTTTCAGATTAATTGAAATCTAGCTATTCAGCCCCACATTTGAGACCTTGTGATCATGACTTCTTTTGGAGGTGTCACAGATGGCCCTTGTCCATCTAGTGAGCCTTTTCAGACCATAATGAAGTAAAACTGACGTGGAGTATAAATTGGGGGTCTCCTACCAACTTTTCTCAGACTGAAGAAGCTACGTGGATGATTAGCAAAATGTTTAGATCTAACAAGGTATTCAAGTCCCTGCTCCCTAAATCTTAACATGTTGTATAATCCTGGGTTCTAGATAATTCATTAAGCTAATTCCTGGCTCAGAAGAACATAACATTCCTAACTCAAGCACCAGATTCCTTGGAGTTATTTCCTAAATGACACATCACAATTTCGTTTTCTTTTGGTTTCCTCTGGTTTTCTTTGGTGGTGGTGGTGCTGGTGGTGGTGGTGCTGCTGGTGCTGCTGGTGTGTGTGTGTGTTGTGTGTGACAGTCGTGACTAGAGATGGGCACGACCAGGAAAATTTTTTTTTCGAGTTGTCGTTTGTTGGGACGGGTCCGTTTCGAGTCGTTTCCGTTTGTCGCAAAAAATTTTTAAAATGTGTCATTTCGTCGTGTTGTTTGTCATTTGTCGTTACCACCGCGATTTCACACAATTTGACGTCCCATTGGTGTCCCGCAATCAGGGCCGGCACTAGGTGTTTTTACGCCCTAGGCGGCAGGCGGTGGCGGTGGCGGGGAGAGGCGGGCAGTGGCGGTGGCGGGGGGGCTATGGGCGGGCAGCAACAGGGGCAGGGGGGAGGGGCGGGTGCGCAGGTGGCGGCGGCGGGTCCCACAATGACCCAGAGCAGGTGGAAAACACTTTAAACTGGGTGATTGCTGCACAAGACTGCATGCATCCTATCAAAGAAAACAAAGTGGGCAGAATGCAATATATTTCTTTTTTTTCTCTTGGACTTGGTCAATGATGCTATTCCCCTGACAGCAGACAGAACTGCAGAGAATAAAAGGAATTATTTTCTATTTAATTCAATTGAATAAATTCCCTGACTCCCTGCCTGCCTAAGAAAAATCTACAGCCTCTCCGGCGCCTCCATCCCTCCCTATCGCGAAATCAAAACTAGCACGAGCCACCAGCTACATGCAGACAGACAGCCCTCCACCCTCCACAATCCCGACCCGACTGCGATTTCTGGAAGGTGTCTCGCCTTTTTATACCCTCTGGCACATCCAGAAGTGTCGGTCAAAACCTGGCCATGTAATTGGTGGAATGGGTCCAAAAATTTGCATGGTCCCATCCCATGGCCAGCCCATCGTTGCGCCAGTGCAGGTATAAAAAAATAAAAATAAAATAAAATCAATGGAGACGTTTTGTTGCAAGAAAAACCCACTGCTGCTACTATAAAAAATCAGGCATTTAAAATACCCAATTTTCACATGTTTCTGTGGTGCTTTGGTGGGTTTTTGGACCACGATTTTAAAAAAAATATTGCGGTCACCATTTTGGACCCCCCCACCACATGGCAAATGGAGACAAGTAGACAACGATGCTCCCCCCAGCCTGGTACCAGCAGCCCAGGACAGAAGGGGGGGAAGACGGGACCCCCCCCAGAAACCACCCCTCGGTAGGTGCCCCCAGGCAGGCACATTTTCGCCTGCTTTTATGGCCGGGAATCGGGTTTTTTTTAAAAAAAAAAATCTGTGCTGCGCTGCTTGCCATCGCGCGATCGCCGGCGCCACGATGCCATGCACAACAATGACAAATCAGACCCAATTTATCGTTTATCGGTTCGAGTTCGAGTTCTGATGGCTTAATTGTCATTACCGTTCCCGTTATGTAACGGAAACGACAACCGAAAACGGAAACGGCAATTTCGCCGAGTCGTGCCCATCTGTGACTCCACGTCCATGGAGTTTTCTCTGCAGGAATACTGGTGTGGGTTGCCAGTTTGTACTAACATTAAACAACTAATGGACTTTGATAAATATATTATCTAAATAAATCATGGAATAGTGCATTACAGATTTGTTACTTCCTCTGAAAAAAATATCTCCTTTATACACATTTGCTTTTCCTACCCCCACTACATTGATCATGGTTACACTAGAGGGAGTTCAGAATGTCATCCATTTAGTTTGTACAATACATTGGAAGTTCTCCTATGAAATAATAAAATGGGTGTGTTTGGTGTGCTTTCTGCAATTCACTGGAGAGAAACTCATCTCAAGGCAGGGGAGATGTTCACCTGCACATAAAGAAACCCTGTCATTTCCGTTGACTCAGTTTTCCTCACAAGATTCTTTATTTCCTGCTGAGAAAGGGATTCTATTAAAATATATATTGTGTTTTCAGAGACAGAGAGAATGAAAAACCAAGAAATGCATAAGGAAATGAAGCTCAAAGAGAAGCCATGCTTTTGAAGTGAAATGTTTTTCTTTCAACTGTACTTTTACTTGTGAGACATGAAACTCTCTAGGACAGAAATTTTGATCTCAATCCTCCTGGTGTTTCATTGAATGATAAGGATTTCTTTTAAAAGATGTCCCTAAATAAAGACTTTCATAAATTGTTTGTGACTCTCTATGTGGATGGATTTGATATCTCCCAACCATTTGTCCATATCCTTCCTTTCACTGTGTCACAGACCTGTAATTCATAGTTGAAGCACGACACTCTCAGACTGCATGAAGTACTTAAAACATTCAACTTGGCTCTCTTTCATATCAGCAAGGAAATATTTCTACGTATTTGCATTTTCAATAGTCTGTAGAGCAAATGGTAGTCCTGTCCCCATATTTAAGCCAGATTTGTTAAACCTTACTCTTGCTTTTGTCATATCTGCAGCACTATCTTATCTGTTGTCAAGCAGACAAGCTTCCTGTTTCTTTCATCTCTTTGTTAATTATGCCTCAGCTAATACATTGTGAATACCAGCTGTTATGTATTATTGGTCAGATCCAGACTTACGGCATGCTTGGAGTAGAAACACTGGGAGAAGGCAAAACTGAAGTCTCAATTTTAACTCTTTAAGCCCACATCAGTTGTTAGTGAAGTGTGTATTCTGTCCAGGAAAAAAGAAAGTGCTCACTGTTTCAATTTTTGTATCATATCATTTCCCTCTCAAGTTACAAAGAACACTTTGTAAAATATTGGTTTAAAAATCTTGTAGTCTGCATAAACCTAACCTAAGCAACACTTCACAATCTTCTCCCTTTCCTGGCCCCTAATAAATAAACAAATAAACAAAAACATTCCCCTCTGTTGGGGACCTCCAGAATTAGTATAGTGTTTTTTTTTCTTCAATTAGTATAGTGTTTTTTTGTTGTGTTTGGTTACAACTAGAGATGGGTACAATTTTTTTAAAAAAATGTGATTCATTATGATTTGTTATTCATCACAGCTGATGAATTGATGAATTAATTGTACCCATCTCCAGAATTAGTGTAGTATTTTTTGTTGTGTTTGGTTACAACTAGAGATGGGTACAAATTTTTTAAAAATGTGATTCATTATGATTTGTTATTCATCACAGCTGATGAATTGATGAATTAACAATTTTTAGTGATGAATTGAATTCTCTACAGAACCTGAGAGTTTGTTGAGAATTCGGGTTCAGAAATCTGAGCTATGCACCTCCAATGAGGTTCCCCAAGGAAATTGCCCCCCAGGTACCTAGAAACACCTAACTCGGGGCTTATCCAAACTGCCCTCTATAATCCTTCCAAGTTTGGAGAAGATTTGGTTTCAATTAGAGATGGGTATGAAATGAATTTTAATTGGTTTTCTTATTCGTTATTCATTTTGTTACCTAGCAAAACAAATAATGATCCAACCCATCAAAGGGAAACGAAATGAAATGAAACAGAAATTTCCATTTCATTTTTTTTCATATTTTGCCCCCCCCCACCTTGTAGCCATTTTCTCTTCTCTTTATATTATTTTTCCTCTAGAACCAGGAGGAAAAATAGTATAAAAGGGGTGCAGCAGCTAGCACCTTTCACCCCTGGTGTCCAGGACTTTAAAAAAAAGGTGCTGACCCAGCCCCTGGGACTGTATGGTCACTGCTGATATTTTTTTTAAAAAAGCGCTGACCCGGCCCCTGTGGCTGCATGGTCAGCACTGGGGGAAAAAAGTGCCCACCCTGCACCTGAGGCCATGTGGTCAGCTGGGCCTCCAGAGGTGGCAGTGGGATAGTTTACCACCGCCTGGCCCAGTTCAGCTCAGTTTGGGTTCGTATGATTTTTTTTAAAAAAAAAATCATACAAACCCGAACCGAATTGAGGGTGGACCCGAAACAGAACCAACTGAACCATCAGTTTTCTGTTTCGTACCCAACTCTAGTTTCAATATCTGAGTTATACACCCATGAAGTGGTCCTCTCCCAGGAGTGTGTCCTTGAGCAACTTGGTTGGGGAAACCCAGTCTTCACAAAACTTGGAGAAATAGTGCATGAGGGTCAGAGGAAGCTTCACTGAAAGTTTGGAGTCTTTAGGTGCCTGGGGAAAACTTTCATGGGGAGGCCCTTTTTAGGGATACATAATTCAGACATCAAATCTCCAATCTCCACCAAACTTGAAGGGGTTGTAAGTAAGGTTATGCTTCATCCAAATTTGGTGTCTCTATATACCTGGGCAGCATTTAATAGCTAATTAAAAGTGCTAAAAATCAACAAATGATATTTGTCAGGCAATTCAATTTATGATGAATATGAATTAACAAATTGGCTAAGAGCCCCAACAAAAACAAAACAAAATGGAAAGTCACTTTATAAGCAAGTCTGGTTTCACCGCACCCACTTTGGCCATTTATTGGTATTCCTGTGCTTGATGCAGCCCATGGGAGGTGTGAAGTAATGTCTTTCTAAAGCAGTCCACCCCTGATGTGATCCTACCGTCCCTTGGAGGGAATCCCAGGAGCTTTGCCATACCGATGGCCTACCCCAGGGCTGTCCAACTTTGGACAGGCCGAGGTCTACTTTTTCTGGCACAAAGAGCCTGAGGGCTACTACACTAAAACCTCTACTTACAAATTTTATCCGTTTCTAGCACATGCTCATAAGTTTAAAAAAATGTAAGTAGAGCAGCGGTTTCCAATAGGAATGCATTGAAAAATAATTAATCCATTCTGGAGGGAACAGATTTCAATGCATTCCTATGTGAAGGCTGACCATGCACACACTTCCCTTGCACCTGCTCGAACTGGTGTGGGTGGGTGCAAGGGGGGCTCATGCATGCTTGCACAGATCACCACTTCCAAGGGGCAACCCAGATGACCATGCACATGCTTCCCTTGCACCCATCTCGAGTAGGGGACCTTGCCATGGCCCTTGAACTGCCCCACTCGGCTGAGACAGTGGGCTGGCAGACTGAGAACTTTGCTGGAGAAGTGGTGGTCCCTGGGATGGGGGAGGGAGGGGTGGAGAACTTATCCCCTCACTTTTTAAATTGATGGCCAGTGGGCTACTTTTGAACTTTCTTTCTTTCTTTCCCTTTTCTTTCTCCCTCCCTCCCTCCTCCTCCTTTCCTTCCTTCCTTTCTTCCCTTCTTCTTTCCTTACCTCCTCCTCCTTCCCTTCCTTTCTTCCCTTCCTCTTCCCTTCCCTCCTCCTCTCCCTTCTTTCTTTCTTTCTTTCTTTCTTTCTTTCTTTCCCTTTTCTTTCCCTTTTCTTTCCCCCTCCCTCCCTCCCTCCTCTTTCTTTCTTTCTTTCTTTCTTTCTTTCTTTCTTTCTTTCTCTCTCTCTCCCTCCCTCCCTCCCTCCTCCTTTCCTTCCTTCCTTCCTTCCTTCCCTTCTTCTTTCCTTCCCTCCTCCTCTCCCTTCTTTCTTTCTTTCTTTCTTTCTTTCTTTCTTTCTTTCTTTCTTTCCCCCTCCCTCCCTCCCTCCCTCCCTCCCTCCATTCATTCATTCATTCATTCATTCATTCATTCATTCATTCATTCATTCATTCATTCATTCTTTCTTTCTCTTTCTTTCTTTCTTTCTTTCTTTCCCTTTTCTTTCTCCCTCCCTCCCTCCTCCTCCTTTCCTTCCTTCCTTTCTTCCCTTCTTCTTTCCTTCCCTCCTCCTCTCCCTTCTTTCTTTCTTTCTTTCTTTCTTTCTTTCTCCCTCCCTCCCTCGATTCTTTCTTTCTTTCTTTCTTTCTTTCTTTCTTTCTTTCTTTCTTTCTTTCTTTCTTTCTTTCTTTCTTTCTTTCTTTCTTTCTTTCTCCCTCCCTCCTCCTCCTTTCCTTCCTTCCTTCCTTCCGTTCTTCTTTCCTTCCCTCCTCCTCTCCCTTCTTTCTTTCCTCCCCCCTCCCTCTCTCCTCCTCTTTCTCTCTCTCTCTCTTTCTCTCCTTCCATCCCCCCTCCCACTTTGAAGAGCCAGAAAGGAGAGGAGGGAGATTAAAGGGGCTCACATCCTGAGGGGAGCAGACAGCGAACCAAGGCAGTGATGGTGGTGGGTGGTGGTGGCGGCGGCAGCGATGGCGGGGGGTGGGGCGGGGGTGATGGTGGGGGTCGTGGCGGCGGCGGCGGCAGCGATGGCGGGGGTGGGGCGGGGGTGATGGAGGGGGTGCTGGTGGTGGTGGCGGCGGCGGCAGCGATGGCGTGGGGCAGGGCGGGGGTGGCGGCGGTGATGATGGCGGGCAGCGGCGGCGATGGGCCTGGTGTGTTGAGCTTGCTCGTGTCCATGGCAGCCATGGAGGCAGGCTCAGGCCACCTTGCTGGGCCCACCTCTGTGCCCGCCGCACCCGCTTCCCAAACTGCTGCCACTGGAGCCACCGCTGATGCTGGAGAGGGCGAGCGAGTCCAGCGCCAGCTGGGCTCCCAGGCAGTTGGCAGTGCATGGGGGGGGGAATCCCCCCAACACAGGGACCTCGCTGGCGACCTCTGACGGTCGACTCGTTGGGCAGGCCAGGCCTACCCTAATGAGATTTAGAATCAAAGAATCATAGGATCACACAACATAGAATCATGAAGTTAGAAGGGGATTATAAGACCATGAAGTCCAATAGCCTGTTCAATACTGGAAAACCAATCAAAGAATATCTGCCAGGTGGTTGTCTAAATTGTTCTTGAATGCCTCCGGTATTGGGGCATTACAGCCTTTTGAGACAATTGGTTCCATTGCCTTACTGCTCCGTCAAGAGGTTTTACTTCATGTTCTGTCATCTTCTGTCTTCCTGTAACATTTTTGCATATCCTGAACTCTGGGCTGATCCTGCCCCTCCTCTGTATGACTGCCTTTCAAGTGTTTGAAAAGTTCTGTCTCCCCCAAATCTTCTTTTCTATAAGTTAAATGTCCCCAGTTCTTCCTATCTTTCCTCATGGGACTTGGTTTCCAGCCTCCTAATCATTATGGATGCCTAAAGACAACCTCCTGGTTGGAGAGATAGGCAGGATATCTCTCAATACCATTTGCAGGGAATTGTAAGCAGGTGAAGACATCTGCTTGGGAATACACTGAAGCAAATGATGAGCCACTGTATGAGACAGAATGCTGGACTGGATGGGCTGTGGCCTGTTCCATCAAGGCTGTTCTCATGTTCTTATAATCATCCTCATTGCCCTCCTCTGAAGTTGTTCCAGTTTTCCAGTATTCTTCTTCAAGTGTGTTGTCCATAAATAGATACAGTGCTAAAGATGAGGCCTAACTGGTGCTGAATAGAATGCAACTTGAGAGAGAGGCCCATCTACATTCTTCTAAATGTGGGGCTGAGACAGAAATTCCAGTTTAAGAGATATAATAATGAACATTCCCCCATTTGAAGCAATTTTTATAAACAAAAATCACCTTAAAGAGCCTCTCGTTTTATGTCCAGTATTTTTCGCTATTGTCAAAATGGACAGAAATGTCATATTTTAATAAATGTAAAAAAATCACAGATAACATAATGAAAATGGAGATGGATGGGTCACACCATGACAAAAGTAGATGGATTATGAAATAAAGAACTGCATGTATTATGATGGCCTCAGATCAGACAGAGTAGAGCAATATCATAAACAAGATAGATGGATGATATTAACAGATCAGTCAGAACTGTCATCGGTTAGAGTAGTGCAAAACAGAAATCTGTGAAAGCAAAAAGCAGTGGTCTATGTCCAGCACTGGATGCCAATTAGGTAATGAAGGGGGAGGAGAAGAATACTTGTATAGAACTGATAGTAAACAACATCCATTTTTGCATTAAAAGGTAAAGGTAAAGGTCGCTCCCCCCACACACTTGTGTGCTAGTCATGTCCGACTCTCAGGGCAGCACTCATTTCCGATTTTAAGCCCAAAAGCCAGTGTTGTACAAGTTCATAGCCATGTAGCTGGCATAGCTGAATGTATTTCTGCACACGGAACACTGTTTACCTTCCCACTTTTTATGGCAGTACCTATTTTTCTGTTTGCATTTGCATGCTTTCAAACCACTAGGTTGGCAGGAGATGGGGTTAACAGCAGGAGCTCACTCTGCTACATGGCACCTGGGATTTGAACTGCCGAGCTGCCTACTTTGCAGCCAACAGTTTCAACAAAATTACAAAGGAGCAGCTAGGTTGTTCCATCATTCATTCATTCTCTCCCTCTCTCTCCCTCTTTCTTTCTGTATATAACAGGACAGACTCAGATGTAAAAGATAAAAATAATGAAGTTTATTGAGAAAATAAATAAATATAACAATGACTGAAGATGGTATGTGTTGCCTTTAACATAGAATAGATTTAATCAACTCTTCAAGCCTCCCTGTCTTTAAAAACTAATAAACAGTAAAGCCCTCACTGCCTGACAGAACTCCAACAGAGCAGTGCTCTTTCCCACCACTCACTCAACCTAACTGTTTCAACTCAACGTAACTGAACTGCCTCAACTGACTAGGCTCCACCCTTTTTATATCATACCATCCCCCGCCCTCCTGCTGGGATTGGCCAATGAACTGCATATGCATTACTCCTGTTTCCAGGGTGTTGTCACACCTCCTTGCCCAGAAGTCAGTTAGGAAGGGAAAGGTCTGAAGTAGAACTTGAAAATGCTTTCAGATAAATATGCTTGCATGCCTTTGTCCTGGGCACGTGTCCAACCCCAATTCCCAATCTCAAGGTACTGCTCAGCTTCTCCAGGCAAGGGAGGATGAGCAGCACTGGAGAAGTGGATAGCCTGATATGAGAACCCACTTCCACCTGTTTTTGACTGGTGCCAGGAGCCGTTGGTTCAGAATGAAAGGATTTGTGTGTGCACAATGGGTCCAAGTGCACACATCTACCATCTCTCTTCCCAGTCCTTTCTCTTCATATTTCTGCCTTTTTATTATGCCAGAGACTGGGCCCAGTGTGCCATTTTGGAAAAGGCAGGGAGTAACTCCAGGACTGGTGAGACTTCTTGCATCACAAAGCCTAGCAACAACAGCACAGGACCCTGTTGGGTAGAAGGGTGGACCACATTTGATTATGTGACATTAATAGGGCCTATCAACTGATAATAGATTTGGGGCCCCAAATCTCAAGAAATGGGATGCAGCTAAGTTGACTACCCTGTTGTGCTGAGAAGATATTTATCATCTGACATGTTTGTTCCTATAACATAATTTGGGGAACATGATTAGATGAATACAAATAAAAGTTTCTGTCACATTAACTCTGGCTGCTATCTCACCTGGGTTTTGATCCTGATCTTCTGAAGGTCCGGCTTTTCCTCTTCATCCCATCATGTGATTGAATAAGTGGGACAGGAGTTCCCACGTCCAAAGCTGTTTGTTTTATTATTTTAAAGTGCACTTCAGCCCCCTTGGCCAGCAGGTGGAGCTAGCATTTAAAAAAACGGACCACTTGGCTGGGGAAAATTAAAACTTAGGGCACCACATGGAGCTTCCTGTTTCTCCGAAGGTGCAAAGAAATTAAAAAAAAAAGTGCTGATTGGACCCAGGAACAGCCAGTCGGTGCGATGAGTTAAAAAAAGAAGAAGAAACCCAGATGATCGGTGTGGTCCCACGACCTCTGCCTTCCTAAAAGGTGGATTTTTAAAGTGAGGCAAAAAATTCCCTACCTCTTCAGTGAGTCACAGAAACCTCGCTTAAAGAGGCATTACAGGGTTTTCTTTTTTCTTTTTTGCAAAAAGCCCGGTGGCCATGGGGATGGCATTTTTAGACATGGTTTATCTAGTAATTTAAACTGCTTTTAAAGGGATGTGGGATCGAGCCCCTAGTCTTTGCTTTATTGCTAATAAGATGTTAAAGTGCTTAGGGTAGCAAGGTAAGAATGCAGAACAACTATCTCTGGATTTTAAAGGATCTACCAGCTATCAGAATTTCACATCTTGTAGATTTCATGGGGGGCATTACTTTAAGACAAATTTAACCAGGAGGAAGATAAACACATATAAACTGAAAGCTACCAGCTTCAAGGCAAGTGTTCTCTAGGGAGAAGTGAGGTAGTGATCTTATCAATTCATCCACAAGTTGCCTTTTAGTCTCACCCAGCTACTACAAAGTCACATTTAGTATCATAAGCCTGGCATGTCATAGCACAAGTACTCTTCAGTTGCTCCCCTGGGAAGATGACTGTACCACTTCATCTGTTTTATTGCTTCTTCCTGGTCTGTGTTTTATTTCTTTGTACAGCACTCACTCAAACAAACTAGTTATTTGAAAGATGGTTTGCCTGCTTGTATACTTTGATTTGACCAGCCATGGCCTTACTATTTGTCAGCTAGCCTAACAAGGATGACTGCAAAGAAAAACATGCAGCAATAAGGAGGGTGCACATATGCTTTTTATTTTTATTATTATTATTATTGCTGGGTTTTATTCTATTTTATTATTTTATTTTATTTTATTTTATTTTTGCTATTGGGGTGTGAAACTTTATTTGTCGTATCGTACCACACCTGAAGTAAGAACCAAAACATTATTCTTTTCATCTTGCAAGTGAGCACAGGATTTTATGGTGCTTTTGAGATAGGAAAATGAGAAAACAATGATTTTTCACAAATTAAGTAACATTGTAAAAAAACAAACAAACAAGTAAATAAATAAATAAATACAAACAGCCTGAATAATGCAAATAATGGTTTCACAGAATTTGCACAAAATGATTATTTATGCTGTTTTGTTACATTGAATTTTAAGAGCTATAAACATTCAAAAAGCAAAAGCCAAGTGTTCTGCTTATATACCACCCCATACCACTTCAGGTAGTCTCTGGGTGGTTTATAGTTTAATTATGCAGGCTACACATTGCTCCCCACCCCCAGCAGGCTGGGTACTCATTTTACCGACTTCAGAAGTAGAGATGGGCACGACTCAGTGAAATTTTCATTTTCGTTTTTGTTTTTCATTTTTGTTACGCAACAAAAACGAAAACAAAAATTTTCCAGAAAACAAAATGAAAACGAAATGAATTTTTTTGCCGTGTTTTTCGTTTTCGTTATGGCAGACACATTGCATTGAAAGAATGCTAACGAAAATGAAAAATTTTCATTTTTGTTTTTTTCATTTTGTTTTGTAACGAAAATGAAAACGAAAAATGCACAAAAAACCCAAAAAAACTAAAACGAACCGAAACAGACCCCTAAACAAAAAACAAAAAATGAAAAATTACTTTTTTTGAGTCGTGCCCATCTCTATTCAGAAGGATGGAAGGCTGAGTCAGCCATGAGCCTGCTACCTGGGATTGAACCCCAGGTCGTGAGCACAGTTATTCCTGCAGTTAAGGCTTTTAACCACTGTGCCACGGGGCTTGCACAAAAATATTTGTATTTTGAGGCTAATGGTTTTGTGCCTTCCTTTTTGCTTTGTTTATCTCAAAACGAAAGAACACGAGTTTTTTGATGATACATTTACACAAATAATATATAGGTTTATAAGGAAAACAATATACACTCATCTATCTCATTTTCTCTCTCCTGGAGATAAACAATCATATGTGGATTCAAAATTCATCATAGTGTTTCATAGAGTTCAAATACCCTAAATCTTTGAAATCAAGGAACTATTCACTATTTTGTGTACACTCCAGTGTCAGTTTCTTGGAAACTGGACTTCCAGGATAAGTATAAGCTTTGGCTTCCATCTTTTTGTCATAGAATCATAGAATAACGAATGGAGTTGGAAGGGGCCTATAAAGCCATCAAGTCCAACTCCTAAGATCTCTGGTCCGAATTTAAGTGGCCAGCGGATCTTAGGGGTCGTGTGAAAAGGCTCTAAGAGTTAGGAAGTTTCCCTGATATTCAAGCAAAATATGAGTTCCTATAACTTGAAATCATTATTATGGGTTCTGCTCTCTAGGATTATTGAGAACAGACCCTGTATGATATTATTTCATGGGCACCTTGGGTGGTTGGGACCTGCAGGTTATTCTTGGATTTTATCCCATTTTCTAACTAACAGGGTCCATCTGATCCATCTGGGCGTAGCCAGCCTCAGATGGATCAGCCTTCTGTCCTACTATTAAATCCATGTACCATAGAACTGCATGTAAAATATAAGTACTAGA
>JAHTLZ010000129.1:80555036-80571291 GCA_023846285.1 Phrynocephalus versicolor | reverse complement strand
AATAAAATAAAATAAAATAAAATAAAATAAAATAAAATAAAATAAAATAAAATCAACGGAGACGTTTTTTTTGCAAGACAAACCCACTGCTGCTACTGTAAAAATTCAAGCATTTAAAATAGCTAATTTTCGCATGTTTCTGTGGTGCTTTGGTGGGGTTTTGGACCACGATTTAAAAATAATATTGCGGTCAGCATTTTGGATCCCCCTGCACAGCATGGCAAATGGAGACGCCCTCCCAGCCTGGTTCAGTCAGCAAAACCTGGCCATGCGATTGGTGGAATGGCTCCAAGACTTTGCGTGGTCCACTCCCATGGGTGATCCCATCTTTGCAAATGCGCAGGTGTAAAAAAATGAAATGAAATGAAATAAAATAAATCAACGGAGACTTTTTTTGCAAGACAAACCCACTGCTGCTACTGTAAAAATTCAAGCATTTAAAATAGCTAATTTTCACATGTTTCCGTGGTGCTTTGGTGGGGTTTTGGACCACGATTTAAAAAAAATATTGCGGTCGGCATTTTGGATCCCCCCGCCCGCACACCGCATGGCAAAGGCAGACGAGACGATCCCCCCCGCCTGGTACCAGCAGCGCAGCAGTAGCAGTAGCCAAGGAGAGGGGGGCGAGGAAACCCCCACCCCCCCAAAAAAACACCCTTCTGGCCTGGTAGGTGCCCTCAGACAGTTTTCTCCTGCTTTTAGGGCCGGGAATCGGGTTTTTTTTACTTTAAAAAACTTTTTTTCTGTGCCGCTTGGCATCGCGCGATCACGCGACGCAAGTAACGAGCACGACAAATCAGACCAAAATTGTTCGTTCGTCGGTTCGAGCTCGAAGTCTGGGGCAGTAATTCCCGTTACCGTTTCCGTAGAGTAACGGAACCGAGTAACGGAAACGGAAACGGGAATACCGCTAAGTCGTGCCCATCTCTAGTTGCAATCAATACTGCAGTTAATTGAACCACTGGATAGCTCAGTGGTTTAGACATCTGGCTGTGGAGTCAGAGGTCAGGAGTTAAATTCTTCACTGTGACACTTCAAAGGGGCTAGATGTGTAATCCATAAGGTCCCTTTTAACTCAGCAGTTCTCAAAATAAAACAGTCATGGAACTCAAGCAGGACAAGAAGAATCCTGGCATTATGGAGTCAAGGCTGACCCTGAGATGGAAAAGGAAACCAAAAGACTCAAACATACATTGAGGATTGTGTGCTGTAAAAAAAAGATAATTGGAATGTATTTCTCATCTGATTACAGAAAGTAAGCAGGGTCAGGCTGAGAAAGTCCCAGACTCTGCTGGGGAAGTTCATAGCTTAGTAGAACTTGAACTTCACATGGAAAGTTTTAGATTCAATCATTGACTGCTAGAGGTAAAGCAAAGAAAGAATGTTTCCTGAAGGGAATCCTGAGTTACAGGGTTCATTAATGCAATTTGACTTCAGTAGGATTGAAGGTCTGGTTTTTAATTTAGGAAGATGAGTTTTTTTCCCCATTAAATCCAGTACTGGACATTGTTCTATTTCTACAAAGCAGAAGATAGAGAGGCAGGAAAAACAACAGGAAATATGGCCCAAAATAAGCCTGAGCAACATTATCTTTTCCATAGCCTCATCTTCGGCTTGTCATTTGACCTTTGTTCTTCTTTGGTGCTATAGATGGATTATCAAGTGTTAAAAAAATGAGCAACAACTGATTGTAATATATTTTCTAACAGTGTCGGCAAAATTGAATGCCAAGAAGTCAAACAATGCTCCACTTACATGTATGTGGTTTGTACCACAGATGACATTTTGATTTATTGATAGCTGGGTGACAGCACTTTGACTGAGTGGGCTTGCATCTGCCAGGACAGATGAGAAAGCTGAGGCACTTCCAATTATGAGATGTACGGCGTACGTAGGGCAGGATGACATTTTGCTAAATAGCTACATGAGGTTGTGTCTTGAGGAGTGAAAGGTTAGGCGGCAGCAACAGAACTGAAAAAATAATTACCATAAATGAAAATACAAGGATATGGCTTTTCAGCTAAATAGTAGTCAAACTGGGAACTAGCTAAGATTTCTCCAGGATTACTCATCATATGTTTGCTTGTTTGTTTTTTTGTTTTTTTTGTTTTTCATGATATGATGTCAGTCAACCTTGGTCTGCATCTGAACAAGGCAACCAATCTTGGGTGGGTGGTATAAAATTGTAGCAGTAAATAAATATAGCTGTAAGTTTGAAGGCTGCCACATGTTGTACAAACAAAAATGCACAGGGATTATCTCAACAATTTGGCTAAATAGACCTTCAGTTCTAATTTGAATTGATCCAATTGATCCACACGTCCTGGGCAAATAAGCGGGTTATTACCTACTTATTCTGTCCTTAGGATGATACATAGAATCATGGAAGAGATGGCTTGATACCCGGAAAACCAGCATCCTAACTCATGTGACAAGTGCTCACCTATAATGCAGACTAGGGATGGGCACCTTACGAAAAACAACATGCTGTTTTGTTGTTTTGTAAACGTATGAAATGTTATAAAATAAAATGAAACAGCAAACAGTGTGTCATCAAGAAATGAAATGAAACACCATTTTTGTTTAGAAATGAAATGATTCATCCTAGTGGTGGGAGGCCTCTTGATTCAGCCATCTTGAGAACAGGAGGTTTATTGTTAAACTGACTAGTTTTCCTTCTTTCTTTCCCATGCCTCAGCTGTTGATCTAGCTTATTTCTGATCATGATCTGCCTGCAGCTAGCCAGGAGCTGAGCTCTACTGCTGCTCCCTGTCTCTGGGCTGTGGACATGGCTGTTTTAGGACAACTTTCCCTTCCCTTCCCTGTACTGGCTTTGCCTGTGCCTGCAAGTTGATTTATTAAACTGAATGTTTTCCTATCCTGGTTAAGTAGGACCGTGGAGGTTATTTTTTCATGTTTTCCTTCCTTCCCTCCCCACCGATCAGCTGTTGAGCTGATCTCTCTGATCTCTCCATTCAGCAGCTAGCCATTAGGTTTCCTGCTTGTTTAAAGAGGGTTCTTCATTTGAAAGCAAATTGATTTTAAGGTTTAAGGAGAGTCTTTGATTTATGGCAGTGGGGTCCCTGTTAAATTAATAAAAGGAAAGCTACCTATTATTTATAGCTTTATGAATAATTTCATTTTATTTCATTTTGTGATGAAGATTATTTTTAAAAATCCGTTATTAACGAATTGAAACAAAATGAAGACTGAAACAAAATGAAACAAAATTCTATATTTTTGTTTTGTGCCAATCTCTATTGCAGACTCTTCTCTTCAGATGCATTGCTGTCCAAATATAGGAGTGTCCTGTCATGTGGAACAGATGGAGGTGAATCTTTGGCCTACTGACTTTCAAAACCAGCCCACCCCTACAGTCCCTTGGAGGGAATCTCAGGAGCTTTAGCATACCAATGGCCTTCTCTAGTGAGAATTAAGATCACAGCACTATAGAACACAGAATAATGGTGTTGGAAGTGTCTATAAGGCCATTGTTAAAGTATATTTGACAGTTGTCTTTCTAACTTTCACTTGAATATCCCCAATGTTTTTTGACTCCAGTAGGACATTGCAGAGCTGGAAATGGTGCAAAAGAGGACTGCCCAAAGAGTGAATGTGGAAAAATTCATATACAAGGAGAACTGGGGATTTTTCTCCAGGTAAATGTCATTTTAATGATACAGGGAACTATGCAAAGTATTCCATGTACAGCCACATAAAGTCACACTATGTGCCTTGAGGGGGAATCTCAGTTTTTTTAGACCTAAATCTGGTTGTTAGTCTTGACTAAACCATTAACTCAATGAGTAAGTTCCATTGATTGAATGGCTCTGCTTGTTTGTTGAAGCACCAATCAGCTATGGTATAATATAAAAAGGGTGGAGCCTAGTCAGTTGGGGCAGTTCAGTTGAGTTAAGTTAAGTTGAAGGTTTTGAGAGTGAGTGCTGGGAGAGAGCACTGCTCTGTGAGAGTTCTGTCAGGCAGTGAGGGTTATTAAAGACAGGGGGGCTGGAAGAGTTGATGAAATATATTATATGTTAAAGGCAACACATTCCATCCTCAGATATTGTTATATTTATTATTTTCTTAATAAACTTTGTTATTATTTTTATATTATACATCTGAGTCTGTCCCAATTCCTGAGGCGACGATTTTAAAAGGTGGCAGAATTATCAAGTGAATAAAAGGTGGCAGCATTACCGTTTCCATCACAATTCAGTGTGTAAAAGGGAGGTGTCGTCACAACTTGGTGGCACAGCAGTGGGATGTCGAAATAAACCCAGTTGTGCCTTTGAAAACTCAGTGTCTTAAAGGGGTGACGTCACAGGGCCCCTGCCAGCTGATTGGGGCACATGGGGTCCTACTGGCAATCAGTGTTTATTATTATTATTTAGTTTGACAAGCACTGAGATTGGCGCTTGTCAAAATAAAGAATTAAAATTTAAAAAAATGAAAACCAAAACAGAATGAAACAAAATTTTCATTTTGTTCCATGTGGGAGAATTATTTTAGAAATTATCATGGTTGAAGTTCTGGGTTCTTGTATTTATCTCACAGATTAAGTGGCTGAGAATTGTTGTGTGTGTGTCTTTCTCCAGATGCAGACATCTTTGTGTCAGACAGCAGCCTTCCCTGCTTCTCCCACTTCAGTTAAAGCCTGAGGGAGATGCTTTTTTAGGTCATGAAATGTGAGCAGCTGGGAAAGCTGCAAAGAGGTAATGAAATGTGTAGCAGAAAGGAAAAAAAACACTAACCCAGCACCCTGCAAACCGATGGCAAGTTCAAACATATTACTAACAGAGAGAGAACCACAGCTACTAAAAGGTTGGAAGAATGAGGCGGACACATAGAAACCTTCTTCATGTGGAAAGGAAACTTTGGGGAAACTGAAGAGGAAACTGTGGTATTCTTTTCCTGGAGCTGGACACAGGGCTGCCTTCTGTCTTATTAAATGAAAGGAATCACACAGAAGGAGCTGCATTGAAAGCATCTGCAGTCAGGACAAAATGCATCAACAGTGACATCTCCAAAATGTAGTACAACTTTCAACTACAGAGCTGGAAGTGGTCCTATGTATCATGCAGTCCAGCCCATCACAAAGAGGCACAGTGGGGAATTGAACTCCCAACCTCTGGCTCCGCAGTCAGAGACCGAAGCCACTGAGCTACCCTCCTCTTGGATCTGCTACCAATTGGCAGTCAGGACAAAATGCATCAACAGTGACATCTCCAAAATGTAGTACAGTGGTACCTTGTATAAAGGAATTAATTCATTCCAAATGAAATTATGTTAAGCAAATTTTCCTTTATAAACTTTCCCATAGGAATGCATTGAAAACAGAGTGATCCCATTTTTATGCTGTACAGATTTGCCCCATAGGCGATTATGTTAAGCAAATTTCCCCTATCTCCGGAATTTAAGTATGGCCTTAAAAAAATCCCAAGCAAAAAATCTCAGAAGGGATTTTACAGCTCTGGACAGGAATCCTCCCAGATTGTGGATAGTAGGGGTCAATGGTCAGCTGCATGCTGATATAGGTAATACTTCCATATCATTCATCATTTCCAGACTTACTGCATTACTTGTGGTCACGAAGGGTAGGAGAGAGAGTCTGATATGGTCAGAGACCAAACCCACTATGAGCCCCAACCACCCTTGGCCAAATATGGACAAGGGAACTGGTAAGTGTTGCCTGCATGCCAGAGTCAGCTGTCATCCTGGGCGCTTTGAAACTTTCAACTGCAGAGCTGGAAGGGGTCCTATGTATCATGCAGTCCAGCCCATCACAAAGAGGCACAGTGGGGAATTGAACTCCCAACCTCTGGCTCCGCAGTCAGAGACCGAAGCCACTGAGCTACCCTCCTCTTGGATCTGCTACCAATTGGCAGTCAGAGATCAAGTGGCCAGGCCACAAATCAAGTGGGATCCAAAGCAGACAAAAGCCCAAGGCTGGGCCTCTTCCCCCAAACACAATAATGAACCACACAGTGGTGCTGATGGATCCCATCCTCTAATGGTGTTGCCTGGGAGCTAGCAACTATGCAAAAGAGACTGGCTCTGGGCACACTTCCTTTCACACTCCTCATGCCAGCTATGCAGTCACACATGTGTGTTCCTCTCCCACCCAGCTGTGAGCCACAAGATTGCATACGGCAGGCATGACCAAACTTCAGCCCTTCAGATGTTTTGGACCGCAACTCCCACAGTCCTTTGCCATTGGCAACCTAAGCTTAGAATTCTGGGAGTTGTGGTCCAAAACATCAGGAGGGCCGAAGTTTGGACATGCCTGGCATAGGGCATTCTACTCCCTAGTCAGATCCCTCTAATGCTTCCCAAAATATCTTCCAGGTTGCAGTCTACGTGGCCAAGTATTTCTAAAAATATATATACAGTTTCTCCCTACAGCAGGGTTATATGAATGTATTCTTTTGGATAGGAATTGGATTTCTGGTATATCAGGCTTTGTTTCAAAATTTATTGTACTTCCTGCAGATGTGGAGGTTAGAATTAATGTGAGATCACTGTAGTGTTCAATGACAGCATCATTGCTGCTTTATATATCATCGTCGGCCGAGTTGTAAGAAATAATTGATTTGCAAATAAAAGCAGAGTTCAGCAGTCTGCTATGATTCACTGGGTCACATAATTTATTATAGAGGAGAAGAAAGGCAAGAGAGAAAGTATGCACAATAATACAGTTTGCAAAACTAAAACTTTTGTACTTTGAATGAATATTCATAGAAAAATTCACGCTCAGAACTGCATTCTTAAATGCTGTTTATATTACGTATAACAACATATTTCCAAAGGTATAAAATGCATTCTTAATAACTGAACATGGAGAATTTAAACTCGATTCATGCAGCCAATTAAAACTGAATTTAGGATTTGATTCTATTCTCCCCAAAACCAAAAAGCATACAATCCTTTCCGGATGAGGCAGCATTTTCTTTGTGTTACAAAGCATAAATAACAACCAGGGTATCAAAATAAGTAGGTAGCAAACAATGGCTGCTACAAGCAGGAAAATAATTTCTCTCCATTTACTGGGTACGTTGGATGCTTTTCTGAATAGCCAAGAATGGTCGGAAATAGATTTGCTAATCTCAGAGTAGTAGACTTCTTTGAGAAATGTATTTGTAGTACATAGTTAGGGATCTTTGTGTGAGAGAGAAAAAGTACAGTACAAATGATTAAACAACCATAGTAATAAAACTAGACAAACTCAGAACATAAATTAATAAGTCAGTTCATCTCTGAAAGTTAGTATTTCTACTTTTAGGCTACGTTTGTTTTTATGTCACAGCTTTGTTAAAGGTAAGATTTTACACATTCTCCATTTCATCATAGAAGAAAAGATCCTGAAAGACAGGAATGTTCACATGAAAAAAAAAAAACACCTTGGGAAGGTTGATCCACATTTTCCCCATTGATCACACAACACAGTGGGAAATGCTAATCAGCTCAGAATTCTGCCTTGTAATCTGGAGTTTCTCCTCTCCACCATAGAGGCTTTTACTTTTTTTTTTTTAAGTGAATCCTTTCACGTTGGTTTGGGCGTGATTGCTTGCACCAAGGCAGAAATAAAGTGGTGTGCATCCAAGCACATGAAAAGCATTTTCCTTCTCCCTTCTTGCCTTTTAAATCAGGTGGATGAAAACATGAACTGAGAGCAAAGCTCTTGTGTTGGATGTGGAGAGTTGAGGAACTTGAAAGAGAAAGGAACTTTGTTGCTTGTTAATGCATTACTTTGAATGGTACCACTTGCATGGCTGTAAATTGAGTTGCAAGTCCATTTCCTTGGAATTATCCATGAAAGCTCATATTAAAAGTGAATACTCCTTAAGGTGCCACAGATTATTATTTCTTTATCTTTTATCTTTATTTTACTTTTGGACTCATGCTAACACAGACTAACATGGCTACCACTTCTAAAACTACAATTATGGAAGGCATCATTCAAAAAAAAAGCAGTGGCATAATAGTCAAAATAATGAATTTTAAAAATGATCACACTTTTGTATGTTTTTAAGTGTGCTTGGTAGAGATGGGCACGAAACGAACAATCTTTTGTTTCCCTTTTTTCCGTTTCATTGCGTAATGAAATGACAAACAAATTTTGTCTCTAAAATGAAACGAAACGGACAGAAACACCAGAAATTTTGTCATGCGTTTCGTTTCCATTACTGCAATATGAGTGAATTGCTTAAAATCCTAAAAAAAAAAATCACAAAAAATTGAAATAAATGGTAACAAAATGGTAATGAAACGAACGAAAATGAAAACAAATGTTTTGCAAAAATTCACAAAAAACAGAAACAAACCGAAACGGACCCCCCAAACGATAAATGACAAACAAAATGCCATTTTTAATTTGTGCCCATCTCTAGTGCTTAGTTTTATCTTTAGCTCTGTTAATCTTGTTTTAAGGTGTCTTGATCTGAGGCATAGCTAGGGTTTTCAGCGTCCTGGGACAAAGTCAGTTTTTGCGCCTCTTTCTGCTCCCTCCCGACAAGGTATGAGCCATAGAAGGGGTCTGTCAATAAGTAGCTGGTGCAGTGCAGTCCAGGGTGAGTGCCTGCTGTTTTCCTAGCCAGGCCCTTCCCCTCAACTGTGTGCCCCCAAACCTCGGGTGTTGGGCTCACCTGGCTGCTGGAGCGGGTCTTCCCCTGGCAGCCAGGTGTGAGTGGGAGAGTCCAAAAGGGAGGAGAGGAGGGGGAAAGAGAGAGAGAAGAGGCAGATTGGGGTGGACTCTCGACCCTATCACCTCCTCCAGCGCCCTCAGATCTCTGTACCCTGGGGTTTTTTGCCCCTCCCATCCCCTCCCAAGCTACACTACTAGCCTTGAGTCCCAGTTTGGGGAGAAAGTTGGGATGAAAATAAGCAAGCAAGCAAACAAACAAACAAATGAACACAAAACAACTGAGTATTACAGGCTGGGCAAATATGTGCAAATAAAACCTGGTTGTTATGAAATCTGGAATGATGAATTATGACCTACTAGTACCAGTCACATCAGAAATGGATTGATTTTATGCAGCAGCAGTCTTTAGAAGACTATGTACTGAAACTCAAAGCAGGAAATGCCAAAGGGCAAAATTCTGTTGCATAAAGTTATTCTGGCGCACATTGGACCTAACGACAGAAATAATGAATTTAAGCTAATTGAATGTTTCCTATCTCTCTGAATATTTTCAGGTTCTGAGGCTCCCTGGGGCTCCCTTTGGCTCTGGGCAAGACTTTGGGGCAGTCAGAATGGGAGGGGAACCTTTAAATTGCTAAAAATTGTCACTGTATCACCCTTGGTGGTCCCAATTGGGTGGCCAATTTTTGCCATGAGGGGCTCACCCACCACCCATCTAGAGGCTCCCACCTGAAAGTCAGTGATAGGAAGATTTCAGTTACTTTAAATTAATTATTTCTCCTCCCTTCTTTTTTTCTGTTTTTTTATTTCCCTCCTTCTTTCCCTTTCCCCCTTACCCCATATTTCAAGTAACCAATAAAACCTTCAAATGGAAAAAATAATAATTATTTCCAGCACCAAATTCACTTTACATTTATATAACTTTACACAACAGGATTTTGTCTATAAAATAGCAACATTCTTGCATTTTAGTCCATTTTATCAGAGGAGACAACATCAAGTGATATGATCTGGGTCTGAGTAACTAACGGCTATATTTAAATGTGAGCACATCTGTGCTTCACAAGTGCAAAACACAAAAGGATTTTTTTAAATTAACACAATTTACCAAATTAAGACAAATGGTCAGTGGAAAGCCCACAAGCTGGATTTACTGTAGCTGTATGTTGAACAGCCTTGTTAATGAGCAACTAAGTCCATGGGAACCTTGGCAAAAGGCGTTCTTATTAAGTGGAGCTGGCAGTTGGCATCCATCATTTTTGGTAATCCCCCCCATCAGTGCTTCACTAGACAGCCTACATTATTTCCCTGTAATTGTGTCCCCAAGCGATCCAACAAGCTTGATTCGTTTCCATTAAATCTCAGGAGTTTTCGACCATTTAGCAAATCTAACCCCAATTTCCTTCCCTCACACTCCTGCTCTCCTCTTAGTCTGTAAATCATGGATTCAGGTGCTCATCACCATGTTGGTGGAGAAATCCAGGCTGGGGGGGGGGGAGCAAAGAGTAATCATTTCCTAGCATTGTGCCACAATTAATATATCAATAAGCAGTACCAATTGAGAAATTAGTGACTAATGGCTTTGCAGTGCATTCTTTCCAGTGGTTTTACTTTCTGTTAGCCATTTCCCCCTTGTTCTACATGTTCTATCAAGAGCTGTAAAGGAATAAAGGCACTGGCCTTATTCTGTGTCAAAACTAGTTCCAATTGACATGTCTACAAAACACATTTAAACTTCACATGAACTGAGCTCTCTGATCTTTGGCCCCATCAACAGCTACCTTTTGAGGCTAATATGGCCAGTGCCAGAATCTAGTCTTATGTCACATATTCCTCCAAGCAAGGTACAAGACATCTTTTTCTTATTTCTACCTTAAGCACAATGTAGTGTGATTTATTACAATGGAGTTGGGGGAGTGGATATCTATAAAAAAAATTTACATTTCCCTGTGCTGTCTGGTTTATTTTTGTACTTTTATAGTCTGTTAATAAATGAATCAACCATATATAAATGCAACACCAGTGAGTGAAGAAATTTGCAAATGTTTGTTACTGCTTTGTCAAAGAACAGAATTAATAGGATATGCACCCATCACCATTAGCCAAATTCAATATGCAAGTATCCTCACCATGCAGAATCCAGTTTATAACTGCTCAACATTTAGCTGTTGAAGGTGAGGACATTGAGAGCAAAAAGAGTGCAATGAAAAGCCTATTTTCACACCACAAACTTTGCTAGATATGCAGGGATTTAAACTTTAAATGACAACGTAGTTAAAATCCTGATTCTGAAAAGACAAACTTATTAGCAGCCAGAACTGAGTTTCTTCACATCCCTTTTGTTGTTGTGTGCCCCTATTTATTTATTTATTTATTTATTTATTTATTTATTTATTTATTTCAAATGAACTAAGTAATTCACACAAAATAAACCTTAAATATAGTACTAGTCATCTCTTGGATGCTGACCTGATTGCAGCTTAGAAATTGGGCTGGTTTTTCCCACCCCTGGGACACTTCAGCCCAGCAATTTTTGTCCCGCTTCCAATGAGCTTTTCTGATTGGAAGTCACATTTGTTCGTGTACAGTTGTGACTGCCCTTGCCTGTGTTACTCTCAAGTAATTTATGTTTTGTTTCATCTCACTGTTATCATGTTTAGTTATTTATAATTTCTTGCTTCCAGACTTTCTTTATTCAGATAGTCTTGTGCTGCTATGGGGGGGGGATTTGGAGATATGAGTAGGAATGGGTTACTAGTTTATATTCAGACTACTAGAGAAGCAAGAATTTTGATTATTCATTGGGCTTCGCACCTAATCATCCAACCATCACTGTAAGCTGATGGGCCAAGAATTTTGATTATTTGTTGGGCTTTTCACCTAACCATCCAACCATCACTGCAAGCTGATGGGGCAAGATAGTGGCTGCATCTCACACTGCCTCCTTCATCTACCATGAGGTACTAGGCACAGGCTTCATGGAGCAGCTAGGTTATTGGCCCAGGAATCACTTTTTCTCCCCCCTGCTCCCCCCTTGTTGTATACTCACGCAAATATTCCATTATTTCCTGAGCCAGTGTCACCCTCCTTACTTCTATTTTTCTCCTGTCCAATCCATATCTCAGTATTGGAAAGGGATGTCTTCCTAGATATATGCCTACCTGTTTTATTTGTGATTGGATGTTCAACAGACACTAATGGGACAATGGCCCACATGAAGACCAAAGCTGGGACTACTATAGACTATGAGAAAATACCTTTGACAGTTGGCCAGTTCTCTGGTGCATTTCAGAAATTAGAAATGGCCACAAATAATAAAAATGGTGATTCATTTTGAATCATGATTTATCAAGACTGATGGGTTTACATTGATTATTTTTTTCTTAAGAATCAACAGAGAGATATTTCTTTTTCTTTCTTTTTTTACTCTAAACCCCTATAAAATGCTCCACATGGTATCTCATCATCTGTCAGCTCAGACAGGTCCATCTCTCAGTCACCAAGGCACCTAGAGACAACAAAATTTCAGAGAAGCTTCCCCAGATGTCCCTCTACATGCAGGTTTGGTGAAGTTTGTGTTCTCAATGTCTGAGTTAAGCCCCCTCCCCAAAGAGGTCCCCAGGAAGGTACCATTTAGGTACCTAGAGACACCAGGCTTATAGAGAAGCTTCTCTCAACTTCCCACTACAACCCCCCAGGTTTGGTTAAGATTGAGTTTCAGAGATCTGAGTTATAAACTCACAAATTGCCCCCCCCCCCCATCAAAAGTGCAGCCAGCTTGGTGCAACCCAAAATTTACCAAACTTGGGAGGACTGTAGAGGAAAGTCAGAGAATGCTTCCATGAAATGTTGATGTCTCTAGGTGCCTTGGGGTGCATTTTCTGGCCTAAAGAAGTGATGAATCAAAAATCACTAAAATTCATCAATTTGTATTTGTTGGGGTTATAAATTTGTATTCAAATTCATTCCAATTTTTGAATTGATTTAACAATTCATTTTTAAATTCATTTACTCAGAATCTATGTTAAATAAAAACAAATCTGTTCCTCTCCTTTGTCGTATAAATACATTTATCTCTTGTTAAATAAAGTTCTTAGTCACCCAAAGTTAAACTATATCAGATATTATATTTACTTCATTACTGTTATGTACAACAGATAACATACCTTTAGAAAAGATTCAGATCTAACTTACTTTCAAGATGACACTCTCCATTAACAACAACAACAACAACAACAACAACAACAACAAACTTTGTTTTTATGCCACCGTTCTCCTTGAAGGGACCCAAGGTGGCTTACAACAACAAAAAATTCAACATAAACAATATTTAAATATCAAAGTCAATGTTTAAAAACAACAATAAATACACTATGGAAACAATACTAAAACAGCAGAAGCAGCAGAATTTAAAAGGCCCCCAGCCAATAACACTAAGTATTAAGATGCTAAAAATAAAGAATTTATAAAAGGCGGGAGGCTCAGAAGGCTTGCCTAAATAAAAACATCTTGAGGCCTTGCTTAAATGTTTCCAGGGAGGAGGCAGTTCTTAGTTCAAGGGGGAGGGAATTCCATAATATAGATATATAGGCAGTCCTTAGAACCTGCTGACCCTACATTGTTTTAGTATTTAAATCAAATTTGCGTTCACTACATGTTGTTGAGAAGCAATGAGTCCTGCATCTTTAAGTATAGATCCTCTGATATTGTGTTCCCACTTTTTAAACATCCTAATTTCCTTATTTTTCTCCAGGAAGCTCATTTATTGCAAGCCATTCATTATTTTTCAGATAATTCTTATCAAATGAACATGGTATCAGACATTTCAAAATCTCATACATTCTGGCTATTATAGTCTGTTGTAGCATCCTTTGAAGTTCCCATGACCAATATGTTCATTAATTTCTGATTCTAATTCTGACCACTGTGATCTAGCATGCTGATTATTTTTTCCATTTCCCCCCAAACTCTGAGCACTCTGTTCCCTTCAGCATAAATGTGTAATGGCCATTGTAAAAGCTTGTCCCAAAATGGAACAGGTCAACATTCTTACTGATCCTACAACACAACGTATCTGGGAAACTCGATTGAGCTACTGGACAGGAGCAATTCTTGACTACATTAAGCTTCAAGAAAGGACCTTCTTAGAGAAATCTGGTCATCAAGCAATACGCTGGAAAATCAAACTAGTTATGACACATGGAAATAAGCAGCAGTATTCCTACAAAGACTTGGTAACTGTTACATTTTTCTATCAACCTACTGCCTTGAGTTGTCAAACAATATGGACTACATGCAATGCCATGTAAAAAAAAGTTACATTTGGCAAAGGAAATCCCCACAATGCTGAATAATTACTGACCAATTCTTTTCTTCATCAAGGTGCTTGATTATGGCTTCTCAGTTCCAGGTGTGACGGCATGAGATAGACTACCTAGATCTATTTCTATCTGTCTTTAGGCCTGGTTATGGGACAGAAACTGCTTTTGTGAATGCCTTGGTGGATGACCTACTCTAGGAACTGGGCAGGGGAAGTCTCTGCATGTTGTCTGGAAGTTGAGTCATGGCAACTGGACTTCATTTATGAGTTTTGAACATTTCAATTTTCAAAGAAAAAGCAGAGCACTTTTCTTTGCTTGTTGAGGTGTCTTGGTAAGTCAAGAAGCAGCCTAAGCAAACGGATAAGGATTTTACATTCTTTACATTCTTGGTCTTTTTACTAGTACCTTGAGAGCTGGAAGATGGCATTTATCTCAGAAGATACATGCACCTGTCACCAGGCTGTGTAAAACACAATAAAAACCTTTAATACCACAACTTTTAATTCTTTACAAGAAAGACACAGTAAATAAATTCTTGCCTATATTGCCTGTGCTTATTGCAGCTGGTATTCTATGTCAGCCTAGTAATATCATCATGCAGGGCATATCCAGATTTACTAGACCTCTAGGGCCATTATGTTAGAATGAGGGACTATGCTGGAAATAAACATGTAATTGACTCAGCATCTGCTAAACTCTCTTTTGCTTGTACCCAGACTATAACATTCAAGGGAGGGGGGAGTTATTTTTAAATCCACTGTTGTTGAGCACTCTCCTTTGAACATCTAGACGGCCATTAATTCCACACTCCAAACCCTCATAATCACAGCTTGAGTTACTGGACTCAGTAACTCAATCAGGCTCTCATCTGAGCTCACATTACACAGATAGCCTTGTTTAGTTCTGCCAAAAACTGCTTCAAAGCATACTCTCATTGTCTCTTTCTTTTCAATTTCTGCACATCAAAGGATGATTAATTTTTCCCCTCCGTATCAGGGGGAACCATACCGCCTGCTCTAACTACTTTCTCTGACAGCTGGTTTCAAACAATATACACATGTGCATGCACACACATGTGGACACACAGATTCTCACAATCTCACATGGAAGGTCTATTGAATAAAAAGACTTTTGCTCTATCATACATTCGGAGGAAAGAGAATGGCTTATCCAGTTTTGTGGAACTTCAGGAAGCAACAAATGATGGTTTTTAAGAGCAAATTGTGAGGAGCTCCAGGCACACAACCTTAGTGAACTGTCTTGTCCTAGGACACAAGTGTCAGGGAGGAAAGGTAAGTTTTCTCACAAAGAAAAGACAGTTCCCTGATGAAAGGTAGATGGAGGAGGCAGGGTCAGGTAGAATAAAAGGGAAGTGCTGGAAAGGCTGAGTGTCCTTACCTTTCTCTGAACAGGATGTGTGGGTGAATGCAACAGAATATAATGCTTGGCGTTTTCTTGTTCTTGACAGAGGTCAGACACCAGAGACTCCAGCCATGTGCTTAGACAAGGCTACGTTAGCCTAGACACCACCACAGCCCTGGGGAAACATGTGACAGGCCTGCCAAGGGACAGGATGGATAGAGATCATATGCAAAGGGGTGTTTTCTGGACAGAAGCTCTCCCCTCTTTCCTGGCTTGCAGAACCTGAACTCCGGGGAACTCGAGTTAATTTAACTGGGTCACCAAGCTGGCAAAAGGTGCCCAGGAGTCCCAAGTCTATAATTTAGCCCTATAAGACTGTAGGGGGAAAGGTCAGGTGAAGTAACACAGTACTACTAATAAATGCTGGTCTGAGCCAAGAAGCGGAGATGGAGCCCATCAAATTAGTTTCAGAGGACCCTAGTCCTGATAGAAGGAGGAAGTGCTGGCCAGGCACATAAACAACAAGTTTTAAATTTATTTTTATTGGGCTGTTTGTGGCAAAGCCAAAATGCCCACACTGCCACCACTGGGTTATTGGACACATATATTAAAGAGTGAGTCAAACCAAGTTTTATGGTTTAAAAATAACAAGAAAGGTTTATTGTAATACAATCAGATGTTCAATGATCTTGTTATATCTTTTGCTGGCGTAATCACATGTTTTATTAAAATGTCATTAAAACAGTTCCTCATTAATAACATAGTGTCTTATATCAACTAGACCATAGACAGTTACTGGGCTTGGCACCAGACCAACTGATACTCAGTTCTCTCTCTCTCTCTCTCTGTACACACACACACACACACACACACACACACACAGAGAGAGAGAGAGAGAGAGAGAGAGAGAGAGAGAGAGAGAGAGAGA
>JAHTLZ010000129.1:80493418-80532000 GCA_023846285.1 Phrynocephalus versicolor | reverse complement strand
TTTAATTTTTTATATCCAAATTTTATAGTGTATATTTGTCTATTTGATTTTTTATTTTATCTAATCTCTTATTATTTATTTATTTTCTTTATCACTTTACACTTTTTCTGCACCTACCTTTCTTGCTTGTTCTTTATATTGGGAGCTGTGCAACAAGTAAATTTCCCCAATGTGGGATTAATAAAGATTTATCATATCTTATGTTACAGTTCATCTTTCCAAAATTCCAAGTAAGTATCATCAACGTTCATAGATTTGGGATGTGCTAAATTTCATTTTCTTTCTTTCTTTCTTTCTTTCTTTTAAATAGCATTAGCATTAAATACCATTAGATATGAAAGGGTTATGGCTTGGGCTCCATTTTCAAGGAGTGCTGGTACCAGTTAAAGATCATGAAAAGAATATGTGTGTGTGTGTGTGTGTGTGTGTTGTGTCGTTAAAGTGATGACTGACTCTTTGTAACCCCATGTCCATGGAGTTTTCTTGGCAGGAATACTGGAGTGGTTTGCCAGTTCCTACTTCAGGTGCCTACAGCCCCTGGTATTCCTTGGTGGTTCCCCCATCCAAGTACTAACCAGGGCCAACCCTGCTTAGCTTTCGAAATCAGGCAAGATCAGATGTGCTTAGGGCATCTAGGCAGCATGAAAAGAATATATAACACTCAAATTATGCATCTGGAAGTCCCAGGATTTATTTCCACCTTTCTTCAGCAGAAAATAATGCATTTATACTACTGTTTCAAATGGAATGAGAAGACTTTTATTTGTCTAAAAGATAACTGCTTATTAAGTTGGACAACTAATTGCATGGAGTTGCCAAGCAAACTGAAATAACATGATAGATGCATTATTAAATGGATTGGATCCTACTGATAATCACTTACTAGCCTTCTGGGTTAGAAGCTTAATAAGCTTAAGCAACGTCACTTCATCAAACACCTATATTTCTATTTCACCTTGAACACATCCCTAATTTCTTCTTAGTAGTGGTTATGTTCCTATAGCAACCAAGGTAACTGACATTAATTATAATATTTTCTCTGTGGTTATTTCATGCTGATTTAATTTTCAATTTATCCTGGGTGATAAGGAGGGTTGACAATTAGCACTCATCTTTTCCAAATACTTCTGTTTTTAAAAAAACATGACATTGCTTTATATGTGTATGCATAATTTCAATGACATAAAAGAGAGTGGGGAAGTATTATCTGAACACAGCCAGTCCTAACAGGTTGTGAGATTGGTCAAGGGCACATAGGTAAGTTAGTTGCAATGTGTTTGTAATTTTTGTTTTTTGAGATGGTGAAACTTGGGAAGTTGACTTTTTGAGAACGGTTGTTAGACATGGAAACCTTAATATCTGTGATTAGCAGCACCTAAAGAGTCCACTTAGAAATGTCAAGCAACATGTCAATGAATGAATGAATGAATGAACGAATGAACGAACGAATGAACAAATGAATGAATGAATGAATGAATGAATGAATGAATGAATAAATAAATAAATGCCATTATAAAGACACCCTTCCCATGGAATAGCACTTATATCTTCTTAAGTCCTTTTAAGTCCTTCATGGCACCTTGCGTAGGCAAGTGATGCATACTCACAAAATTTCCAGTTCCCTGCATTTTTCCATGACTAGCCATGGTGACCCTCCTGCCAAGTTTTGCCCCTACATCCATGGGATTTTCCAACTTTCTGGTCTCATTTTCCTCCTTCCCAATGAATTTTGCCCATTTTTATGTGCAAAAAAACTGCTGAATGCTGTGTACAGTGACCCCCTGCCTATCACAGGGATTAGGGAGCCAACCCGACCTGCAATAATTGAAAAACCATGATATGCGGATGCAGGTTGGGCTGGGCCTTGGGCACATAGTTGGGTGTACTTGTACTTACCCCCAGCCTGGTGTTGCCCCAAACGGGCCTGTGAGGGCCTTTTGAGGTTTTTTGGAGGACCCAAAAGGGCCTTCCTGTGAACCGGAAGTCATTTCTGAGGCCTCAGGCCCTCCCCCCTTACCTCAGGCCTTTCCCCCCTTACCCCAGGGGTTCTTTTTTATACACTGTGGTCCCACGATATAGCGGGACCACAGTATATGAACCACGAATGGGCGGGGGAACACTGTATCTTAATGCACTTTCCAATATCCCTGCACAGGGAATGTGTCTTTTAGTGCAGGAATGGTAAACATCATGTGTAGCCTGACATTCAAATAAGGAAGATTACAAGATTTGCACTCATTTTTTTAAAGTTATCTACTCTGCACATGCACCAGATCCCACATTTAAGGGTTGATTCCCATGAACATTTATGCAATTGCAATTGTTTAATAATGCAAACCAATGTAAATGTAAATTGGTTTCCAACCAGAAGTAATTCCTATCTTGTTCTTACCACTGTTACATACTAATTATTTATTAGATACATACATTGGCTTAATTATTTATTAGATACATAAATAGTCTATCTTTTCTCCAGATTGCCCGGTGGCATGTTTGCTAAACTGCCAGTATTACAGCCAAGCCTCTGCTCATGACCAGAGTTTCACCCAGACTAGTTCAGGTAGCCAGCACAAAACTGACTCTTCTATCCTTTTGAGGTTGGTAAACTAGGTAACCAGTTTGGTGGGAGGCAAATTGTGGTTTGTGTAGTTATGTAAACCGCCCAGGGAGTGCTCTAGCATTATGGTACATAAATATGTTGAAACATCAACAACAAATGTTTTAAAGGTTTTTCAGTAAAATGTGTATTTGTAGATACGTTTTGAGGATAGAAGGCTGTAATTACAAGCCACTTTAACTGTAGTTCTACATCCCTCTATCTAAGACTTTCATTGGTTATACCATGATTTACTTTTGCATATGAATCCTCATGATTGCCCTGACAGTCACTAAACCTCTCAGTAGAGATGGGCACAAATTTAAAAAATGGCATTTCGCTTGTCGTTTGTCGTTTGGAGGGTCCGTTTTGGTTCGTTTCCATTTTTTGCGAATTTCTGCAAAAAATTCATTTTTGTTTTCGTTCATTTTGTTACCATTTTGTTACCATTTATTTCATTTTTTGTGATTTTTTTTAGGATTTTAAGCAATTCACTCATATTGCAGTAACAGAAACGAAACACACACCAAAATTTCCAGTGTTTATGTTCGTTTCGTTTCATTTTAGAGACAAAATTTGTTTGTCATTTCGTTACGTAACAAAACAAAAAAACAAAAAAACAAAAAATTGTTCGTTTTGTGCCCATCTCTACCTCTCAGCTACCTTTGTTAAGTAATCATAATCAATGAAGGGTGCAATGAATACACCAGGCCACAATGGAACTTTTTGTGAGTTGCTGTATGAAGGACTGTGCTTTATTCAGTTTTACAGTTTCTTCATCCATGCAGATGCAATTTAAAAAGTGAGAGAATGTGGATATTCTTAATCTCCCAGACATGAGCACAAACATTTGGGAAAGGCATATTACACCTACCCTCTTCTCAAAGAGGAGAAAGGTAACAATACTTGAGGAAAATAAGGAGTAAAGCCTTCCAAATCTCTTCCCCTCCCTATCCAAGATTCCAGGATCAAGCCTGTGTGAAGGCCTGAGATGTGCAGCATAGGGATCAAGCCTGTGTAAAGGAGAATGAGATGTGCAGCATAGGGAGATGGCATGGCTGTTTCCCTGGAAGGGATGACATAGACCAGTGTTGGTGAACCTACGGCACGAGTGGCAAAGGTGGCACTCAGAGCCCTTTCTGTAGGCACCCAACATCGCCCCTTCCCAGCCACCTGTATTCAGGTTTAAAAGTGTTCTGCTTATATACTGCCCCATACCACTTCAAGTAGTCTCTGGGAAGTTTACAGTGTAAGCGTGCAGGCTACACATTGCCCACCCCTCACCCCCAGCAAGCTGAGTACTCATTTTACTGACCTCAGAAGGATGGAAGGCTGAGTCAACCATGAGCTTGCTACCTGGGATTGAATCCCAGGTCGTGAGCACAGTTTTACCTACAGTACAGGCATTTAACCACTGTGCCACGAGGCTTGGTAAATTGCTGTATTGGCACTTTGCAAACAATCAATGGGTTTTGAATTGCAGTTTGGGCACTCAGTCTCTAAAAGGTTCACCATCACTGGCATAGACTGACATGAGTTTAAAAGGGGAGATAGCGGATAGCTGAGGCACGTGCTCTGGGCATCTCCTAATTAAGGGATGTACCTATGAACTATTTATTTATTTATTTATTTATTTATTTATTTATTTATTTATCCATTTGTCTTCCTAATAGGCTGCCTTTCTCCCAACAATAAGGAGACTCAAGGCAGTTGACAGTGTTAGATAGAACATAATTTAAAATAGAATAAGGTATGCATCAATAACAAAGTATGAAACAGATTAAAAGACCTCTGAATGATTAAGAATATACAAAATGTTTTAAACAAATTTCACTTTAAAAAAATATTCAAGGATTTCTAGAAATCTGCCTGGAAAGTTGGGTCTTCAGCTGTCAGCGGAAAGATAAAAGAAAGGGGCCCCAACCTGATCTCACAAGAGAGAGCATTCCATTACCTTGGAGCAGCCACAGGGAAGGCCTTCTCTCCAGTCTCCATCAACCTTGCCTGCACTAACAATGGGACCAAGATGAGAGACTCCTCTCATGATTTTAAGCATTAAGATGGGTCACATGAAGAGGTATCTTTAACCTTTAACAGCCCTGACACAGTGACAAATTATCCACTTGTCTTCCTCATATAAAATGGTTTTATCATACCAAAACCAAGGCAACTTTTGTTCTACTGCCTTCAACACAGGGATGGGATGGGATGGAGAGTCAGTAGATATTATAATCTTAGAACTGCAGAGTTGGAAGGGGCCCTATGGATAAGACCAGCCCCTGTCAAGGAGGCACAATGGGAAATAGAACTCCCAACCTCTGGCTCTGCATCAAGATTCCTAAACCACTGAATTATCCAGCAGTTTGCAGCTTAGTGTCTTTGTGAGCAATTGTACTACTTCTCTAGTATTTCTTTAGTGCAACACAGTAACAGTTTTAAGCTTTAACTTAACTTGGAACTAGTTTACGTTTTAATTTATTGTTGTAAACTGCCCAGAGTGAACTCGCTGCCAGATGGGCGGGATAGAAATCCAATAAGTAAATAAGTAAGTAAGTAAATAAATAAATAAACAATCTCTTACTGTTAATGTATAATTGAAATATTAATGCTGTATAGACAGAGTTTTCCTTTACATTACCCATAAAGCTAATTCAGTTGGCTAAGTTCATTTTACTTCTAGCTGTCAGGGTTGACTTCTGGTCTCTAGCTCTGGTCTTTTTAGACCTTGACATTCCGGAATATGGAGTACATTCCTACTTGCTCATCCATTCTAAAGATGGATTATCTTCATAAATCTATATGCACCCAAGCTTTACTAACATTACATTTCCAAGATAAATGGTTGATTATCTCTTCTGGCCATATGGACTGAATTAACTTTTTATTTGAGAAAATCACTTAGACAAAAAAAATTGTAACCTTGTTAGAACTGGGGATTATTCTTCTTCTTTCCTTTGAAGCAATTAAGTTTGGCTCAAAGGTCTTTTCATGAAAAAGCTGTTCTACACCCCATGTTAAAGTGTTAATGTAAAAAAAGTTAAATTAAGCCAATGATGTTCTTTTATTTGCAGAAGCAGGGAAATTGCCAGAGAACATATGAAGCTGTTATAACATTGCATGGATTCCTGTAGAATTCTTACATGTACATATGTGTATACTTTGTTTCATCTCACAGTTCTTTAATTCTATGGACCTGTTGGGTCATGTACCTGTTGACACCTGTTGCTGAGAACTATGTGTTTTTTCTCCTTTTGTTAATAGGTACTGATAAGATGAAGTGTGTATCAATAATAATCAATAGTATGCTGATAAGATAGGATCTATATCATTAGAATGGTAATATGCTTGGATGCAGGCTGCAAACTGTCACTTCTGTTATTTTAGGCAATTGCACACAGAAACCACAAACCATCTGCACAGATCTGCAAAGTAGCTCTGATTTCATAAGGTGCTCTTCCTGTAACAAGTAAAAGAACATTGGGTGATGAAAACTGTGTATAGATATTTTACTGTAAAAACAATTCATTACAGAGATGTATTAAAGTATATTAAGGCTAGGGTCAATTTGGGTAATCAAAAAAAGTTCTGGTCTCAGAACTTGTAAACAACACAGTCCAGTTTGAGCCAGTTTTACTGTCAAAGAGGAACTATAGCCTAGCCATTGGCTGATAGGCGTGGACTAGGAAAGTACTTAAGGTGAAGGTTGATCGTATGTAATTGTCCAGAGCTTTGGCATTGATTATTGATCACGCCGTTGTTCAGCACCCTAAATGCATTTAGCCTTCTTTTAAAGAGCTCTGTGTAATCTTTCTCTGTGCATATGTTTGCTTTGTTTTGCTCTGTTTTGTTAACAAATAAAAATCTTTTTGTTTGACCTTTACCTGGAGCGTGGCAGTAGTCTTTTTGGTACAGCCAATGAATTCCACCATATTCTTTATTTGATTCTTCCTTTGCTTCACGTTTCTCTGCTTTCCATTCCTCTTGAATCCCATTTAAGTCAGATGAAGTTCTAAAATGTTCTGTGAAACTGGCCGATGCCCAGTGTTCCACAGCGTACATGCTCCTTCTGTTAATATGTATATTTCGGCTCTCTGGCACCTCTATTATTCCAGTGGGCATATACTGCATGCACTGGGGTAGACACACTTCAAAGCAGCTATTTTGCCAATTGTTTTTTCGGTGTCGGAGTGTGTGTAGCTGCATATTTCTGGAGCACTCATCAAAAAGTTGTTTAAAAGAGAAAAGAGATTCTCCTTCCCTCCATGGAAATGTACTTGTTTCCTTTCCACTGACTTGATTTAACACATATCCTAACTTAGGCAGCTATTACTGGGGTTGCTGGGTCACAGGACACTTGCTCACACTTGGTGTCCTAAGCAGAAAGAAAAACCTTAGGGAGAGCTGTGCAGAAAGATGAGAAATGTTGATTTTGTGATGTGCGGCAACTTTAATGCCAGGTAACTCATCTCCTCCCAACTTCCAGCTGGTGCCAGAAGTCTTTCATTTGAGGTGAAAATGTTTGTATGAAAGTTGTTGCTTTGTGTTATCAAATAATTTCTGGTTTATAGCAGCCCTATGACCAAAAGATCTTGAATGATTATCTAGCTCTGCTCACACTTTGAAAACAAAAGGCAATGGGTCCCTCCATCCATCTCATGTTCGGTCTTCCTCTTTTCCTACTGCTTTTAAATATTCCTAGTATAGTGCATAATGGACAAGAAAGGAAAGTTGAATGCTGCAAAGAAATATACTGCATAGGAACCTGGAATGTGAGATCTATGAACCAGGGTAAGCTGGATGGGGTCAAGCGTGAGATGGCAAGAATAAACATTGACATCTTGGGCATCAGTGAACTTAAGTCCTGCTCAAGAGTGGTTCCAATGACCAGCTTGTTCTCTTGACAAAACTTGGTTAGCCTTTGCCCTGCTTCGTTTGGAACTCCAAGGCCAAACTTGCCAGTTATCCCTTTTATCACTTGACTCGCTACTTTAGCATTCCAATCCCCTATGATGAGAATAACATCTTTCTTTGGTGTCAGTTCTAGAAGGAGTTGTAAGATTTCATAGAACTGGTCAATCTTAGACTCTTCAGGACCGGTAGTTGGTGCATAAACTTGGATTACTGTGGTGTTGAAAGGGCTGCCTTGGAATCATACGGAAATCATTCTATAATTTCTGAGGTTGTATCCCAGCACAGCTTTTCCTACTCTTTTGTTGACTATGAGGGCTACTCCATTTCTTCTATGGGATTCTTGCCCACAGTAGTAGATGTGATAGTCATCTAAACTTAATTCACCAACTGCTGTCCACTTAAGTTTGATGACGCCCAAGATGTCAATGTTTATTCTTGCCATCTCATGCTTCACTACATTCAGCTTACCCTAGTTCATAGATCTCACATTCCAGGTTCCTATGCAGTATATTTCTTTGCAGCATTGGACTTTCCTTTCTCTTCCATTATACATTATACTAGGACTATTTAAAAGCAGTAGCAAAAGAGGAAGACTGAACATGAGATGGATGGGGTCTTTTGTTTTCAAAATGTGAACATGTACAATTACATTTATTTCAACAAGTCCAGAGGAGGTGACGGCATTCCCATTGAACTATTTAAAATCTTAAAAGAGGATGCTGTAAAGGTGCAACACGCAATATGCCAGCAAATTTGGAAAACTCAGCAGTGGCCAGAGTACTGGAAAAGATCAGTCTACATCCCAATCCCAAAGAAGGGCCATACCAAAGAATGCTCCAACTATCGTACAATTGCACTCATTTCACACGCTAGCAAGGTTATGCTCAAACTTCTACAAGGGAGGCTTCAGAAGTAGGTGGACAGAGAACTCCCAGAAGTGCAAGCTAGATTTTGAAGGGGCAGAGGAACTAGAGATCAAATCGCTAACATGCGCTGGATTATGGAGAAAGCCAGAGAGTTCCAGAAAAACATCTACTTCTGCTTCATTGACTATGCCAAAGCCTTTGACTGTGGACCACAACAAACTATGGCAAGTTCTTAAAGGAATGGGAGTGCCTGATCACCTTATCTGTCTCCTAAGAAATCTATATGTAGGACAAACAGCAAGGTATACTGTCACCTTGCCTATTTAACTTATATGCAGAGTACATCATGAGAAAGGCAGGTCTGGCTGAATCACAAGATAGAATTAAGATTGCCAGAAGAAATATCAACAACCTCTGATATGCAGATGATACTACTCTGTAGCTGAAAGTCAGGAGGAATTAAAGAACCTCTTAATGAAGGTGAAAGAGTAGAATGGAAAAAAAAACTAGGCTGAAGCTTAACATAAAAAAAAAACCTAATATCATGGACACTGGTCCCATCACCTCCTGGCAAATAGAAGGCGAAGAAATGGAGGCTATGACAGAGTTTATTTTCTTTGGCTTCTTGATCACTGCAGATGACGATTGTGGCAATGAAATTAAAAGATGTCTGTTTCTTGGTAGGAGAGCGATGGCAAACCTAGGCAACATCTTGAAAAGCAGAGACATCACTTTGCCAACTAATGTCCGGATAATCAAAGCTATGGTGATATATGAAAGTGAGAGCTGGACTATAAAGAAGGTTGATCGCCACAGAATCAATGCTTTTGAGCTGTGGTGCTGGAGGAGAGTCCTGAGAATCCCCTGGACTGCAAGGAGATCAAACCTATCCATCCTGAAAGAAATCAATCCCGAATGCTCACTGGAAGGACAGATGTTGAAGCTGAGGCTCCAGTACTTTGGCTACCTCATGAGGAGAGAGGAGTTCTTGGAAAAGTCCCTGATGTTGGGAAAGATTGAAGGCAAAAGGAAAAGGGGATGGCAGAGAATGGGATGGTTGGATGGTGTCATTGATGCAGCAAATATGTATTTGACCAAATGCTGGGAAGCAGTGGAGGACAGGAAGGCCTGGAGAACTCTGGCCCATGGGGTCACGAAGAGTCTGATACAACTGAACGACTGAACATCAACAAAAGTATAATGTATGTAACCCTATAATTGAAGATGAGGGTTAAAGACGGTCATGCCCCTCTCTTATGCTGATGTCAGAAGCATTATGCCCCAAATATAAACGGGGCCAATCACTCTACACAGTTTTCACATTCTTTGTTCCTTGCACAGACAAGAGAGCATAAGTTGCACATATCCATGTGCAGATTTTTGCTTTCCATCTTGTGATCCATGAGCAATTTTGAGAAATAGCAGTCAGAAACCTACATTCTTTCTTCAGTGTGAAGAGACTGTGCATATGTGGGCTACTGGTGTACTGGTCCTTTCAATTACTGTGTTTGTGATGCTTTCTGTGTAGGAGAAGCAACTGATGAATAACTCACATGGTGTTGCATTATTCTCCTCAAGGCTGTACTAGAAAGCAAGTTGGAGAAATCAGGCAACTGCATAGGCTAATGAGAGGTACTGGCACTGGAAATACTGGAACACAAGTAATTTATTACTCTGAACCCACCACCATCTTAATTAACATATATGAGTACTTTAAAAACATACAACCACACTTCACATTGCTTCAGGCCTGCAGTCAGACACTCCAGTCCTTGAATTATGGTTTATTAAAGAAGTCCTTGTGCTGAGAATATTTTTAGTCTTCTGGCCTTTCAGTTAATAACTCACAAGGAATGAAGATTGCTCAGTAATTCATACCTCATATTGTCTTCCTTTGCTAATAATACTATGGCCTGGAATTTATGGACTAATCTTGCTTACTGCTAAGCATCTGGTGCCTGAAGAGTTCAACATCCAGTTCCTGTTGTCTTCAGTACGAAGTAAAGACCTGTACACTGTCAGGATAAACAAACAGCTTATTACACTGGAGAAAGGTGGATCTAATATGAAGCTCAAATGCGCACATAGGCCACGGTCCTAGCAGTGTTTTCTGCGTAGTTTCCTGGCGGCGAACTGCACAGAAAAAATATTGTGTGCTAACTGCAAAGAGAAGTAAATTCCGGTCCCAGCCGACCATGCCCCTAGAACAGTTTGTTCCTAAACCACCACCAGGGGCTGGATTAAGAAACTTCGCTTGAAAATGCTTACTTATTTGCTTCTGTAACCACGACAGGACCCCAAAAATATGCAGTAAAAATGTTGTTCCCCCTTTTTGGCAGCTTCCCAAGGTTAAACACCACATAGGCTTGGAAAGTACAGCCGAAAAGAAGGGGAAAATATGAAGTAGACAGGTAGAGACAGAACCAGAATAGGAAAATACGATGCAGAAGAGAGGACACTGACTGCACATTAAAAACCACGTGACCACCCCCCAAAAATATGCATGAAATTTATATATGCAGAAAACTATGGTAAGACTGCAGCCATACTGACTCCTGTAGGATCATGTAGTGCTAAGCCTCAACCCAGACCAGATAGGCCTGCTCCTGGGCCTGTGTCTGAACACCACATATTTCATGTACAGAGGGGACTTCTACAGACAGAAGCATGGCTGTGCCATGGGCTCCCCAGTGTCACCAATTGTAGCAAACCTATACATGGAAGAAGTGGAGAAGAAGGCACTCAACACCTTCCCAGGGACAACACCATCCCACTGGTTCAGGTATGTAGATGATACCTGGGTTAAAATAAAGACGCAGGAAGTACAGGCCTTTACAGACCACATCAACGCAGTGGATCCTAATATTAAGTTCACTAGGGAAGACACCCAAGACAACAGGCTGGCTTTCCTGGATTGTGCAGTCATCATCAGACCTGACCGTGGCCTAGGAGTAGAAGTTTACAGGAAACCCACCCACACAGATCAATACTTACTGTTTGATTCCCACCATCCATTACAACACAAACTAGGAGTCATCAGAACCCTAAGCCACAGAGCAGAGAGCATCCCCACCTCCTCAGAAGCCAAGAAGAAGGAAGACAGGCATCTGAAGAGAGCACCTAAAGTCTCTGGTTATCCAAAATGGGCCTTCAACAAAGCAGTGGGCCATCCCAGAAGAACAAGGGATCAGTCTGAGACCCAGACCCGACGGAAGAACCTGGTCATTCCCTACATGGCAGGAGTGTCGGAAAAGCTTAAAAGGATTTTTGGCAAACACCACATCCCTTTTTATTTCAAACCCATGAACACACTAAGGCAGAGACTTGTCCACCCAAAGGATCCGATACCAAACCAAAAAAGGAGCAATATAGTATATGCAGTCCAATGCAGTGAAGAGTGTTCAGACCTCTACATTGGAGAAACTAAACAGCCATTAAACAGAAGAATGGCCCAACATAGGAGAGGTAACAGCTCAGGACCAGAATCAGCAGTACACCTCCATTTGAAGGAAAAAGGCCACTCTTTCAAAGATGAGGATGTACACATACTAGACAAAGAAGAGAGGTGGTTTGAGAGAGGAGTAAGGGAAGCCATTCATGTTAGCATTGAAAACCCCTCCCTCAACAGAGGTGGGGGGGGCTCCAACATAGTCTGTCTGCCACTTATCAGGCTGTACTTTCCACAGTACCCAGGCAAATCAAGGAGCCTTCACCACCAGGTCACAGCTAACGATCCATTCTTGATGGGTTTCAGCACCTTAAGGCCATGGACACTAATGTCTCCCTAACGAGCCTATTCAGGCTTTGCTCATCTTATGAGCCAATCAGACCAGGGGACAAGAGGTCAAGCTGACTATAAGAAGGGTCTCTTGCACTAGCTATACTCAGACCGATGAAGCTGTTTGGATGAACAGCGAAACGTTTCTATCTCTCAAAAAAGAAGTCCAGTAGCCATGACTCAACTCCCAGATAAACGCACCTGGATGACTGAGAATCTTCACAGACTTTCTTACTGTAGGAAGTTTTGTGGGGATTGTAGTCTTCTGAGGCTGATTGTTCCTAATAACTGCCCACAACTCTCAAATACTAGCCCCATTCCATTAAGCTCAAAAATGTGAAGAGTTAAATGGGTGTCAGAGATGTGGAAAGCTGCAAAGATATGGTAAAGGCCATACCTTATCAGGCCTCCACAATATGAAGAAGACTTGTACACAACCAGGCAGAAGCATTGTAAATAGAGATGGAGACGAAATGGAAAAATAGCATTTTGTTTTGTTTGTGATGAATTTTTAAAGTAGTCTCATTACAAAATGAAACAAAATGAAATGAAATGCTATGCTCGCCTTTCTTTCTATTCCAATCTTTCTATTGGAATTGGAAGGTGGTGGCGAGCAATAGAACCACTGCTGCTTGGCTTCCAATTGATTCCAATTAGAAATATTTTTTTTTCCTAAGGGCACCCCCTTTGGAGCTTCATAACTCAGCTCCCTGAATCCCTAACCTTTCTAAATTTTAGCAAGTTATCTAGTATCACTTGAGGAAGCTACCCCTTCCACTTTAGTGCTGAAACATGGCTGGGATCAGTATTTTCAATTGCATAGAAATATGTGGAGGAGTGGAGGAACACAACTCACTTATAGGCGATTGTCATTCATACACGCAAGGATATTTATTTATTTATTTATTTACAAAAAAATAGCTGCCCCCACTACAACAATTTATTAAAGGTATAAAACAATACAATGGTTAAGATTCTGGAAAGGAAGAAAGCTGCAAGCCAAGTCATAAGGAACGGGTAAATTATAATTTATCTTGTTGAGACACTGTCTACTTAATATTTCTTAAGACATCTCTCACTGATTTTCTTGCTATTTTCTTAATTAGTCCAGTTATATTAATATGTCCTATATGCAAAGACTCCTGATTTATTAAGTGTGGGTTATTTCCAAGTCTGCCCTGACTAAATCAAAGCAATTGTGTGTGTGTGTGTGTGTGTGTGTGTGTGTGTACAAATAGGCAGTCATTATGATGATGTTAATGGCATCAGTTGATTATAGCTTAAGGTCAGTGTTACTGACCTAAAGACATGTGGGATTAACTCAAAATGCATTTTTAAAGGAAAGAGCCTAGAGGTATGTGCCAGGATTTCTTTAAGAAAAAACTTGCCCATCTACAGAGGCAAATCACTTCTTTGTAAGAAATAGCTGCAAAATATAATAATAGGACAAGAATACTCACCTTCAGGTAGGCTCCTTCCCTTTGCCTACACAGTAGATTATTGTTAATTAAACCTCTGCTCACATAAACAGAACAAGAAAAGATGTAAAAGTAATGAGCTGACAACCTGGTGTGTATTATGTTGGGCTTCTAAGAGAATTTAATTTGAAGAAGAATTATGCACCGGCTGAAAGACAGTCCATTAAACCAAGCTAACTGTCTGGAAAGAGATAAAACAAAAACGTGTTCCACCTCCTGTGAAATAAATAGTGAGCTGCGTGTTTCTGTTACCTTGTGGCTTTTTGGAGCCTCGGAGCACAATATGATCTGGATGGGCAAGAATGTCGCTTCATCATGAGCATTGGGGCGGAGGAGGGGGAAGGGATCATGTAAATGGATTGAGCGGCAGAATGGTTCTCTTCTCAAGGGAAAATCATGAATGTTGCAGATAAGGCCATATCTGTGCCACACAGGTGCTTAAGATACCGTGATGATAACAATGGGCATAAATATCTGGGGACCAGAAAGATGAAGGCACGAGCTGTTTTTTCACATCATAATTGAAATCCGAAAACATTCTGATAATTAGCTTTCTAATTAACAGTGTACGGTGTTGGCTATGCATGTGCACTCACAGGCATGCGGACTGATGCCTGGGTGTTTTGTTTCACATTCTGGTATTAGATAAGGAGCCCAAATGTCAGCTAAAATAATGTATGAGTAAATTATCTGAGAACACTTGGGAAGATATTCTTCCTGAATTGTTGGAAACCCCAACCCCCCGACAATATTTTGTGACACCTCTCCCATGCACAGAGTGGAGAGTCCTGATCTGTGCATCCAACTGCGGTTTGGGCCACAGAGCCAGCCCAAATGGTGTTCGCATGACTGTGGAAAGGAGTCAGCCTGTTTCCCACCCCTTACCATCCACACCTCATGGCTGATGTTTTCGTCCAGTCATCAATATAAACCACTAGTCTAGTTTGATTAAGTATTTGAAGGAGGGCAATTTGTCAGAACAGAATTTTCTGAACGTATTATTTTCCAAATCTTTCACCGGTCTCTAAGAATGTTTCAGAAATTGCCAACATTTTCCCCATCCCCAAAAGGCCAAATCATTTTGGACACCTCCAAGTGCTTTATGGGGCGTGGTGGCTCAGTGGACTAAAGCTCCAAAACTGTTGACTGCAAAGTCGGCAGCTCAGCAGCTCGAATCCTGGGTGCCACACAGCTGAGAGAGCTCCCGCTGATAACCCTGGCTCCTGCCAACCTAGCAGTTTGAAAGCATGTAAATACAAGTGGATAAATAGGTACGACAATAAAAAGTGAGATGTTAAAACAGTATTTCCTTGCAGCCATGCCAGCTACAGGCCATGGACTTGCACAACACTGGCTCTTCGGCTTGAATACAAAGATGAGAACTGTCCCTAGGGTCGGACACAATTAGCACACGTGTGGGGAAAACCTTTACCTTTACCTAAGTGCTTTATAAATACAGGTGAAGCTCTGGAACAACTTTGTGGGAAATGTGTTTGAAAATTTCCTTGTTCATTCACAACCTGCTGCTGATGTGCAATTGGCCAGTGCAGAGGGAGGGGGGAAGGAGGAGTCAAGAACTGGGCCTGAGACTATCGCTATTTTTTACACTACAAATCTCAGCATGTCTTCTGGCTGGGCTGCCTGGGGGAGTTGTGCAACTCACCCGCCCATTGCAAACCTGTACTTGAGAGGGACTACTAATCCTGGCTTCTCTTTCAGCCAGGCTCGTTGGGGGAGTTCAACTGAATTATTGAATATGATTTTATAATGCACAGTGATTTATGTGTTGTAATTAGAGATGGGCACGAGCAGGAAAAATGACATTTCGAGTTGTCATGTGTCTGAGCCGGCCCGTTTCAGCTCATTTCCGTTTGTCGCGAAATTTTTCAAAAATTTGTTGTTTCGTTTGTTGTTTTTTCCGTCTGTCGTTAGTACTGGTTTGGGGGGAGCGGGCTCCTGGAGGCACCTCTCTGGGGTGGGTGCCTCCTCTGGCCCGCTACGAAGGGAAAGCGGGCTCCTGGAGGCACCTCTCCGGGGTGGGTGCCTCCTCTGGCCCGCTACAAAAGGGTACATATAGCCAATTGGATATGCGTACCAAGTTGCAGTGGCAGAGGCACCTCTCTTTCTTTTGGGTGCCTCTACTCTGACTCACTAAGAAGGACAACATACTGGCGTACTGGTGTACTTGGACCGGGGAGCGAAGTGAGAGAGGAACCCCTCTGGGCGCCCTCTGGCTCACTAAGAAGGGAAGTGTACTTGCGTGTAGTGCAATGCGAGTACAGATCTGGCTTAGGGTTGGGGTTAGGGCAAGGGCTAGGGTTAGGGTTACGGGTAATGTTAGGGTGTCAGTCAGTCAGGTTTTTATTGCGGTATAAAACCATCAAAGTGCCTCTCTGACCCACTAAGAAGGACGGTGTACTGTCGTATGGGTTAGGCTTAGGGTTAGGGTTAGGGTTCGGGATAGGGTTAGTGGGCTTTTTATGCCCGACTGGCACATCCCAGAAGTCTCAGTCAAAACCTGGCCAAGTGGCCATGCGATTGGTGGAATGGCTCCAAAAAATTGCATGGTCCACTCCCATAGCCAGCCCATCATTGCACAGGTGTAAAAAAATAAAAATAAAAATAAAATAAAATAAAATCAATGGAGACGTTTTGTTGCAAGACAAACCCACTGCTGCTACTGTAAAAATTCTGGCAGTTAAAATACCTATTTTTTGCATGTTTCTGTGGTGCTTTGGTGTGTTTTTGGACCACGATTTCAAAATAAATATTGCGGTCGCCCCATTTTGGATCCTCCGCCCGCACCACATGGCATGGTGAGTTGGCGAGATGACGAGGATGCCCCCCACCAGAGCAGCCCAGGACAGGAGAGGGGGGAGGCCGGGGACCCCCCCCCCCAGAATCCATCCCTCTGGTAGGTGCACTCACTCAGGCAGGCATATTTTTGCCTGCTTTTTTGGCCGGGAATCAGATTTTTTTTTTAATTTTTAAAACTTTTTTTCTGTGCCGCTTGGCATTGCGCGATCGCCGCGCGATGCCACAAATGACAATGACAAATCAGACCCAATTTTTCTCTTATTGGTTCAAGTACGAGTTCTGGTGGAGTAATTGTCGTTACAGTTTCCGTTGCCTAACAGAAACGAGGAACGGAAACAGAAACGAGAATTTCGCCAAGTCGTGCCCATGTCTAGTTGTAATAGTGTACTTATTTATTTGTTATTTTAGTTTATTATATTATAGGTTTGCTCTGTTTGGTATTTGTTTTGTTTAGTACTGTTGTAAACCACCTAGAGTGGCCAGATGGCCAGATGGGTGGGGTATAAGTTTAATAAATAAATAAATAAATAAATAAATAAATAAATAAATAAATAAATAAATAAAACCTACTCTAAAGGAACATCAAGATTTCAATATAACAAATAATATGCCATGGCTAATTTTTCTTTTTCAGTGTGCAAGTGTGTGTGTGTGTGAGAGAGAGAGAGAGAGAGAGAGAAATCTGTACATATATATGTAATGAACATCCTCAACCTTACATGTGGACTGCCAACACAGCAGTCTATCACACATATGGCACATATGACTTGGCAGGGGGCAGATACTTGCTGTGTGAATATACACAGATTCCACACATCCTGGACATAACCTGTTTCAATTGTTACCCTCAGGGCGACGTTTTAGGGCATTGCATACTAGGAAAACTAGATATAAATATAGTTTCTTTCCAAGTGCTATCAAACTGTTGAATAATTAATTTTTACTTCTCTTCTTCCTTTTAAATAATAGGTTATATTGTATTGTTGTACTGTGTTTTTATTGTTGACTATCTGATTCTTATATTTCCTTTTATATCGAGAGCATATTTTACCAAAACAAATTCTGGGTGTGTCCAACCACACTTGGCCAATAAAAGTATTCTGATTCTGATTCTGATTCTGATTCTGAATCACCCATCCATCTTAGACTGTTTGTTCTCCTTCCTCTTCAACTATTTAGTTGGTATGCAGATCCATTAGCGCAAGGAGAATTATAGCTGTTTTGTTTCAATTTAGTTGCTTGAAAGTGAAATAGCTGGAGATCTATGAAACTCATTTGCAGATAATAACTAAATAGGAGTATTTTGTATGTTTCTGTCTTCTGTTGCCATTCTTTTTCTGTCTGAATGGAAGTCGAGGGACCAAGCTTCCTCACATTGTATAGACTTGAGAGCAATTTGTGAACAAACAGGCATTATTTCAGTCATTTGATGCATTCAAGTTGCCTTTGTTATCCTTTCATTTGGGTGCCCAGGGATGCTTGCTATTTCAAAGGCATTAACTCCTCTTTTTCCAAAGAATGATGAATTCTAGCATAACCTATTTGTTTCGTACAGTGGCAATAATCCCTTTTTATTCTTCTGCCTCAGAGGCCCTTAAAATAACTATGAATATTGGATTGGAATAAAAATGGTCATCATTTACCATCAGGCTCCCAGAAATACAAAATTCACAAGTAGCTGAAGGTAGCAGAAGCCGACTCTTCATTTGTATCTGCTGACACATTTTCTTTAATACTGGGAAGAGGGAAAATACAAGAATCCAAAGCTCTTAGCCAGATGCTGCTGACACCCACATAAGGCAAAAGCAGCCTCAACCAAACCTAAAATACTCTGTGCTACAATGCTATAAAACTGGAATAGAAACTGGGAGTTCTTTATCTCTATTAGAGATGGGCACTAAATGAAAAATGAAACGCTGTTTCATCGTTTCATTACATAATGAATTGTTTCGTTATGAAATGAAACAAAAGACAGCATTTTGTCAATAAATGGAATGAAACACCATATTTTTTTTTGAAACAAAATGATTCGTCCTAGTGGCAAGAGGCCTCTTTCTTGATCCAGTTGTCTTGAGAACAGGTCATTTATTTTTAAACCGATTGTTTTCCTTCCTCTCCTCCCTGTGCCTATTAGCTGTTGATGAGCCAGCTTATATCTGATCTCAATCTGTGGTGCAGCTAGCCAGGACTCGGAGCTCTGCTGCCTGTGTCTGGGCTGTATTAGGATGGCTGTTATAGAACCAAGAGGCTGATCAGATCACGATTCCCTTTTCCTTCCCTTCCCTTCCTTGCGCCAATCAGCTGTTGAGCTTATCTCTCTGATCTCAATCTGCAGTACAGCTAGCCATTAGGTTTCCTGCAGAGTGGGACCTATGCTTGTTTACAGAGGGTTCTTTATTTGAAAGCAAATTGATTGGCAGTGGGCTCCTTGTTAAGTAAAACAAAGGAAATCTCCCCTATTTATAGCCTTACAAGTTATTTCACTTAATTTTGTTTCATGTTGAAAGTTTGTTTAAATTTTTTAGTAACAAAATGAAACAAAACAAAGACTGAAATGAAACCAAATGAAAAGCTATACAGTGGTACCTTGTATAAAGGTATTAATTTGTTCCAAATGAAATTTATGTTAAGCAAATTTTCCTTTATACAAATTCCCATAGGAATGCATTGAAAACGGAGTGATCCCATTTTTATGTTGTACGGATTTTCCCCATAGGGGAAATTTGCTTAACATAATCGCCTATCTCCAAAATTTTTATGTTGTACAAATTTTATGTTATACAAGCTGTCTGTTATACAAGGCTCCACTGTATTTCCATTTCATGGCCATCTCTGATCTCCGTTACTACAGATGGCCAAAGGGCCATATCATATTGCATGTTCCGGGTCTGCAGGAGTCATGTGATTTCCAAGGGCCACTTAAGGTTCACTTGGCCTTATAAAGCTGCTGGCATGAGCTTATCTCAATGTGAAAAATATATATTTCAAGCGTTATACTTTTTAATAATTTCAATATTTTTAGACTGCAGATAAGTGAAACCACGGATACCTATCCTACAGATGCAGAGTGTTGCTGCGCAGTTTTTAGGTAACACACAATTGAGTGTTCAGTCTTGCCCATTTATTTTCTTCTCCTGCCAGGCATTTATGTAGCTGGATGCTTCTCAAAGCAAAAGGAGGAAGAGAAGAAGTGATGGAGGTGGCATCATCTTTTTTTTGCACTGCCACAATCCACCTATTTAGTTCAGCTGCTGCTTGGAAAGCTCTGCAAATAGTGCCATGATTGTCACAACCATGGCATTATGAGGAGAAGCAACCACACTAAATCAAATGACTCACATAGGCAGTTTCTTCATCTATCCCTATCTTGGCTGTGACAGTCCTGGGACCAGCCATTATTTGGTTGACAAATAGTCAGACTATACCTATAGGTGACAACAGTGGGGAGAAAGAGAGTGTCACTGTCCTTCTTCCCTTCCAGTGAACACTGTGGGGGTAGAATACAGCATGCAACAGTCATGGAAACATTTCCCACTTCAGGAGGTGGTAAAGCTCACTGGAGGCACTGTGAAAGGAGCTAAAGTTCCTTCCTCAGATTGCATTTCAGAGCTACCTCCTCTTCTATTTTCTCTCACAACTGCACCATCATCTCTCATTCACATCATCTCTCCACATAGTGTGGTCTTTCCCACTATTCATTGTAGATGTCAAAATTACGGAATCAGCCTAAATTGCTTTGACCTTTCAACTTCAGTCCATACATCAAACAAATGGGACTAAATTGGGCCAATACAGTCAGTAATTCACATTTTGACTCAATTGATTTTTTTTTCTAAAAAAAATAATGTTCTATTGATTGAAGTATGGTATTACATATCACTTGTGTCTTTAGCTGTGTGTGCTCATTTTTCAAACATACGAATCTCTTTCATCCATTTTATTTTTGCTGAAATACATGCCTTTGATGTATATATGTGTCAGAGTCAAGATTAGAGAGGGACACAAATCAGAAAAATGGTGATTCATGATTACAGATGGGCACGATGCAAGCTTGATGTCCCTAAGTGCTTGTGGAACTTTCCTGGGCAACCCTCTTTAGGGATGCATAACTTAGTCATCAGATATCAAATTTTCACCAAACTTGGAAGGACTGTAGAGGAGAATCGGTCTATAGGTATCTGGGGGAGGGGAATCAAAACTTTTCAAAAAAAATCATTGATTTGTATTAATTGGGAGAGTTATTGACTTGTACAAATACAAATTGATGAATTAGTGATTCTTAAATGAAATTTGCACTTCTTTTAAAAATTCCTGTCCATCTCTAGTCAAGATGCATCTGTTTCTATTGTCATTCTCAACAGAGTTAAAATGATCATCTTCCTAGGAAAATACAAGCTTAGTGAATTTTTCCCCATTTCTAGCATGTATGGACATCACAGAATTTAGCACTGAAATTGTGCTACAAGAGAGACATTGAAAGCTCACCCAGAAAGATTCTCCAAAGTAATTCTGAAAGTGGGTTATATTTTACTTTGGGTGGGTGTGATCTTAATAAGTGATGAGGTTAGGGTTAGGGTAAAAGTAAACACCTGCATGTGTATGCATTCCATGTTGTCAAGTTGGAACAGATTCCTCTAGGGCAGTGATTCCCAACCCGTGGGTCCACAGATGTTCCTGGATTGCAACTCCCAGAAATTCTGGCCATCTCAGCTAGTGATGAAGCCTTCTGGGAGTTGCAGTCCAGAAACAGGTTGAGAACTACTGCTCTAGGGCTTTCAAGGTGAGATATTTAAGCCATGCTTTGACTAGTTCCACTCTCTTAGTCAATTCCCAAGGCTGAGTGGAGATATGAACCCTGTTCTCCAGATATCTAGTCCATCATCCTATCTATTTTACCACACTAGGAATCACCTACATAGTCCAACAATATTGTTAATAAAATAATGCAAAGTTTGAGAGTTCATTGCCAAGAAATTTAGTCCCTCGTGAAATAAACTGGCTAGGCATGAATTTTTATTACTATTATTGTATTTATTTTTATTTTTACTCTTTTTGCTTCAGAGGCAGTAGCTTGAAGAACAACAGTGTTCAGGGACATGCCTTTTGTACATGGAGAACCTGTACACCGTCAGCATATGGGCTCCATCCAAAAAAAGGGCCTCTGTGTCCTTTTTCCAGTGTCATGTACCAATGGTAACCTTGTGGTGCAGTGGTTAAATGCCTGTACTGCAGCCAAAACTGTGCTCACGACCTGGGGTAGGTAGCAGACTCATAGTTGACTTAGCCTTCCATCCTTTCAAGGTAAGTAAAATGATTATTCAGCTTGCTAGAGGGGGGGCAATATGTAGCCTGCATATTGTAATTAAAATGTAAACCGCCCAGGGATTACTTCAAGTGGTATGGGGTAGTATATAAGCAGAAGACTTTTTTGCTTTGCTTTATCATTAGTACTTTTGACCATCTAAAAATGACTGGGGTTGCATCTCAGGGCCTAACCCTCCTTCCAGATTTTCTGTGACATCTAGTTTTAACTGGCTTTGGAATATCTCCTTCAGATCCCATCCATATACCTAATTTCTGGAGTGAGCCACCTTAACAACTGTCAGGGAATGTGTGTAGCAAAAGGAAATATCACACTTAAATCAAAGTACATGGAAGGGAAACAGACCACATTGGTTACAGTGAAACATTAAGCTCCAGTTTCTGGATTAATGATCCATGGCTCTCTCTGCAGCTGCATCTAGTTTCTAACCAGTGTCCCTGGGCTTTTTTTTTTCTGATTGCTTTCTGGGCAACAGAGCACTCAGTACAGCTCTGAAGCTATTGGACATTCTGCTAGATCCTTCACTTTCGGGGCCATTGTCTTGTTTGCTATTAGCAAGGGATTAGAGGTTTAAGGTCTCCGTGTTTAATGGCCTCAGCGGTGGAGAGTGCAGCGCTAGCTGTGAAAATGACAAAAATCAATAGCTAATCCAGTCCACTCAGTCAACCTTTTCAAAGCCTCATCTGTATTGATTTCCAAGTGCTGCTCCTCTTGTCCCTTGACGTAATCAGCCTGTTTGCTCAGCAGACACTTTTTGGTGCTCGTTCGCTAGTCATTTTCTCTCTGCTTCTCATACTTAAACATAGGCTACTTAAAACTTGTTCACTTGCCATTTCACCTGAGAATAAAGATAAAAAGACACTGATGTGGAATTAAGTCAAGGACATGGCTTTATTAAATAACTCTTCTATTCCTCGTCACCTGTGCTATCTCTCAGAACTCTGTGTGAGCTAATTATTGGGTTGGATTAAGTTTGGAGGAACATTGCATCTAACTAAGTTTGAATCTCAAATGAAAAAAAAGTATTACCCAGTTTAGGAAGTGTGGCTAGCTGATGGTGGTGATTACATCAACCTAAGAGTGTTTTAAAACTAATTTATTCAGATAATTCATGGCACTGTTTGAAAAGCAACCCCATTGTTGCCCCTTTCAGTGTTTAAAAAGTTATTTTTGTATGTTGCTTGTGCTACTTGTTACTTTACTATGTTACTTCTCTGGAAACAAAGCTTTGCTTCTTGATAGAGATGGACACAAAAGGCCAAAATGGTGCTTCATTTCATTTTTGTTTTGTTTTTTTAAGTTGTTTTGGGGTCATTAAAAATGAAATGATTTTTTTTTTAAAAAATCATTTCATTTTTTGGTTGTTTAATTTTTCATTTTTCATTTTTTAAACCTCTAAACTTGTGCTGATCAGCTGGCCTGCAGGCTGGTTCAGTGTGGGTTTTTTTTTAATTATTTTTTTCTTATTGCGCCGAACAGCTGGCCCATGGGCTGGGTCAGTGCTTTTTTATTTTTTATTTTTTTATCCCCCACCCGATTGTGCCCAATTGGGTGGGGGAAAGGGTGGGCTTCTTAAACTTTTTTCCCACCCAAGTCCTGCATTATAGCTGATCGGTGGTGGCTTTGGTGGGGGGGAAAAGCCTGTGGTTTCCCCCATGTTGGGGAGGGGGAACCACCAGCTTTTCCCCATAGGAATGCATTGCTTCAATGCACTCCTATGGGAAAATGAAAAACGAAGCAAAGAAAATGGAAATTTCCATTTTTTTTTGTTTTTTCTTTGATGGGTCTGTTCGTTATTCATTTCATTCCATAACAAAACGAATAATGAGTAACGAAACAAATTAAAAACTTGTTTTATGCCCATCTCTAGTTCTTGGTACTTTACTCCTTCCAATGTTCAAAAAGAAATCTAATTTGTCATACTACTCCTTAATTTGCCATTATTTTCTACAGTGGTAACCTTAAGCATGAAAAGTGAATAACTATAAAGCTTGAAAAATACCCTCAAAAATTCTTAAAATGCTATTTAAAAGTATCATTTTCAAGTAAATAAAAGGCTACTCATTACAATAATAAAGTAGCATAAGTCTTTTTGTTCTATTGTTTTAAAAGTAGAAAAAGTTACTTTTTATTATCTATCTTTCGGACTCTCTCTGAACCTCCAAAGAACATTATAGCTTATCTTCTCAGGTTCTCGAATACACAGATAACACAATATGTTGTATAGTATACCTTTGACCATTTTGATTTCCTAACAAGAGAACAAGTTCCTCTTTTGTCACAGTAACAGAGCCAGGCCTGCAGTAGTCATCCTTCTCCCCTGGCCAACCTTCCGGGCAACTTTCACTAGGATGTACTGTTATGCAGCTGTTGTTTTACCTATGCTGGCAACCATCCTGTTTCCTGTTGGGCTGAGAGTACATTGGGGCATTAGCTTGGGTTGGCCAATAGGAACCTTTTGTTTTCTTGGATTTTTTTATTTTTAATTTTTTTGCCACTGTTACAAGTTGTATTGGACCCACCTTTTTGAAATGAAGCTAGAGGTGGAGCTTTAAATGTCTTCATTTCAAGAACACGAAGAGGAAACAGTGGCTGCTGGGATACAAAAGCTTGAAGGCTTTGTTCTGAAGGGCTGCAGACTCCACTATTGCTATCCAGTTCATCCTCCTTTCTTTCCAAAATGTCTGTACAATTTGGCACCCGTGAATAGAGTTAAGCAGATAATGCCTTTCCAACAACTGTCTGAGGATGTGAGTTTGATGACATACTTCATGCTATTTGTGGAGCTGGAAGTAAATCCTTGCTCGTCTCATAGTCCCCTGGAGTAATGGAAAACCACAGAGCTTTTTGACAGAATTTTCCATATTTACAAGAACAATTTCAGTGCAATTTGCACAAATGACAGTAAAACTGTGAAATATGGTCAACAGGCATAAGTGGACTATGACGCTGCTGCCTCGTGGTGTGCACTTTTTGAAAAGTGGAAGCATCATGGGGAATGTTTGCTTCTTTTTCATTAACCGGACAGTCCTTCTGTGTTTGCTGTGCTTTGCACAATCTCAGAGCTCTGGCACATCATGCTGTCATGCTTGACATGACATCTCACAGGGGTTAATGAACTCCCAGTAAGCTGCCTTGGGGTGTCAAACCAGTGAATCTTGCCAAGAATGAGTAACTTAGCAAGATATCAACACATCTTAAGATGGAAGGCAGAAATTCTAAAGACACGGGCAAGGGGTCTTTTAACTGGAAATAGAAATGTCAGAAAAGAGTGATTAAAAGAGTGGAGCATTTCCCTGAAGCTTATTGCACTGGCATCATTTGTAAGTACACCATTGCTGAGTGAAAGAGAAATATAAGCAATCCTAACTCTTGTCATTAAGTAGCATATTAATTAAATAAATTAATACACAGATCGCCCTTCCCCCTGACTTTTTTTTTTTGGAATATGATATTACCTTGCCAGTGCTTTTCACTCCTACCACCTCAAATGATTTGGCATGTTACACTGGACAGAAAATGGTCGACTTATAGATGAGAAACAGAGATGTAAAGCCACCAAGATTTCCCAATCTGGTTGTACATTTGGATCATGTTCAATTTCAGTCTCCAAGACTGAGTAAGACTGGCAGATAAAGAAAAGCTCTCAGAAGGATGAAAGCCAAGGAGTAGATTAATTAAAAACTTTGCTAAGATCTGAAATTGCAGTGGTCACTGGCAGATGCTAATCTGACACTTTTTGTAACCATTCAGAATGTCTTGTTTCAAATGTCAATATTTTGTCTAGAAACATGGCTTTAGAAAGTTAGGTCAAAAGGGCCTGAGGACTCTCAGCAGAACACAATTTGCATAGTTGACTGGAGTTTTAGATCTATTCGTTTCAAGCAATAGACTAATTCATGAGGCCCTTAATGCAACAATGTTTTTTTCTGGGCTATTTAAAAGTGTTTTGAGAAATGTAGACAAGCTGTATCTGTCAAAGCAACTAACATTTTAATTTCATCTCTTGTTCTTATGATCATGAGGCTGGCATCCATCAGATAAGAAACCAATTTATCCAAGTCAGCTCATAACGCTGCTATGCAATCACTGAGGATTCCTGCCTGTTAACACAAACCAAAGCACTGTTTTTGCTTATGTTTTTTCTATGAGCCCCAAACCATTATCTCTCTCACTGTAAGCGGATGGGTTAAATATGCTTAGAAGTCATTGGTATGAGACAACTGGAGATTGGACTGGGTGACATTTTGGGCACAATCTTTCCATCAGTATAATTGTGATAAATCTCCTACTTCAAAGATGGACCACACAAACCCATGCAATTCATCTCACTAGAAGTTCACACCAGGAATGAATAGCGCTATTCAAATGCACAAATCAAATGGGCATTATGTCCTTTGAGAAATATGCAGAAATGAATCCATATCAGACAAACTAATGAACCCTGTTGAATCTGAAATTGGTTGGGAACATTAGATTCAGCCCTAATCAGTAATAGATATCCTCCCTTCCTGAATTCTTTGGTGGATGACTCACATAACTTCATTTCCAGACTTATGCTGTGATTTACTATTAGCAAGTGGCTGGTGGACCTCCAACTCAGTAATAGGCAATAATCTTTGAAAACTGGGAATAATCTTTGAGAAGTCTTGGAGAACAGAAGAGGTTCCCATAGACTGAAGGAGGGTGAATGTTGTCCCCATTTTGAAGAAGCGGAGAAAAGAGAGCCCAAATAATTATTGCCCAATCAGCTTGACTTCAATTTCTGGAGAGATCCTAGAGCAGATTATTAAACAGAGAGCCTGTAATTATTTAACAAGGAATGCTGTCATTACGAGAAGTCAACATGGGTTCCTTAAAAACAAGTCATGCCAAACTAATTTGACCTCTTTGATAGAATTACAGGCCTGGTGGGTGAGGGGAATGCTGTGGACATTGCTTATCAGGATTTCAGTAAGGCCTTCAATAAGTTTCCCCATGGTGTAATTGCAAAGAAATTAGTAGAATGTGGGATAGAAAGTGCTACTGTTAGGTGGATTTGTAATTGGTTGACTGATTGTACCCAAAGAGCAATCATAAATAGCTTCTCTTCAACTTGGAGAGACGTGACCAGTGGGGCCCAGGCTTCTGTAATTTGCAAGTTCTGTTCTTTTCTGCTGGTCTCTAGATTCTTAAGCATGAATCATAATGCTGCTGCTTCCACCTCTGGAGGATTACCTGATGGACCAGAGAACCTATGTCCGTATCTCAAAGAAAGTTTATAGGTTATAGGATTTAGTTCCATTTAAATGCGGAATGCAGAAAGTGAAACATGGTAACTCGGTACCTACACAGATAAGTGAAATCCTAAAAGAAGTTCAATCACAGGTTTGCTTGGTTTCAAACTGTGTTTTTTTCATTAGGGCAAAGCTGACAAAAGCAACTATTAACAATGTTGGATGGGATTTTGAGTTTAATCCAGTTGGCAACCTTGTCACACTTGGGATTGCAGCTTTACCAATTCAGTGAAGCATTACAAAAATCTTTGGGCTGGGACTGATACATTCTATGGAGTTTACTCATTAGTCATCCAGCTTGCTAATGTTCATTCCTACCCAACCCAATTTTTACTACCAATTTGTATGTTCACCTTGTCTACCTCTATTGACTTTGGTGCTTGGCTTATCAGTCCTAGATGTAGTTTTGTGTTTTATTGTCAATGCATTCTGTACAGCTGATCATTTTGATTTATTGGCTGAAATCCCATTGCACAAATGACATAACTTTGGGAAGTGAATTGCCTCTGTAGACATTATCTAATACATACTAAGTTGCATGAGTTCACATAAAATAGCCAATACCTATGGAGACTTCTTAATTTATGGCAACTCATTTGCCAAAGTTGCACCATCTGGCTAACTGTGCAACAGGATTTCAGCCACTGTTTTTATGGTAAGCAAAAAATGTGATTGCAACTTTCTCAATAAAGCACTTCCGTGTCTTCCTCTTACCTGCCTCTGTTGTCTTTGCTTCTTCACTGTCTGTCTTACACACGATATTATTGCTGGGTTAGTATTGCTGCTGAACATTTTGATTTATTGTTTTCATTATGAGCAGCAAAGTAATGATACATTGGGAAGTGCTGTCAGTCTTGTGTCAATCCCCCTCAACAGGTAGCCCCATTCAAAGTTCCAAAAGTGGAAGAAATTGCTATGACCCATATCAACAATTAGGAAGGGTTTTTTTTTGTATAACAAATCACTCTTGACTATCCATTCAAGGCCATCCTCAAATATTTTACATTACAAGGGGCAGCCTGCCACAATATACCATTCCCTGAAACCCATCTCTTTCCCAAGTATAGTGAGGAATGCAGTGAGGAATGCAGCAAAGCTCAAAAACAACAGTAATACTTGTGGGTCATGGCAAATCATGTTTTATTCCCTCCTAACCATTAAGGAACAGAGCCTTGTCCCTGTAAGCCCTGGCTACATTTCATCGCCAATTATGATCTTGCATCCAGTCATTCAAGAACCTTCAGTTTTTGAATGTGGGATAATGGTTTCTGTATCCATGATTTAAAATGCCAGAATATGATCCAGAATTACTTTGCAACATTACACCAACATTGCCAGCAGAAAAAAAGAATGCCAAGCTTTATATACTAAAGGCAAACAGAATCTTGACAACATCAAAGTCATCAGTCAAGATGGTGCACAGGATCTCTTTTAGTGCTCACTAACATTCACAAAGAGACATTAATTAAGATTTCAGGTTATTTTTAGGAAGACAAAGAAAGGAGGAGGAGACACAAGGCATAAAAAGAACTATTAAAATATTATTTACTATTAACCAGAAATAAAAATATTTAGCTCTTATGTTTTGTGCGGTCTAAACAAACTGTAATGGAATTTGTTACTCTCTGCTATAAACAGAGCATTGGCTAATTACTTTCCCCACACATTCATTAAATATTTAACCAGCGTTTCTACATACAAATGGAGTATAACAAGGTCGCTTTCACAAGATCATTCTGTATGCCACTTCCAAATTTACTAATTGATGTTTAATGGTAGCGTAATTGATCTCTGTCATATCTTAGCAAGGGGAGAAAATGTTAGAACGTATTTCAGCTTAATGGGGATCAGTAAACTTTAATGTGATATTAGCAATGTAACACTTTTACTACACTGACATAAAGCTCTACTAACTTAGAAAGGAAGCCAATTGGCAATCTAGCCAATATTTCTAGCACTTTTTTAAATGATCTCCCAATTAAATTTAAAATGAAATCTATAACCTAAGACTACAAAGTATTTCTGTAATAATTAAGGCTGCTAATAATTCTCCTAGGCTGTTTTAACTTTACACTTTATCTTGTTGTGAAAGAGATGTGTTCAGTACAAGTATCAACCTTGTACATGTGAAGTACAAGTATCGAACTTCTGTTGCAGACCAGTACATTGCAGTAGAGTAAGCCGATTGAATCAGTGGTGATTTTTTGGAGTCAATACCTCTGTAATTTCAATTGAGTCAAACAGTCCCATGTTAACTACAATTGATGTTGGAATGGGCCCTTTTGAATCACTGGAATATACAAACGAGCTGACTCGTGAAATCCCCATTGTGTCAGTGGGCTTATTCTAGTGTGATTCACTGTTTTAAGCAACAGAATTTTGGCCATAGCGTAAAATTCAGTTCCTGCACAGCATTGAAAAATCTGGTCTTCCTTGCAATGAGAAAGAATGGGAAAGGAACACAGCTCTGAACTGCCATCGTGCAGGGCAGGGCCTCTTTTGCCCACGTGCCTGGCTGGCGTCACGTGTGGGCAGCCTATGGGCTGCTTGCAGGACCGTCAGTTTTATAAGCCGTCACCATGTGGCGAGAGGCCTCTTCCTTGATCCAGCCATCTTCCCACCCTCCCTCCCTAATAAGAGAATGAGATTAGTTGGTTGCATAAGGGCCGGATGGGAATTTTTGGCTGCTACTGATAAGTTGATCCTTTGATGGAAGAATTAACACTGTCACAGCTCAGTTGCAAAGTTAACAGCAAGCTTTATTAGACACTACAAGAGGTTAACATAGAACACAGAGAGACTAGATGAAGGTACCATTCATCTAGGGACCAAATCACAGGGATTTAGGACCCCTAAATGGTACATGTCCCTTCCTTATATACCTTTGAGGGTATCACACCCATCTTCCAGAATGTACCAGAAGCTTATGCTAAAGTTCTTTTTCAGTTTACACAAGTTAGACATGAGTTAAATGTGTGTCTAGACTTAGCTGCGACCACACTCACAATTCAGCATATGTCAGCATATACCCATTGCATCTGCAAACTTTCTATATGTAAGGCTGATGGGAAGACAAAGCAGGTCAAGGAAAATATAGGAAAACTGAAGGACCCCTCTCCTCCTCCTCCTCCTCCTCCTCCTCCTCTTCTTCTTCCCAATGAAAAAAGATAAATCTTCTTAAATGTATAGTTTTGATTGCACCCAGTAACTTCTAAAACAGCAGCAGCAGCAGCAGCAGCAGCAGCAACAACAACAACAACAACAACAACAACAACAACAACAACAACATAACATAACATAACATTTCTGGGCAAATGTCTGGCCTTGTTACAGTCGCCCCCCCCGCCATTTCACAGTTCAGGTACTGCGGTCCCACTACAGTATCTGCACTGTGGGGGGGCTATTGGGTCGCTCCCCACCACCCCCTCCCCCTCCGAGAAGCCTCGGAGCCATACAGGGGGCGGCGGGGGGCGATCGGGTTGCTCCATGCCGCCCTCCTGGCCCCCTCCGAGAAGCCTCGGAGCTGTGCAGGGGGTGGCGGGGGGCGCAATCTCCATTGAAATGCATTGAGTCAATGGATTTCAATGGAGCCGGCCCCGGACAAGAAGTCTCGGGTGGCGCGGGTGGGCGGCGGTGGGAGGTCAGATCCCCCTGCCACCGGCAGCGCACGCCGCCCCAAGACTTCTCTGACAGGCGCACAATCGCCCTCTGCCCCCAGCCCCCCACCTGCTTCCACATATCACAGATTTTCATGGATCGCGGGTGGGGTGGGTCCCTAACCCCCATGATCAGCGGGGGGTTACTGTACTACCTTTATACAGTAATACTTCATAAGACAGTTTTACTTGGTTCCAGGGTTCCATTCGTCATAGGAACAAAACGTCTTATGAGGCAAGGTTTCCCATAGGAATGCACTGAAATCCTAGTAATCTGTTCCAGATTAATTTCATTGCATTCCTATGGGAAGCCTGTGACCAATTAACCCAGGCAGCTTGCCTTCACTTCCTCCGTTCCTCCCTTTCAGCTGCTTACTGGGCTGTGAGCAGGTGAGTGAAGGAGCGAGTGGGTGGACAAGCGAGCGAGCAGGTGGGTGGGTGGGTGAATGAACGGGCGGGTGGGCAAGTGAGTGGATGGGAAGGTGGGCAGATAGGTGAGCGATCAAACGGGCAGGTCGGCAGGTAGGCAGGCGGGTGGGTAGGCAAGCGAGCAAGTGGGTGTGTGGGTGCATGAGTGAGCAGGTGTGCAGGCAGGTGAGTGAATGGTGGGTGCAGAAACCAGGAAGCAGCACATTTTAAAATTGATCATGTCCCAGCTCGCAAGGCTTCAAAGGCAAGCAGCAGCACATTGCCGCCTCTGCTTCCCTTCCAATCCCTACGGGCTGGGCAAAGATCAATAGTACCTGGTAAAACAAATGGAAACCGAGAGGAAATAAAAACATTTTAGAATTGTTTTCCTGTCCCCAAAATTGCATTCGTTTTATGAAGTTTTCATCCTAAGGAGCACTTGTCTTACGAGGTATTACTGTACATACATAAATTAGCAACAGTCTGTGGGTATTAACCAACCAGATAATTAATTAAGTGGCTGACCTTTTTTCTCCCTCCACACCACCATTCCATGCTTGCACCTATAGTCTTAACATATTAAAGCAAAACAACAACAAGGACATCAACAACCATGGTTCACAACATTCATTTAAAAATAATCAAGTTGTCTTTTCCATTTTAAATACTCTTAAATATTAGTGCTACTGGGACAATGGGAAAGAAGAATGGAGTTTGCTTGTGCCGCTCTGAGAGAAATGCATTTGTTTGGAAGCATAATTAATCCATGTTGCCAAAAAGGCTTTTGTATCTTTAAAATAAAAAAAAATGAAAGGAGCACCTATAACCAAATATTTGCCCATTGGACTAGTAAATACTGTAAAATAAAAAATGAAAATACAGAAAGAATATTGAGGTGAGCAATCCCAACATACTAATTTTAGCCAAAAGTCCTGAAACATTTGCCATTGTCATCAACCACTTTCTTAACTGTTGTCCCCAGGCTGTAGGGTCGTGGAATTATTTACCATAAGGCCCCAGCCCCATCAAGCACTTCTTCAAATTTGCAAAGGTGTCAACTTGCTAATACAGCAGTTATTCAGCTCATGCCAATGCCAGCCAAAGTTTAGCTTTAGAATGCTACGCAGATTTGTATTCACAGTATGCTTTTGGCAAAATACCTCACTGGTTTAGGCATCTGTTTGTGGAGCTGCAGAGCCATGAGTAGAGATGGGCACAAAACAAAAAAATGGCGTTTCGGTTTTTCATTTGTTGTTGAGAGGTCTGTTTCGGTTCGTTTCTGTTTGTTGTGAATATTTGGAAAATTTTTGTTACCGTTTTTCATTTTTCTTGTTTGTCGTTTCTACCCGCTTTTTGCGTGATTTTTAAAGCATTTCCATGCGCAGGCATCCCTCAACGCCCCAGACCAGAGGGAAAACACTAAAAAAAAAAGGATGCTGGCAGAGACACAGTATAGACTAGGTATGCAGGGAGGCTGCAAAGGCAGCGGCGGGCGTTGCCCAGGGTGCAAGGCAGCCACAGAGTGACTGCACTGCGGGGCAAGGGAGGGTACTCACCAAGAGGTAAGCACACACACAGGGAGGTTGCAGGACTGAAGCTAGAGTCGCAGAGACAGCAATCCCACCCTAACTCCCACCAGAGACTGCAAGGAGGATGGGGGCTGCCAGAGCTTTTTATGCCCTCTGTGGCTGCCAGACCTGCCCACCCCGTCTGCAACCTGGGCATGCTATTGGTTGAACATGATCCCATCACATGGCTTGCCTCCATTTTGTGGCTGGTGGCGACATCCATTTTAAAGGGAAAAGAAAAATACATCACGATAGTAGAAGACAAAAACAAACATTTTAAGGACCCCAACCCCCCCCCCCGGTAGGTATTATCAGACAATATAAATAATTATTGCTCCATTTTTACGGATGTCCAGGGCATTTTTTAACATTTAAAACAGCTCATTTCATTGCACACTGCCATTAATGGAAACGAAACGTAACGACTGCAATTTTCGTGGTTCTGTTAGTTTTGTTGCATTTTCATCACAATTTTCATTTGTCATTTCGTTTCGTAACAGAAACGACAAACGGTAACGGAAACGAAAAAATGTTCATTCCGTGCCCATCTCTAGCCATGAGTTCAATTCCCCCATGGTGTCTCTTGTGGATAGAGCCATCCTGTATGGCCTTGAGCAAACTGCACAGTCCCAGGGAATCCCCAGAAGAAGAGACTGGTAAACAACTTCAAAGTACTCTCTATATGGACAATCCAGAAGTCAGAAATGACTTCACAGCACATGGTTATTAATACAGATTTGTCTCAGCTATGCAGTTGTGCATAAAACTACAGTGGACCCTTGTATAACAAATGATTTGTATAACATAAAAACTGTACAACGTAAAAAATCCTGGAGATAGGGAAAATTTGCTTAACAGAATTGTCTATGGGGCAAATCTGTACAAAATAAAAATGGTTGTGATTAGGGATTATTCTGTTTTCAATGCATTCCTATGGGACATTTGTATAAAGGAAATTTTGCTCAACATAATTTCATTTGGAACAAATTAATTCGTTTACACAAGGTACCACTGTATACAAAAAAATCTGTCAACACATAAACCAAACTCTATTTGTGTAAAACACATGCCATTCTTTTGTTTTTTTCTCCTTGTTTTAAAAGGGAAGGATTAAAGAAGAGCTACACTGGGACTCTATTAAATACCAACAAATTGCCCTCACCCACCCTCCAGCTTTCTTTCCTCTTCCCATATCTGGTTGCTATCAATATTCTATTCAGAGTCTTGCCATCAAAGCGATCAACATTTTTGTTTAACCTCATCAACCCATCTTCTGAGCCGTTTAATGACTCAACTCCCAGTATCGAACTGTTCTCTCATTATGTCATCTTCCTCTCTGTGTAAATTATCACTCTGCAGTAGCTCTTTTCCCACTCACTGACATTTGGTTTCTGAACTAATCCCTGAGAACAACTCTGTTTTTGAAGAACATAAGTCAAATAGAATGCCAAGACAATATGTCTGCTTAAAGATCTGAAATTTAATTTTTATTGATTATTGCGAAGGATGCAGTCAAGCTAAAGAAAAAAAATATTCCTTTTAAAAAAAACAAAGATGCTTTTCCCAAGTTTATCTAAATCGGACAGAAAATATGTAGTAGTTGATTGTAGGATAACCAGATTCCTTTCAGATGGCTCTCTTAGCTGTTTGGCTTTTCCACTAGTATCTGTAAGTGAATATTAAGCAGTAGTTACATACCATGCTTGACATATTCATCAAAATGATGTTAAGCTTTTATGCAGATATAATACACTGGTAATAATCTTCTTGGAAAAGTGCCATTGTGGTATGAAGTTAGTATAGGCATTTGCTTTTGTGCACACAAATCACATAGAATCATAGAACCACAGAACCCGTTGGGAGGGACGTATAAGGCCATCATGTTCTACCCTCAGCTCAGTGCAGGAACCCAAATCAAAATATATCTGACAGATAATTATCTAACTTTCTTCTAAAAGCTTCCAGCATTGGAGAGCTCACCACCTCTTGAGGTAGTTGGTTCCACTGTTGTACTGTTCTAACAGTTAATAATTGTTTTCTGATGTTCAGCCTCAATCTGGGTTCCTTTAACTTAAGCACATTATTTTATCAGATGTCCTGCATTCTGGAATTATTGATCAGAGATCCTTCCTTTGTATGACTATTGTATGACTATTTTTCAGGTATTTGTTAGTCTCAAGCAGAGCAGATTCCACAGCCAGATACCTAAACCATGGTGTTCTAGCCAACTTCTTTTGTGAGTTTGGGCATTTTTGTGTGTGTAGTATGTGGTCTATGAGACCCCAGAATGAATCATCTGAGTTTCCATTATTTATTATGGGAAAATTTGCTTCAATATGAGTGCTTTGGTTTACAAGCATGTTTCCAGTATGTATTATGCTCATACACAAAGTTATTACTGTAGTGATGAACTGGGCAGTGGTCTACTATTTTGTACTTTTTGCTTTGAGAAGGACCTCATTTTAATGTGTCACAATGTGGAATTATATATGCAGAGAGTTAATTAAGAAAAAATAGTCCTGAAAATGAAAGTACTTTTAAAGTTGAAGCTTGAACAATTGTTAATGATAGCCATTTCAAAACAGTAGCTGGCTCTGCAACTGAGCAGGGTCACCTTTTGGTAAAATCCTGATACCTGAGTTCATCTAGTTAGAGGAATAGTTATAGGCTACCTTAAAGGTTAAAACCTCTTTCAAGGTAGGTTTCAACACCTGATCTAAACACACATTACAGAACTTCAAGAGCAACAATAAAGTCCTATGCAAAGGGAATTATCAGTTATACATAAATGGGGATTAGGCTGGAGGAGGGTTGAATCTGAGTCAAGGTCAGGAACAGAAAGGAACGTGGTTGCAGATCCCAGTGACGCGTTGCTTCCACAGAGAACTCAAGGTAAGCTTGCCAGCTATATTCTGAAACAGGGAACACACCCTCTATCCTGGGAAAGCTCCTTGCTAATACTCAGGGCTATTCGATCTGAGATTCCGTCTAGAACAGGCATGTCCAAAGTCAGGCCCGGGGGCCAAATGCGGCCCATTTTCAAATTCTGAGCGGCCCATGGCTGCTTCTCCCCACCGGCTCAGCCTGTCATGCATCCCCGCCAGCTGGCCCCTCCCCATACTGGATGGAGGCGTTAGCTTGCAGTTTTATGGTTTGCTTGCCCTCCCTGCCTCTGTCCATTCCCCCAGCCACCTGCCCAGCCTATCCACCCCCAGTTCTGTTGCTGCAGCGTCCTCCCCACCTCCTTGCATGTTATAGAGACTTGTCCAAAGTCCGGCCCAGGAGCCCAATGAGGCTGAATGGTCAGCCCCCACACATTTTAACTTCACCAAATCTGGCCCTCCTTGCAAAAAGTTTGGACACCCCTGATCTAAGCACTCCAGTGCATTGAAGTTACTATACTCTAGCATAATACCAGCACCTTGCAGTTATAATATCCTGGGGCATCAGGTGTGTTATGCTGCCAAATTTTACTTCTCTTGGGTTTGTAATATTTTAACTAAAACAATGACAAGGCAATAACTTTATCATCATAGTGGTAGTTTACCAGATACTAAGTTAACAGATCCTTACGAACTCTGCCAGAATTTCCTATGGATTTTGTTTTTGATTTAAATCTCCAGGCCTGGGGATCTACTGACCCTTGGAAAATAGATTGTCCACGGATCATGGAGTGGTGTAGACATCTGGAATAATTATAATGAGAGAGAGGAGAGAGAAATTGGAGAGAGAGAGAGAATGACTTCAACTGGTCCTAGGAAAGCTCCATGCTATAACACACCAACACACACACTGGATACCAACAGCAATCATCATGGATTTCCTTTCATAGATGAAAATTGACAAAAGCCAAGTCTGACTGGATGAAAATATTATTTAATACATTTTATGCATGTCTATGTATGCTGAAAAGCTAGTAATATATTTTATTGTCACATTTTTTTAAATCTTAACAAATTTAATATTTTGGAGTTCTATTCTGTACTTTTCCAGCATGTCTTATTAGCTATAAGCTCTTTGCCTGGAATTATTGTAACAATGAAAAGGCTTATACCTTGTGATACACAGATGAATTTTGATATGATTGTCAATGATGAACACAGACATCTGATTTTCCTGTAGAAGTTTATGAAATTATGCAGGTTTCTTGGGAATATATTCAGGCATCAGAATCTCTGGCCTGACAAATGGATTTCTCTCATTAGCCAATAGCACCCCTCTTCCTTCTTCATAAAGCTAGATGGGGGTAGAGTCAGGAGCATAATTTTAATCTTGTATTCATGCTTAATCTATGCAGCCAATTGTGAAGGACTGCTGTATTGTGCCATCACAAAACACATTTGCAAAAATACGTTACAATTGTGTTTTGTGATGGCCACGCAGCTCAACCCCCTTTTTGCTTTGACTGTATTGTGCCAGTTTCTCTGCAGCAACCCAGTAGATTTATGGCTACAGGAAACACTAGAGGCTTTGGAGCCTGCCTAAACAGTAAGGCAGATGTGTAGAGTGCTTTAAAGCAACGTTGGTAGACCTGGGGTCATTTTTTGCCCACAGCATCTGCTGTACAATGCATCGGGTGCTGTTAAAAAAACCCACAAAACTGGGAGGAAATCGACAGGTTCAAGCTGTCTTAAATTTGTTGCCGTTTAAACAGCCAACAGTCTCCTGAATGAGTGGAAAATCTTGTTTAACCTGAGCTTTCATTGACTACAGCCCATATCTCCAGATGCAATAATTAAAATGAATAGGTATTACAGGATAGTACTGTCATGATAACAAATTGGTGAAATTCAGTCCACCCCTTGGACTGGCATAACCCCTCAGTTGTGGGGCTCCACAGGGGCCGATCTTCTTGCCAATGTTATTTAACATCTACTTAAGGCTGTTAGGAGGGGTCATCAGAAGTTTGGGTGCTTTGTGTCATCAATAGGTTGATAACGCCCAGCTCTTATCTCTCCGCACCATCTTCAGTGGATGCTGTTCTGTCCTTGGACACTGCCTGGATATCATATGTGATGGATAAGGATGAATAAACGGAAGTTGAACCCAGCAAGGCAGAAATCCTGCAGAAGGGGTCCCTGATGTTTGCAGGCTAGGAAGGCCCATCACTTTTGGGGGAGTGACACTTCCTGCACAGAGTGAAATTTGCAGCTTGGGTGTTCTGTTGGACCCGACATTATCCATGGAAACTCAGGTGGCATAGGTGGCACATTCTCCCCATTTTCTTCTACAGAGGATTGCCTAGCTGAGGGCTCTGGACATCAACACCCTCACCACACTGGTCTATGTGTAGGTAGTCTTGAGACTGGACTACTGCAATGTCCTTTGGGGGGGACTGCTCCAGAACTCAGAGGACAGATTATTGATGGGGTTGAGAAAACACCAACATATATCCCCACTCTGGCTTCCTTGCACTGGTTACTAATGATGACATACAAAGCCTTAAATGGTTTGAGACATCATTATTTATCAGAATGTCTTCACCCAATGAGAATTGCCCATGACACCCATTCCTTCTAGGCTAGGTGTGTAAGAGTATAAACACAACAAGGCCTGAAAATATAGGACTTGAAATTGGACTTTCTCTGCAATTCCTCCACATCTATGAAATCTTCTTCCAGTTGAGATCTGCCTGGCCCCTTCTCTGGGATCTTTTAAAAAATAATTGAGAACATGGATATTTTGGAATGCGTGCCCTCACACCAGGACATAACTCCAGTGCCTACTCAAGTCATTACAATTGTCTTTTAGCTATTTTTTTCTTGACATTTTTTATAGATAATGTTTTATCATGGGTTCTAGATCATGAAGTATAACATCTTGATGCATATTGTTTATTGCCTATTTCTTTTATTTTATTTATTAATATTCATTATGTATGTCAATTATGTAATTTTTGTGTTGA
>JAHTLZ010000129.1:80476451-80493408 GCA_023846285.1 Phrynocephalus versicolor | reverse complement strand
AATAAATAAATAAATAAATAAATAAATAAATAAATAAATAAATAAATGGAAGTGCCTAACAGTAATTTACTGGGTCCCTTCCAACTCTGCAGTTCTAAGATCATGTCATTAATGTGCAAATCATTTTAATTCTCTGAATTCTTGTAATTTGGAGTGGGTACAAAATCATTTTTATACCATTTTATCATTAATTGGGCTTGTTAAAATTGCTTGAAAGAAAGTAGCTTGAACAATTACTTGGGAGAATGACTGGTTTACTTGAAAGTAAGTAACTATTTGGTCTTCCAGGATGCAGAGAGCACTTTTTGGCTTTTCATAGACAGTTTTAATCCTTCCGAATGGCAGTATAAATTGTCAAAATATATGAAGGGTTTTGTGCATTATCTCTTTTATTAAAATGTGTCAGGAGGAGGAGGAGATTTCATCTGAGTAACTATTGATCACCCCACTAATAAAAGTCAGAGAAGGAAAGTTCCCTCTCTTTTTATGTGTTGTTTTCCCTTGACCTTTAAATATGTGGCAAAGTTTAACACTAAAAGTTGTAACTTGCTCTGAGACACTATAGAGGGAGGGGAGAACCAAATTCAGTTGTATAACATTCTCTGGAGCAACAATAAGCAGTGAACCTGACAATCGGGTGGTTGCTGCATAATAACTATCTTTTTGTTCTCTGGTAGCATCACTTTTTCAAGCTTAAAAAGGCTTGGCAACAAGCACCACGATCATATAGTTTTAATGATTTAGGTCAAGAGGAGAAGTAGCGTTATATGGATATTTACTGGCAGATCTTGAAGCTATTTTCAATAGTTATCGAAAAACCTCTAGGTCTTCCATTTTAAAAATGGCACATGAAATGGCAAATTATAAACAAGGACTGCTTTATGAGGAGGGGGTGCAGTGGGTAGTTGTCAAGGTTATCTCAACACTAATTTTAACCCGGATCTGTGTCCTTTGGGAATTATTGTGCCCTTGTTGGTGGACCTCCAAGCTTTAAGTAGTGCACAAAACAGAACCCAGAATTATGGGGTATGTCCAACTTTGATTTAGTTCTTTGAAGCACAAACAACTCATGCAATCATATTATCTTGTACAAGAATATGCAGATTTCCAAATAAAAAGTTTGGTTAGGGTATGAGAAAATAAATTCTGATGCTGCTTGGCCATTCCCTCCTCCTATGTAGAGAGGGCTGGCCACTATTTTCCATTAACAAAAATTGCTTTTGATTACATTTTAGTAACAAGACTAGTTGGCTGGCTGGAGATAACATTATGAGATGTGGATTTCAATCCATCAAATTGCTAGACTAGTACCAGAAAGGCACACCAGAGTCAGTCCACGACTGGAAGAGGGGAATCATTCACTAAGAAGAATGCCTTCTATGTCATAACATGATCATATTTTGCTTCTGGGAATTAATAGATTAGATTGCATTGTTTGGTCTCTGTATGTCTTTTCCCCCCACTCTGATTTCACAAGGTCATAAACATTGCCTCAATCAGTTGTCTACAACATTAATATAATTAACTGTGAGCTACCTCTGGTGTCTCTTCTGGCCTGAGCATGATAGAGAAAGAAAGGAAGTAAATGTAGCCACTCCTTTTTCCTTTCAGAATTATTATTTTGGTACGTGCTCCCAATTTTTTCAAAAGCATTTTATTATTTATTTATCTTATTATTTTATTTTACCCCACCTTTCTCCTTGGAAAAAGGACTCAAGGAGGCTTACAGTAATGAGGGATAATATACAGTCCATGACAGTTACAACATGTTCTGGTATTGAGAACATTTGAATTTATTTTACCCCTCCACCCATAATAATAATAATAATAATAATAATAATAATAATAATAATAATAATAATAATAATAATAATAATAATAATAATAATAATGACAACAACAACTACTACTACTATTACTACTACTACTGCTTTATTTTATACCGCCTTTCTCCCTGAAGGGACCCATGGCAGCTTACAATAACAACAAAAGAAAATCAACATAGGCAATATTAGAATATCAAAGTCAACATTTAAACATTTAAACATTTAAACAACAATAAATACACTATAAAAACAATACTAAAAACAGCAGAAAGCAGCAGAGTTTAAAAGGCCCCCAGCCACTAAAAAGAATTAAGAAGTTAAAAATAAAGAATTTATAAAAGGCTGGAGGCTCAGAAAGCTTGCCTAAATAAAAAACATCTTAAGGCCTTGCTTAAATGTTTCCAGGGAGGAGGCAGTTCTTAGCTCAAAGGGGAGGGAATTCCATAATACCGGTGCCACTACTGAGAAGGCCCTGTTTCTTGCCACCGCCCCACATACCTCCCTGGGTGGGGGCACTCATAGCAGAACCTTCTGTGATGACCTAAGGGGGTGGACCGGATTATATGGAAGGAGGCGGTTTCTCAGATATCCTGGTCCCAAGCTGTGCAGGGCTTTAAGGTTCATAACCAAAGACTTGAATTGGGCCCAGAAATGTATGGGCAGCCAATGCAGTCACTGGAGAAGTGGCCCAACAGAGTCAAACCGCCTAGCTCCAGTAATACACAGGCTGCCACATTCTGTACTAGTTGTAGTTTCCGAACCGTCTTCAAGGGCAGCCCCACATAGAGTGCATTGCAGTAGTCTAACCTTGATGTCACTATGGCGTGGATCACCGTGGCCAGGTCTGCATGATCCAGGTATGGCCACAGCTGGCGCACCAGCTGAAGCTGGGCTAAGCCCCCCCCCTTGGCCACAGCTGCTACCAGAGACTCTAGGAGCAGCTCTGAATCCAGGCAAAAATAGCTGATATCCAGTGGTCCCTCATTAACATTGAATCTTGGAGATGCATTTCCTTCAGTTATTCTGGATCAACATCTGAAATACCCAGTAGCATGCTGTTGTGGCTTCCAGATTCTCTCAGAAAGGTGTTTTTTACTATCTAGCCCTAGGGATATGCAAAACCAAAAGCCAATTATTAATGCTCTTAGTGTTTATATCCTCTTTTTCTTGTAATTGTCACATTTGCTCTATTACTGACATGTCACTTTCTCGTTTTAGCTGAATGGCAAAAGTAGCAGCAAATGTAACAGCAGGAGTAATGTTGTTGATGAAAACCAATTATGCATAGGTTCTGGCCTGAGCTAGGCAATGTCACTTATTACACTTTTCCTCGCAAAATATGCCTCCATTAGGGATGTAAATCTTTGCTTATCTATTCTCATACCTGAGGTGAGGAAACAGCAACATTTTTTCTCACTGATGAGGACTGCAGTGAATTCTCTGGCAGTGTCAACAGAGTTCTGTTTATGAAATGACTCTGTCAATGGTAGTCTGAACTCTCCAACCACATCATAATACAAGAGAAACAACTCCTGCTCACATTGCTCCACTGTTTCTGCCTCCACAGTGCATCACCCACATACAGTGCCCCCATCTTCACCATCCGCATTCTTGTTTTACTTTTTGGAAAAAAAAATATGATGGGGAGGGATTTATGCAGAACAGAATCTATCATATAAATTGGCCAGTCCTCCTCTCCCCACAGTTCATCCACCTGTGCAGTGTTGGTAAATCAATGGCATGGGTGCCAAATGTGGCACACTGAGCCCTTTCTGTGGGCATGCGACATTGCCTCCTCACAGCCATGGCACTTCCCCCTCTTCTTGGAGCACACCACTGTGCTCTGAGCAGAGAGTTGGGTGAAAGGGAGGCAGCGGCTCATTCATGGCCCCAGTTTACTCTACAGCCAATCTGCTCTGGGGATCCCAAAAGTGATGTGGCTGGAGAGTAAACTGAGGCTACAAAGGAGCCCACAAAACACTGCCCGCTTTGCCCGGCTCTCTGCATGGAGACATTTCAAGATTGTGTCAGCAGACTCTATACTAAAATGGGCAGTTACATATAATATATAATTAAATGTGTTTGCCACTGAGCAGTGCAGCAGTAACGTAGATAAAATGTCAGTATTGATCTAAAGGGTTGCAGAGTTAGGCTAACAGATAGACAATGACAATGAATAGAGTAAAAACTCATATATTCATATTTACAGCAAAATATACACAGCATAACAACCAAGCATTATATACAATATAGCAAACAGACAAACAGAGTGTGGGGTAAACTGTTCTCACCATAACAGTCCCCAAAATACAAATGGCAAGCTAGTGCTATTTATACAAATCAGCACTCATAAGATCTGATGCAATCACTAATTAACAATCTGATGCAATCTGATCTAACCATTACAAATCATGATGTTACAATCAGTTCCACCTGCACTTCATCACTTAACATGCCTGTGATTACTTATCTCTAACACTTGTGGATTAACATCATGACACAGCAGAATCTAACTGCCTCCATTTTACAATTCTCTTTACACATTCTGTTAAATATACATAACATATGTTTTATCAACTTTTACATATCTTAACAGATTGCCATAATGGCTCCATGAAGAGAGCTGGACGAAGGGAAGTCAGTGGTTTGTGGGCTCCTTCTAGTCTGTTTATTCTCCAACCATGCTGCTTTTGGGATGACCAAAGTGGCATGGATGGAGAGTAAACTGGGGCTAGGAAGGAGCCCACAAACCGCTGCCTCCCCTTCACCCAGCTCTCTGCACAGAACCATTTTGAGACCACTGAAATGAGTTCGTAAAGAGAACTGGGCGAATTGGAGTCAGTGTTTTGTTGCCCGTTTACTCTCCAGCCACACCACTTTTTGCCCAGAGTGATGTGGCTGGAGAGTAAGCTGCCGTCACCCCCCCCGGCATTCCCAGGATGGAGAGGTGGATGGAGTGCTACTCTTTGGAAAACCAAGGATCGAATATGAGGTTTTTTAATTGCCCATGGACACAGTGAGGGGGCTGTGGCTGCGGGAAATTCAAGAGCCTGCTCTTCAATCCTCACTTACCTAAAGGCTAGCACCCCTGCTTTTCAATCCTTGCTTCCCTGAAGGGTAGCACCCAAAACATTTATACCCCGAAGTACCATGGTATTCACATTAAATTGCCATATTGGCACTTTGTGAAAAATAAGTGGGTTTTGAATCACAGTTTGGACACTCGGTCTCTAAAAGGTTTCCTATCACTGCACTAGTGCCTTGGTCTGGGGTGTTCTTCCATGGTACAGCTGACCTCCTCCATTCAATGGATAATTTCCATCAGAATAGCTTGTCCTGATGCTCCTCCGCAGCCAAGTGTTTGCATATGAGGCTGCTTGAGAACTGCACACTGCACACTTGCCCATTCCTGATGTTGTTTGTCATGTTGTCTATGCCTTGTTCCACCAAATATGAGAATTTGGTCTCAATCTCATTAAAATTGGATTGTAGCTAATAGGAAATATGAGATAAGCATGCTTCACTTTGTCTCATGGTGCCACTTGATGTCATCATGTACCATTGTAACAAAACTTATCTATAGGACCAGGCTGTGGTATATTTTTAAGTCTATCATGAATTTGCCTGTATGCTTAAGTTGGAAGACATTTGAGTCACAACAACTCATGATAATTGTTACACTGAGCTACATCAACAGCTTGATTGACATATTTCTCATTAATAGAAATGAGTTGGGCATGTTTACTTCTGTGTACAAAGTAATTTAGCATAAATTAAAAAGGTAACTAGTCAGTAAAGAAGGAGAAGAAGTACAATATGTTAAAAGAAAGCTGGATATGTGCCATTCCAGGATTTTACCGGCCCATCCTGTTTCTAGACTAACCCCGTTTTCCTTGCTCATTCTCCCATGTTTATCAGTTTAGGGTGGCCTGCTTCCACCACAGCTACCTCAGTAGACTCCTTAAGCCAGATGTAGAAGAAATAGATTGCCATTCCTCACAACCAGCCAACAAAAGCTACCTTCAGGTCTACATTTAAGGTTTCAAAGTAACATAGTGCCTACTAGCTGTGCTGCCATGTTGCCTTCTGAGTGTCAGAGATTTTTCCATACTCTTTTTGAGGAAAGACACTAAACAGACTGTAGTCTGGAGAGTGACCCAACCCAACCTTTATAGTTAATGGGGGAATATACCTGCTGAAAACCATGGATCTAACTGACAATAATAAAGAAGTAACCCACATTTTTGTGAAAGTACTGGTAAAACGTCACTCAGGATTCTATCAGGAACTGTGCATAGGATAGCTCCAACAACTGCCCCTACAATTCAAACTTCACATGTGTGGAATTTTCCTGCCAGGAGACATCACTTTGCTGACACTGCTTCTGCAGACTGACTGTTTCTGGAGACCAACAACTGCATTTCTAAGGAGGGCTGTGGAAAACTAATGCCACGTGCAAGGCAGCAATTGAAAGAGAGTCACAAAGGGGAAAACAAAAACACTGAAATACTGTTGGTAGTGGTGTTTGCAGGATGCCAGTCAAAAATATTCCCAGGGCAACTAATGGAACATATTGCAAGCATCATTTTAGCACACGTTCTTACTGACAGAAATAGATAGCTGTTCATCCAACAATATTTGGTAATTTTCTGGAGCGTTTGGCTGCCAGCATTTCAAAAATAAGTGGGCAGAATCAGAAATATTGAAAGCTAAGGACACTCCTCTTCTCTGAAAAATGAAATGTTTTCTGTATTTAACCTTGAAGCTGTGTGCATGCCAGCAAGAGTTTATGGATGGTAGCTACAGTCTGGGCACAGTTTCCTCAGGTATGATGCCAAGTTAGAGGAAGTGGGTTTTTTAAAATTATTTTTCTTTGTCATATACTGTTACCCACTTTTGGTATAGATTGATTTTCTGTTGGATGGGTCTCCCTGATTTTTGGAGGAGTTTTAAAGGGTTCTTTAGGGCTTTTAGTCTGCTAATGATAGGAAACATTATTATTTATTTATTTTGCGTGGGGGGGGGACACCACAATGTGACACAACCCCCAAAAGCTGATCCCTTTCATGTTTAACAAAAGGACCAGTATGTGAAAAAAACTGAAAGCAAGAGAGACACCCCTAAAAGAGCACAAAATGAAAGGTTTAGGTGGACACATCCCTAATGATTGCAATTCAGAGTCCAGCATGTACACAGAAATCGTGAGGCGGCTAGCTATGGCAGATGGAGCTCTCTGAGTGCATAGGGCAATTTGCCTTACCATTCCCAACAGAAGAACAGCCCAGTTTCATATGACATGGTTAGATTGTGCTGTGTTCATTGTTTGTCAAGCTGGCTGTATTACATGCACAGTCTCTCCAGTTCTGTTTTCTCATCCAGTTTCATTACATTCACATCTATCAGAAAGATGTTCACTTTCCATCCGAATTTTGATTCACAAAAAGTTTCTTCAGCATGACCACACATTTCTTCTACAATGTATTCCAAGTTCCTTTTCAGTGAAAAGGAAGTAAAAAAACCTGCCAGTGCTCAGGGGTGGATGTGGAATGAACCATTAACATTTTTAACTGATGACATTCAAACTCACCTTCTCCAGCTGTCCAGCCTGAGAAGATTTAGGCCATGGTCTCACCAGCGTTTTCTGTGCATTTTTGCTGCGGCAAACTGCACAGTAAAAGATTGTGTCCTAACAGCAAAGGGAAGTAATTTGGTGCCCCGACTGACCATGCCTCCAGAAGCGCACTTTCACTGAATTTTTTTAAACCACTGCTAGGGGTTGGTTTAAAAAAACTTCCCTTAAAGATGCGCAGTTCTTTGCTACTCTAGCAATGTGCGACCCCAGAAAATATGCAGTAATTAACTTCGTACCCCTTTTCCTGCCACTTCCTGTGGGTCCGGCTTAGAAAATTGACCCAGGAAAAAAGGGGAAAGATGCGCAGTAAGCAAGTAGAGATGGGCACAAAGTAGTGAAATACTACCCTGTTGACAGGACACTAACTGTGCATCAAACATCATGTGACCGCCCAAAAAATTATGCATCAAATTAAGATGTGCAGAACACTTTAGTGAGACCACAGCCTTAGATAGGAATGAGGATTTTGGAAATGCAGTAGCCCTTAGTGAGAACTAGGGAGGTAATTGGTACATGCATGTTTCAATGGTAGAAACCCTGTGGCTAGTGTAGAAAAATGCACTAGAGTGGATCCATTGAATCATCTGCAGTTTGTTGAGCCAACTCATGTGTAACTTCCATTGATTCAAATTAGCTTCTACTCGTTGCAACTTACTTTAGTGTAGTTAGTACATTTCAACTGCAGGAGTCTCATTTGCATCACTGCATGTTATGTAAGAGTTCACTCACCCAAATCCCCACTGATTCAATGGATCTACTTTAGGGCAACTTACTACTTGAAGCAATGGGAAATTTACTATATCCCCCCCCCCCCCATGTCACTCCATTTGTTTGACTTTTGAAAGCCATAGACTCTTATGGTTGATTGCTGCTAATGAACAATTAAAAAGGTGTATGGGTTGTTTAGTTTTGTTCTTTGGATTATTTTTTCTAGGATAGGGAAGGGAAGGGAAATCACAATGGCACTGGTAGACAAGGTTTCCATATTTTTACATTTGTATCTCTTCCTTTATAGCCAATATTCTGCCAGCTCATGGACTGGTTCAGTGCACTCTGCGAAACGTTCATTATATCTGCCACCTTCCTATCCAGTTTCAGTAGAAAGAAATCAATAGGAGTTCATTCAAAACTGTCCAGTCTTATCAAGTATTGATGAACACAATGTTGCACATGGGTTTTTTACGGAATACAGAATGTAGGAAATGACAAGGATTTGGACTGAAAAGATAGTTGGGCTCTGGCTTATTTAACTAATTAATTGTTTTCATTACCTCCAACTTTTTGAATGGAGCCGATTCCCTCTTGACGATTCTCCACTAAAACTGGATTCCTGCTCCTAGTGCAACATAGAGCAGGGTGGAGGCAGAAACATTGCTCTAGTAAGTACAAATGATGCCAGCAAATGCTATTTCAGCAATTATCCATGTTTGGCAATTATGCTAATGTTGAGTCTCAAAAGGCTATTATTTGCTCAGCATGTTCTTCATACATTATCTCTGTACCTGTCTAACCCTGCATTTTCTCTAGACCTATTACAGGTTGTTTGTCAAGTTAAGTGATGTTTTCAGTTGCAGTGGTTGTCAAGGCACTGTTGCTTTAGCGGGATCCCTATTTTTCTTTGCTTCCCCCCCTCCAGAACCTTCCACATTGTTTGTCATGAACAGAAAACTCAAGAGTCTTAAGGAAGTAGAAAGCCATTGTTTACCATGTTGGCAGAAACTTGGGAAAAAAATACTGGAACAGTTTGGGTTTCAGCTCTGGGCACCTGAATGACATATCTGCAAGAAAGATGGCAGTGATGGAACCCTGTTAAGTTCATCTGGCAACAACATAAATACCAGATTGGCTGAAAGAATGCTGGAGGACAGCCAATCAACAAGAGCCTGGCAGATAAAAAGGGAGGAGTAAGAGTGTGAAGAGAAAGAGTTAAATTACATCCCAAGGAGGGAGGGTAGAATCTTAGAGTGCATTGTAAAAAAAAGAGATGAATTACACTGTGAGCAGTTATGTTTAAGAGTGGGTTATAACTAAAAAAGCATTGCTTTGCGTTTGAAAAGAAAAAGGTTAATAATAATAATAATAATAATAATAATAATAATAATAATAATAATAATAATAATAAAAGATGCATCAGAAAGGTTAAGAGCTGACTAGAGATGGGCACGAACCGAAAAAATGGCAATTCGTATCGGTTCAGTTTGCATCAGGTTCAGGTTTGTTAATTCGTTAATTATGAAATGAATTTTTAGAACAAAAATCATTTTGTAATTCGTTTTAATTTGGATTCATTTTTTCTTTTTTCTTTTTGAACCCCACCAGTGGGTTTTTAATTTTTTTATTTTTTTTTAAATCCTGCCAGATTATTTTTATATTATATTATTTTTTATTTTTTATTATTTTTATTTTATTTTTATTTTTTACTCCCGACCACGTGGCCTGCCTACCAGCTGTAGTGCAGGCTGGTCAACATTTTTTTCCGGCCCGCAGGCCAGTTTGGGTCCGGTGCTTGCGGGCCGGTACCAGGGCCTGCGTGCTGGATCGGTGTTTTTTTTTTTTCCGGCCTATGGGCCAGTTCGATGACCCGTGGGTCAGGTCTGGTACCGGGGCCTGTGCACCAGATATTTTTTCCGTGGCCCGTAGGCCGGTTTGGTGACCCATGGGTCAGGTCCGGTGTTCGTAGGCCGGTACCGGGACCCACACGCTGGATATTTTTTATTTTATTTTATTTTATTTTATTTTATTTTACTGCCGACTACGTGCCTGCCTACCAGGTGTAGCATGGCCAGTCAGCTTTTTTCACCCCTCGATGCCCCCTCCCTGCAGCCAGGAGGACCAACTGGACCAGGAAGGACCGTCCAGCAGCAGCACCAGGTAGGAGATACTGGCAAACAAACTGAACCAAAACGGAACAGAATTTTCCATTTCATTTCATTTTGTTTCTCTTAGAGGGGCAGTTTGTTATTCATTTTGTTACATAAGAAAATGAATAACAAATAATGAAATAAATCAAAAGTTCATTTTGTGCCCATCTCTAGTGCCAACTACACAAGCATTACAAGAAGCAATAAAAGCCAGAGCGACTTTGTCAAAGTAAGGCTGCTATCTCACCTGGGTTTTGATCCTGATCTTCTGAAGGTACGGCTTTTTCTCTTTGTCCCATCACATGATTGAATATGTGGGACAGGAGTTCCCAAGTCCAAAGCTTTTTTTTTTAAGTGCAGTTCAGCCCCCTTGGCCAGCAGGTGGTGCTAGCATTTGAATAAAACGGACCACTTGGCTGGGGGAAATTAATCTTAGAGCACCCGATTGAACTTCCTGTTGTTCCAATGTGCAAGGAAATTAAAAAAAAACATAGCCCATCGGCCCCAGGAACAGTTGGTTGGTGCTATGAAAAAAGAAAGAAAAAGAAACCCGGATTATCTGCCTGATCCCACGGTGTCTGCCTCCTTAAAAGCTGGATTTTCAAAATGAGGCAAAAAATTCCCTACCTCTTGGGTGAGTAACAGAAACCTCACTTAAAGGGGCATTACCGGATTTTCTTTTTTCTTTTTTTCCAAAAAGCTTGGTGGCTGTGGGGACAGCATTTTTAGACACGGTTTATCTAGTAATTTAAACTGCTTTTAAAGGGATGTGGGACTGAGCCCTTAAAGTCTATTAATTTGAGTTGAGTCTTTTAAAAATATTTTAGCAGGTTTAGTAATGTATGAAGGCTAGTGCATTCTTGCATGCCTTCCTGGACATAGGTATCATAACAACTGGTCTAATTTTATTATATTTATACCCATAGTCCTCCTCACACAAAGTTAAGGACATCCAAAACTGGTACATGGTGTGATAACTTCATGAAATCTCTGGGGCATTTTCTAGTGGACAGAGGTAGTAATTCAGTTGAAACATTGGTCTTGCAATGGATTGGAGATGTTAAAAGGGTGAACAACCCCAATGTGCTTCTGTTTTGTAGTCATTGTAGCATTATTCACTTTTATGCCACTGTAGTCTCTGTAAATATAGCCTGTACTGCAGCTAAAACTGTGCTCACAAACTAGGGTTCAATCCCAGGTACCAGGCGCAAGGTTCACTCAGCCTTCCATCCTTCTGAGGTTGGTAAAATGAGTACCAAGCTTGCTGTGGGGGGTGGCAATGTCTAGCCTGTATACTAGTATAAACCACCCAGAGACTACTTGAAGTGTTATGGGGCAATATATAAGCAGAACACGTTGCTTTGCTTTGCTTCTATCTTTTTGAAAGAAAATATGTAAAACACAGCAAATACAGGAAAGGCAAGAAGAAGAAGCCACAAGAATAATCTGTTAAGCATCAGGTGAAATAAAATCCATTTAAATAAAAGGCAAAGACCTGGAGATAGGATTATCTGAATACAGGATAAAGCTGGCATGAGGGCTATCTCACCAAGTCATCCAGAAGACAGAGGTTAAGGCTCATTCAGAGAAATTTGATACTTGTGCCATAGTCAGTTGTGACATCTCACAAAGAAGTATTCATCTTCAAATGTTTCAGCCAAGCAAAGTCTGACATGGGCTAGTTTGGCAAACCTCAGTTTTGAAACGAGAGAGAGGGGGCAACAACTGAGCTCTAATTGTGTCCAAATTAAATGGGTACATTAAATGACTCCCTCCATTGAAAGGTGGTGCTTTCCACCCATGTCACGTCTTTTAATAGAGAAACTGTTCTTTATTGAACTTGGCTCTTCTTTTTTTCATTGGAAGAGCCGCATCAAAGCTCTTTTTTGGATATGTCATTCCCTTTCTGAGTAGCTTAGTGTTCCGTACTTATTTCTTGTTGGCCTGCTGGAAGCTTCCCATCAATGAAAGTTTTGAAGATCATTTTAAAAGAGCAGGGCAGAGCCATTTTTTTTAATGATGCAATGATAAAAGTGTCAGAAAAAACAGCTTCAGAAATGTAATATGATACGGAGAAACAGTGTTAATGTCATGCTTAGATGTGAATATCAAACTGCCTTATATGGTTTCTTATTTCAATTTTTAAGCTGGAAAAAGTGATTTTCTATGGGATGGGGAGCCATTTCCTTCTGAAACAGAAATTATGATAATGCTAGTCAAAGTTGGCTATATTATATCTACTCTGAGTATTTAAAACTAATTCAAAGTGGGATCAATTGCTTAATCTCAGTTTCCAGTCCCAATTAGAGTAGCCCAATTGAATCAACAAGATTTTCATAAATGTTTACCATTCAAAGAATCTACTCTAACTAGGACTAGCAATTGGATCTAGGTTATAGAAATTATAATTATTTAGAAGCAAGCAATCACTAAAAAAAAAACCCTTCCAACAACAACCTGCCAGCTGATTACATCTCCTTTGCCAACCCAATTTCCAATCACCCAAAGGCTGGTACAGATCTTGTTGTTCTACAAATTGCCTGTCCATATGGCCTCTTCACGTGATCAAAGACCTTACATTCTCCTGGTTTCCTAACTGTATAAATAGACTATGTATGTGTGTCTGAGCCAACAGGTGCAATCTTACTTCTTTCGTAACACATTCTTATCCACACAGCATTAGAAACATTAATAAATGCATAGTAGAAGAGATTTATTTGAAACAATTTCTGAGCACCTTTCCTGCTTTTCATCCTTGGACAGGATGAAATCCTTGGACAGGATGAAATCCACAGGTGGCCTATGCAGAGTAGAGAGGGGCACAAAACGAACAATTTTTCGTTTCCGTTTTCATTTTTTCATTTTGTTATGCAATGAAACGACAAACAAATTTTGTCTCTAAAATGAAACGAAACGAACAGAAACACCAGAAATTTTGTCGTCTGTTTCGTTTTCGTTACGGCAATACATTGAACTGCTTTAAATCCTAAAAAAATCACAAAAAAATTGAAATAAATGGTAACAAAATGGTAATGAAACGAACGAAAATGAAAACTTTTTTTGCAAAAATTCGCAAAAAAGGAAACAAACCGAAATGGACCCCCTAAATGACAAATGACAAACGAAACACCATTTTTTTATTCATTCCCATCTCTAATGCAGAGCTTGAATGTAAAAAATTACAAGTAATGTAACTAGTTACTTTTGGAGTGACAAGTTATATAACGATGGTACATGTCAAAAGTAGTATCAATTGCTTTGCTGCAACAAGTAATATTGTTCTTAAACAACGTTTTTGGGCAGTTTTAGATGCATTTGATAAGAATCTAATATCACCCCTTCTCAAATTGAGCAGCTGACCACAAAGTTCTATTATGAAAGTCAAAATTTGAGAGGTACAGTGGTTGCAGGCAAATGTGTAAAAGCAAATTCAGCCAGAATATTTCTTCATTTCTGGGGAGATCATAGGATGGAGTAAAGAGTCCAGAGGCACTAAAGGAGTAAAGTAGGGTGGCATACCAAAGACTCCTTGCGTGACACATCACAATTAGATGTGGAGAAAGAGAAAGGGAAAATGCAGGGGAAGACTGACTTGGTGCCCAAGAAGATGGAGCCTTAAATGCTGCAAATTCATCAAGTTCTCTACTGTGGCCATAGCACTACTAATTTCAGAACATGGGAGGTTGAAGCGGGTGAGACGGGAGAGAGAAGGACAGCAAGTGAAGAGAACCACAGATACTTTGCAACACATTTTAATGCATATTGAAACCAGATTCTGCCTATCACCCTTTTAAAGTTCTGCACTCACTTCCCTTGCAGTGGCTACCTTAGGAAGCTGATGGGCTCTTGCTGAGTGAGTGGTAAAAGAGTGGCCAAATATAAAGCAGAATATAACAACTCTACCCATGGCCAGTGCTTGGCTAGAAGCCTTTCTGTTCTGTCAGCTCTATTCAGTCTATGACCTGGCTTTCCCCCACTAAGTGGAATGGGTTCCCCCAGAGAACCAGAACCCCCACCCCCCAAAACACTAACGTGGATGTCATCACATTGTTTCCTATAGAGCACAGGGGGCAGAGAGTCCAGGACCAATCTGTCCACCCTTATGCAAGCACAATGCAAGTCTAAAGTACACTTCTGTTCACAACCATATGCCCAATGTCTTTACTGGAGACAGAGTGGTTTTGTGTATCTCTGTGTTACGTTCTTGTTTCCCCCTGTTCTTTATGCATATCAGAGCATTGCAAAATTTAAAATTATGGGTATGCAGTGGTGTCTCTTATGATGAATTTAATTCATTCGACGGGTCAATTCGTTTTACAAAAAAATCATCCTACGAAATGCGGTTTAACATAGTTCCCATAGGAATTCATTGAACTAGGAAAAAATCATCTTATGAAGTTTTCCTATTCCTGGAAATTTCATTTGTCTTATGAGTTTTTCATATTAAGGAGCATTTGTTTTACGAGGTATTATTGTATATGAAATACTGTGGTCCCCTGCCCATTTGCGGTTCATATACTGCGGTCCCGATATATTGCGGGACCACAGTATATCAAAAAAGCCCCCCTGGGGTAAGGGGGGAAAGGCCTGTTTCAGGCCTCCCTTACTTTTCCCAGGACTGGCCCTGCCCCAAACAGTCCTGCAAGGGCCTTACCGAGCCTTCTGGAGGCCCCCAAATGCCCAGGAAGGCCCTTGCAGAACCATTTGGGGCAGCACAAGGCTGGAAGTAAATACAAAGGTCCCCAGCTAGGCGCCCCAGGCCCGACCCAACCTGCATCCACATATCACGGATTTTCAATTATTGTTGGTCGGGTGGGATTGGGTCCCTAACCCCCACAATAGAGGGAGTCATTGTGTAGATATAAAATAAAAAAATAAATCAAAATGTTAAAAATGACTGTCTTGTGTGGTCTTAAAAGGGCTGTTGGATCATTCTGTGCATCAGTATCTTTGCAGAGCAAAGCTTATGGAAGTGAAGGATTGACTGGTTATATGCCAATGCCTAGGGTATGCTTGAGTATACATGCAATGCTTTCCAATCTTTGAGGAGGCTCTGTGTTTCCTATCCTTCTTGGGTAAATATGAAGCAACGTGTAGAGCAAAATATGGCTGCTATGTGTGAGGATTAGAATTTGCTGCTAATAGCTTTGAGCTTAAAGAAGCTTTAGAATAGAAAAAAGAGATCTGATTTGGAGAAGAAGAAATATGATAATTGGGTCCTGGAGGGAATCGGGGGGAAGCCTTGACCAAATTGGAAATTACCTTTTGGTGGTTTTTTTTTTTTTTTTTTTTTTTTTTTTTTTTTTTTTTTTTTTTTTTTAAAATTTTTTTTTTTTTTTTTTTTTTTTTTTTTTTTTTTTTTTTTTTTTTTTGCTGTAATCCCTGCAATGCCAATTATAGCAGAAAGATAAACTGTGTGACGGTGTCTTACAACACCCTGTCTTGTACATGACTTAATCCATCCAATAAGTCTTAATGAAATCATTATTCTTATGATGTCTAATTATAGTTTCTCGGGCCTCCAAGCACAGTGGAGTATAAAGGATGGCATTGGACTCATTTCTGAATGGGGAATAAAAGAACAGAGAGAGTCTCAGCTACCATGGTGCTTTGAAGCTCGGGGTTAGCACATTTAATACAGCAGAAGGTCTGATGAACAGCACATATTTGGGACGAGAGATGTAGAGTAGTTTAGGTCTATGGCAAGGCTGATTTCTGCATTTTACTGGTGTTATTTTGCACTCCATTCTCTCTGCAGGCACCATGCTGCGTGTAGTTTTAATCCCACTGCCTTCCTAATCAATTATCAATCACCCAAGACAGAGATAATTAGCAACTTTATACTTGCTAAGAGACATCTAAAGGCATCCAATAAAGCTTTGTATCTAAAACAAAAAGGGAGGGGGTGACAAGACTCTTCATTGCACTGGAATTACCAATGCCAGACGTCTGTATGCAAGACAAGACTCAGCTAATACATCTTGGAACATGGACATGTATCAGTTAGGCAGAAAGGGACTTGGTTCACAATAAAGAACTATGAAGAAGCGTGTACGTGCAAGCTAACCCATGCACAAGCATTTCTGTTTGTGAAAATTAATAATGAAAATTGATGGGGATACTTCTCAGTAGGCCGGTTATACTGTGGTACAAGGCTAGCCACATGCCACAGCTAAAGAGAAGAAATGTATAATGAAGAGGCACCAATTTGAATATGTGCTGTAAATATTCATTTATATATTTACATGTACAACACACACACACACACACACACACACAGAGAGAGAGAGAGAGAGAGAGAGAGAGAGAGAGAGGACCCACATATAACAAACAGTTTGTATAACATAAAATCTGTAAAATATAAAAAATTCCAGAGATAGGGGAAATTTGCTTAACAGAATTGTCTATGGAGCGAATCCATACAACATAAAAATGGTCACGATTAGGGATTACTCTGTTTTCAATGCATTTATATGGGAAATTTGTATAAAGGAAAATTTGCTTAACATAATTTCATTTGGAATGAATTAATTCCTTTGTACAAGGTATCAATGTATATATATGTATGTGTACACACAGAGAGACACAGACGAGAGAGAGAGAGAGAGAGAGAGAGAGAGAGAGAGAGAGAGAGAGAG
>JAHTLZ010000129.1:80445013-80466430 GCA_023846285.1 Phrynocephalus versicolor | reverse complement strand
TAAAGTTCTTAGTCAGAAAATCTGGAATAATCTTCTTACAGGGATCTATTTTTCTCACCCCTCTCATGATTACTGATGCCTGGATTATATGCTTTACATATGAGGATGCATATCACTAAGCAATTTTAACTTATCTGGGTACTGATATTGTCATTATGAATAGAAATTAATATTTTGTCTCGGGAAAAAGTATATATATAAGGAGATCCAATTAAAAGATAGGACACATACTATATCTGACTTCTTATGCAATCATCTATTACCAAACATCAGTCTCTTGCTGTTTCTCTCTATCCTTTGATTCTATTTTTAGTGTACAATGAATGAGAAATTATGTTTAATACTTTACTTCTCAATGTTTGAGGTGAGGATGTCCTCTTAGACCTACATCTTTATTGGATGTTTTCTTTGATAAATTGTAGTATTGTAGCCTCTATTCTCTCCTTTTATCTGATCCAGGTGTAGCAAATGATTCCCTTAAGTCGCTTAAGACATGTGAACCATATCGTTCCGAATACATCATTTGATGTTGGAAGCAAAGCAGTGTCAGGGCTTGTTAGTAGACATGGGCACAGAACGGCGAAATTTCCGTTTCCGTTACCGTTCTTCGTTTCTGTTACGTAATGGAACGAAGAACGACAATTTGGAGGGGTCAGGCTCGAACCAAACAGAACCAACAAAAATTTGTTCGGTGCTGTTCGTTTCCATTAGTGGCGGCGTGCGAAAAAATGGACTGGAGCTGTGGGGAAAAAAACGGCACAGGAAACTGCAGCTTTTTTTTGGCAGAGCCCCAAGCACCGATCAGCTGTAGTGTGGGGGGCTTGGGGCCTGGCAAAAAATAGTTTTAAAAGCCCCTGCTTTCCTGGCGCTGATTGGGCACATTGGGGAAGGGAAGCTCCCCGGCATATTTTTAAACCTCCTTTGCTTTTTAAAGAACAAGAAGATAATTTTCTCCGCCACCCACTGCCACCTCCGGAACTCTGGGTCAAGCATGCCTAAATAAATCAAGCAATTTATTCCTAGCCAAGGTTTGGGTGCTCACTTTCTTACATTCTCCTCCCCCCCTTTGCTGTGTCATCGTAAAAAAGGAAAAAAGAGAGCTCAGCGAAGTACACCCCCTTGGCCTCACCTTTCCTCCGGATCTCCTGGGCTTGCCTCCTCCGCCCTCATGGTCATGCCCTCCATGCTTTGTGTGTGTGTGTGTATGTGCGCGCCGCACATGTGTATGGAGAAGAGGGGGGAGCTGGTGGGGATTCTGGGAACAATGCTGTGCTCCTTAAAGGGGTGGGTTGTCTTTCCGCATCTGTTTGGCAATGAGGGTGAGGGACCATGAGGCAGAGGAGGCAGCAACCCCAGGAAGAGATCCCGAATCAAGGTGGGGGTAAAAGAGGGTGTATTTTGCTGAGCTTGCTATGTTGCTATTTTGCTTTTTTGTGACTGTATGGTAAAGGGCGGTGGGGGACGGGAGTGGGGAGAATTTAAGATAGTGAGCACCTGTTCCGGAGTTTGGGGGGCGGTGGCGGTGGCAGAAGACGGCGAGAATTATTCTTGTTCTTTTAAAAACAAAGGAGGTTTAAAAATAAGCCAGGGCACTTCCACCCCAATGCACCCGGAAAGCACGACCTTTTAAACCTTTTTTTTCTTTTTGCTGAATCCCAAGCCCGCGCTACAGCTGATTGGCACTTGGGGCTGTTCCCCCCCCCAAAAAAAGCTGCCGTTTCCGTGCTTGCTTTTTGCTTCAATGCATTCCTATGGGAAAACGACAATCGAACCAAAACGATAAACGGAACGAAGTTTTTCTAGAAAAATCCATTTCAACGGAACCGAACTGAAATGAAAAGGGCTCGAACCAAAATGGAAACGGAACACCATTTTTGCTTTTCATGCCCATCTCTACTTGTTAGTACTTGGATGGGAGACCACCAGCGATCTCCAAATAGGACTACAAAATAATCCATTCTGAATCCCTAGGCAACTCTTGCCAATCAGATTTTATGGTTCTGATTGGTTACATCTTTACATCTTGTGTTTCCAGATTTTGGGGCATGATGGGTTGAATGAAGACAAACTAAAAACTGGTCCAAATATGATGGAAATGATGAGTGGTCTGATTGTCTGTTTCACATGGATCAGATTTGAAGTCTTGAAGGACTTTTGGATATGACACTTGCGACCTAGATACTAGGGTTATACACACACACACACAAAAACAACAACACCAGAACCCAGAAGAGTCAAAGCAGGGAAGTTTGTGTACTTTCACATCAAGGCAGATCAAAGAATCTCCAGTTATACTCTAGTTGCACCCTAAAAAAATCACTGAAGCTTGCTCCAGCATTTTGGATATTAAAAGTGCTGAAATTAAAACAAAATGCTTAGCAGAAGTTGCTGATGGAAAAGAAGGAAGAACACAAGCAGAAATAGATTGCTCAATCAACCCACAATGAAAGCTAAAAACTTCCCTGGAAACTTCAGTTGTTGAGTCTGGGAAGGCCTGTAGTTGACCGTATGACATTCATCCCCCAACCCCTCAAACTACCCAGCTGAACAGGCACTTTGTTTCCACGCATGGTGAGGAGGGGTACTACACTGTTTATTAGTATAATAATAATTTATGCAGGTTTTTCTCTTAGATGGCTATATTGCAGCTTATAGATTATATTTTCAGGACCACAAATCTAAGTCTCAAAGCCTTATAATTTAGGCCTTTTCTAATTTCTATTAATTTTTAAAATTTCTTCTACATCCTTTTCAATATATGCTGCTGGATTTTATTTACATTTTCCTCCTTTCTGTGGGTATCTATGTGTGTTTCACATCAGGTCAAATAGAGAACCAGTATAAGTAAAAATAATGAAGAATTTAGCAAGCATTCTGTAAATCTCTAGAGATAGAAACAGGCCCAACACTTCCCGTTCTGGCTGAGGGGTGTCAGCACTCAATGCCCTGCGTTTTTGTGGTCAAAACATGAGATGCAGAGTAGATAGACTTGAGACCTTGTGAAGTCATACAAATGGGTCTTTGTTGTATTAGAGAGACTAGGAGCCAAGCAAGCATAATACATAATCTTCGCTTGAGCCAGTGTGCTCTGGTGCCTGTGGGAGACAATGGGGGAATGAGTCTTCAGGCATAAAATGACAGCATCACACACAGTCAAAATGATGTTCTCTTCTTCACGTTAACCTGGAAGCCTTTCTGCTGTCTTGGGGATATGTCTCTATGCAGGGAAGTATGGTGTATATCTGTGACCTCAGCTGGTGCCCTCAGACTGACAACCCTCTTCTTGGTCAGTGTGATGTAAAAGAGCTTTAGGCATACAGAATTACCTGCAACTTCACTGTCCCCGTAACCTCCAGTTAGAATTGCTGTGCCAATGAGCTCTCAGATAATACTGGTGAAGTATTGTCCCTTTGTTTTAATTTTTTTCATGTGACTTCACAATATTTTTACAATAAGGCTCAATATATTGCTCCCAAATTGAATTCCTGGGCCACATTTGTCCAAGAAGACTGATTGATTCCAAGTTACTTTTGGTTCTAACATTTTTTGTTGCCCTTATCATATGAGATGACAAATGTTCGCTTCTAAAAAGCATCACTGCTACTGCTATAACAACATCTTGCATAACCCTCTTATTCACAAGCAAGAGATCTAGTGGCTATAAACCCCAAGCCCTACCTATACACACCCACCCACCCCACACCCACCCCACACCCACCCCACACACATGACTGGCACTAGGATTCAATCAGGAGCTCCAGAACAACTTGCCAGATTGTGATAGTGCCCCAAATCCAGCAACAACTTTCCCCCCTGAAAGGTCAATACAGTACTCAGACTGGTTGGGATTATCTGCCATTTTTTCAAAATAAATAATGGGATTCTGTTATTATGAACCCAAGACATTTACTCAGACATTTAGAAAACCGCCTGTGGTAGCTGTTAATCATCAAAGCACTCTCTCTTCTCCTACCTCAATATGAATACAAAGAAGCTATGCAAACAAAATTAGAGTACACTAATAATATTAGATCCAGTCTCATGAGTGACAAAATTTGATTGGAAAGAGGATGTCCTCATTGAGAAAAAAATAAACAACTTGTTTTAAAAGGAAAAAGTGCACAAAAAGTAAGGAAATGAAGGAAGCATCATTGTGAAAGATCCTGAAATGAAAGAAAAACACACGTTTATCATGGACATTTCTAGTTATTGCACAGTAAGAAGAATGGAGTTTGTTGCTTTCTTCTGAAAATGAAACTGTCCTAGCTCAATATATGCCTGTAACTGGAAGTTATAAGGTGATATTTTCCTTATATGACATAATCATCAACTCATCTGCTGTTGTGTAACAAGGAAAACAGTTTAAAGAATCTTGCAGTGCTGCTACACGGTATTCTTTAGAAACAGCTTTTCTGGGGATGCAGGATATGGACCTGTGTGATAACCTACTGAGTAGAGATGGGCACGACTTAGCAGTATTTTCATTTTCGTTTTCGTTTTTTCGTTTTCATTACGTAACGAAACAAAAACGAAAAACGGTTCAAAAATGGACCGAAAACGGAAACGAAACGACTAATTTCGAGCCAATTTTCGTTTTTCGTTACTGGAAAAACACATAATGGAGCTAAATGGGGAGAAACGAAAAATTTTTCGTTTTCATTTTCGTTTTTTCGTTTTCATTACGTAACGAAACGAAAACAAAAAATTTTGAAATTAGCTCACGAAAACGGAAACGAAACAAAACGGACCCTAGCCGAAAACGAAAACGAAAATGAAAATTTTTTTTCTGAGTCGTGCCCATCTCTACTACTGAGTAACTCTGATTCATGCACTCTAGCATATTGTATGAGCTGTGTCTGTTCCTAATTAATTTCAGCTCTTTACAAGACAATCATACCTTAGTTATACTGAACTATGGCATAGTCTAGCTTTGAAGAACCTTTTGAAGCTCACTTTGGCCCAAAATGCAGCAGCAAGAATGCTGCTGGTTCATTATTTACATGACCCTATTTCCTGTATCCTATGAGGTCTGCACAGATTATGAATTTCTTTTCAAGCCTCACTTCTGATTGTTGGTGATATTTCCCTCAGGCAACCATCTTCCTCTTAACCAATTTAATCTGTGCCATTACATGTGGTTGTGAAGGCCCTTCTCTATGTTTTGATTAAAGTGGCTCCCAGCCTCCTCTGTCTGTGGTGACACAGTCACATGCAACTATGTCTATTGCCACAGCACTGCAAATACCATTATTGGAGCAATTTGCAAGATCGGGACTAAAACCGCTGAATTCTCCATATCATAGAAGCTCTTTATTGTCTCAGTAGGCGTTGTTTCCAGGAGAGCCAAGTTCTGGTGGTACTTTATGAGTTCCCCAGCAGCATGGCTCCAAGCAGTTTCCTTTTGCCTAGGAAGAAAAGCAATGTAGAGGCATAACTGCACCAGGCAATTTTAGTAGTCTCTCCCTTCACCAAATGAAAGAAGCTTTCAGCTGAAGCATCTCATGCTGAGTGAGTCCCATCTGCTGTTCAACTAGCATGTAACCTCTTGAGAACATAAAAACCCAGCTTTTCTCCAATCCTGGTGTTACTAGACTTCATTATACCATCCATTCAATTCACTGTGAGAGCCATGAGCAATAAAAGAGGTTATACAAAAAGTGTTCTAACTCCCTGTTCAGAAGACTAACACAAAGCTCACTTCTTTTCTTAATCAAGCATGGGATCAGTGCCTTTCCTGAGCGAATCATTTCAACCCAGCTCTGTTAAGTGTCCTGAAATGCCCAAGTCTTCTAAATTCCATCCTTGTCTTTAGGAGCCTCCTAAACTCTTCAGAACTCCATAGGGTTTTCACTAATTATTAATATGTCAGTAGTTTCACACAGAGAAAGGCTGGATGACCATCTGTCGGGGGTTGTGATGGGGGTTCCTGCATGGCTGGATGACCATCTGTCCTGTGATGGGGTTTCCTGCATGGCAGGGGGTTGGACTGGATAGCCCTTGAGGTCTCTTCCCACTCTATGATTCTATGATCCTATGATCTGCATAAGATACGAATTGCTGGGTGATTTGCAATTTATGCCATTGAATCACCACACCATTCTTCTGATTGCATCCCTTTATCACTCTCTAATCTCCAAATTCCTGCTTCTACACAGAGCAATGAGGAAGGAAGAGTGATAACATGCCTCCTTCCTCCCTTAAATCTATTTTCTTTTCCCTTCTAAGGCCCCAGTCACACCTGGGTTTCGATCCTGATCTTCTGAAGGTCTGGCTTTTCCTCTTTGTCCTATCACGTGATTTAATATGTGGGACAGGAATTCCCATGTCAAAAGCTGTTTTTTTAAAAATTATTTTAAAGTGCAGTTCAACCTCCTTGGCCAGCAGGTGGTGCTAGCATTTAAAAAAAAGGACCACTTGGCTGGGGGAAATTAAAACTTGTAGGACCGGATAGAGCTTCCTGTTTCTCCAAAGGTGAAAAGAAATTTTAAAAAACATAGCCCATCGATCCCAGGAACAGCCGGTCGGCGCTATGAAAAAAGAAAGAAAAAGAAACCCGGATCATCTGCATGGTCCCACGGCGTCTGCCTCCTTAAAAGCTGGATTTTCAAAGCGAGGCAAAAATTTCCCTACCTCTTGGGTGAGTCACAGAAACCTAGCTTAAGGGAGCATTACCGGGTTTTCTTTTTCTTTTCCTTTTCAAAAAGCCCGGTGGCTGTGGGGATGGCATTTTTAGACACAGTTTATCTGGTAATTTAAACTGCTTTTAAAGGGATATGGGACCAGGGCCTTAGTCTCACTGCCACTTCATTTTGTATCTTCACCTACCTTGAGGCCAAAACGTACCATGTGCTATTGCATTATTTCCTGTATTACCCCCTTCCTTGCCCCTCCTTGTGTTTGGCAAATACAGCATTTTTTCACTCAATATTCTATTTCTTTTTCTAAGAAATTCTCCATCTGTTCCACAATAGTAGATTACCAAAGCACTCCACTGATTAGACCACACAGTCAAATAACTATTCATTAATTCTGGATAATTTAGGTCATTTTTACACAAGTGGCTATGAAAGCAAGGAACAGAGGAATGCAACCTCTGTGTAATTATATATATTACTTTGTATAAATCAATACTGAAACCAAGGCCCGTGACAGTTAAATGCAAATCTGGTTATTTGTTTTGTTTTAAGACCACCATTTCTCAAATACCCCATCCATTATGGCTATAGTGGAGAGTTTCAGCCCAACTTACCAGAAATTGTGAGGTTTCCGAGATCTGTATAATTGGTCGATAACTTTGAAAATGCGGGCAAAGAAACTATGCAGGCTGACATAAAAACAAAAGAAAGAGAGAAGTGGAAGGTCTTGCAATATTTCCCTTTTGGGGCTCATGACAGTTTAGCTTCTAGTGCTTTGAGTCCTTTGTTACACACTGTTACTGAGTCTGAAATAATGGAGTAGGAGAGATACAAAGAGACATAGAGAGCCTGAAGGGCACAGAATTGTACTGTTTGACCACAGCTCTACGTATCATGAATGCGGAACCTCACACAAATGTTAGCCTAACTGAAACTTGCAGGCCTTTTGAAGAACCATTTCAAAATGTTTTCTGAAATATCTAAGAACAAAAAGCAGGTAATAACATGGATTTTTTTTAAAAAAAATATCTGACTACCTACCATTTGAATGCTGGGAATACAATTTTGCACTAAACAAATGAAGTGTATGAAGACTAAAGATAAGTAAACAAATATACTACCAGTTTCCTGACACCATCATGGGACTAATTGGAAATACCATTTAATTAAAGAGTTCTTTTGCTCTTTAGATCTGCTACCCCTCCTTACTGCAGTTTTTTCATTTCTCACAACACATCTTTTCTCACTTGACTGTGGCCATTAATTTCTTCTCTTCTATCTTTCTCTAATGGCTTTACGAATCAGTGCTTTGATTTATCCACTATATTGTGGCTTTCTATAATTTTTATCGTGCCAGCTTGTTTGCCTGCTCTTATTTAATTCTATAGAGACACTGTACCTAATTAAGCCCTATTGTACAGACAGTAAGTCTATTGGAATTCTCTAAGTGACTAATGTAGAGAAAACAAATGGCAAGAAATGAGAATTAGGATGGTAATCATGGTGGGGAAGTAATAAATAATGATGCCTAGTAAGTTATACATAGATTTGAAAAGCCACACACTGTTCAATAGTGTTGCTATTATACAGTCCAGTTCCTAATGACACAGAGATGTTTTCTTGCTGCCAAGACTGCAAAATATGTGGAGTTGCTCAATGCATAGGATGTTTGTCTGAAGCTGAGTTTAGAGATGGATGAAGATGAAATAAAATTAACAGATTCAATCACCAAGGTTGAAAGTATACAAATTTCTTCATCTGTAATGGCAAAAGCAAAGTGTTCTGCTTGTATTCTGCCCCATAGTTCTTAAAGCACTCTCTGGGTGGTTAAATATTTAGTTATGTAGGCTACACATGCCCCCCCCCGCCTCTGTTGCCCCAAGCAAGCTGGGTACTCATTTAAACAACCTCAGAATACTAGAAGGCTGAGCCAGCTATGAGCCAGCTGCCTGGGATTGAACCCCAAGACATGAGCACAATTTTGGCTACAGTACGCAGCTAAACCACTGTGCCACCAGGCTCCACATTGTTGTGTGAGTACACAGCACATTTACACACCTGGTTCTAGAAAGAGAAAGGTGACATGTAATAATTTCTAATAATAACTGCAATTCAGGTCCATTTTTTTTTAAAGAAAATGGATTTGTGTCCCTGAGTTTTGCCATCTGCAGTGTAGAAAAGTCCACCCATCCACAATTCCTAGAATTCCCATAGGCAGCTAAGTGAATGACAGGTACTATAACTGAAAGCCAGTTACAACAAACATGAATTTACATAATCAACAATGTGTGATAGACTGTCTTTAGAGCTTGGAAATTTTGATTTATTTGTGTGTGTGTGTGTGTGTGTGTTTTTTTTTTTTACTTTAGCTCTCAGTATTCACCCATCAATGTGGGTGAAGCTCTCTCGCGGTGGTTAACAATTTGATTATGCAAGCTACACATCACCATAGTCCCACCACAAGTGAGTTGGGTATTTATTTTACCAATCTCAGAAGAACAGAAAGCTAAGTCAACCATGAGCAGACTAACATTATAGTTATAGCTGCAGGTTGTGACCACAGTTTGGGCTGCAGTGTAGCAGTTTAACCCCTGTGTCACAAGGTGTAGGTGTGTCAGGTGATTGAACTTGGGGTTGTTTTTCTGGACATGCTAATCCTGGATCATAAACAAAGGTCACATCGGGACAGCAAAGATCAGATAACCATTGGATCCATTTAACTGACATCGCCCCTTGATTCTGATATAGAAACTTTGTCTACTATGGGCATCTCATAAGTGTTGAACAGAGATAGGAGACAGTTTAGATTCCTGGTAAACCACTTCATAGGTACCTGTGTTTCATTTCATTCTGAGAAACAAATTTCCATTTCATTTTTAAAGAGTCCTTATAAATGGAAGTGTTTGTGGAAAACTTGGAGTGAATCTGATCTATTCTTGGGGCCCTTTTGAAGGCATATTCCATGGCAGTAGTGGTGGGGAAGAAATTGTTTTTCCCTGCCACAATTGCATCTGCATAGAGTCATCTAGTAGAGCTCTTTGGAGTGGTCAAGAGCCTATTACATGCTGGCCCATGGGAAGACAATGCATGCCATACTGTACCCTGATGAAGGCAATTTATACAACTGCAGGCAAAAATGCTCATATCTGCTCTGACTTGGAGGTGGGAGTTGATCAACGTTCCTGTGGCCTCTGCTTCGCCTTTGTTAATGGGTAAGTTTCAATTTTCACAGCCTGACCATGAGGACAAGACCCTGGGGAAGGGCTATGGGATCCTGGCACTTCCTGGTTTAGGGTTAGGGTTAGGGTTAGGGTTTAGGCCTTTTTCTTCAGGCAGGTTTTCCCTTAGTGACTAGCTGTCTGAGTAGGTTTTTTTATTTTAAATGTATGGTTGAGTCTTGTTGCTTTTAAATGTCTGTTTAGTATTTATACTTTATTTAGCATTTTTAATATATTTGCTTAATGCTTTTAAAATATTGGTATACTGCTGTTAACCTTTACAAACTGTCTTTTAAATGATGTAAGCAGTTTTGTGTCCTTTTTGAAAAGAGAGAGTAAAATATAAGAAAGAAAGAAAGAAAGAAGGAAGGAAAGAAACCTTTAAATTCATTTTTTTCTGTTTCATGTCACCATTGTTTAATAACATACAAAAATAAAAAGGAGGTAGAGTATAAAATTATTTTCTTCTTATTTATCTGTCTGTGGCCTCTTCCAGACATGGCAAAACTCCCTGCCTGGTCAACTAGGTGAATGGGGTTTACGAGCATTCATGTACAATCTTTGTTTTTAAAGCAACATGTCTCCAATATCCTTTTGTGCCCTGGAAATCTTTAGAAAACCCTTAATAAATATTTAGAAATCCTGTCCCCTTCTGGCACAGCTCTTCCTGTAGATATTTCTGTACAGTTTGAATAATTTACTGCAGCTAATTGCAGCTAACTGTTGAGGTACTATGGCATATCTTGTGCCTTATTTTATTGCTAATCCCATGCCCTATTAGGCAACTAGAATTCACTCCAGTACCTCTCCGATTAGCCAAATAGCAAGTTTGGCCATGGTCACACCAGCGTTCTCTGCATATATAAATTCCATGTGTATTTTCTCTTTTTGGGCAGCCATGTGGTTTTTAATCTGCAGTTAGCGTCCTCTCTTCTGCGTCATATTTTCCTATTCTGGTTCTGCCTCTACCTGTCTACTTCACATTTTTCAAAGGGAAGCTGTCAAAAGGGGGGAAGAACTGATTTTACTGCATATTTTCTGTGTCCTGTTGTGGTTATAGAAGCAAATAAGTAAGCATTTTTGAGTGAAGTTTCTAAATCCATCCCCTGGCGGTGGTTAATATTGAAACTTTGCTGAAACTGCTGTTCAAGGGACGTGGTCGGCCGGGACCAGAATTTACTTCTCTTCATGGTTAGGATGTGATATTTTTATGTGCTGTTAGCCGAAGGAAAACGCAGGTATGACCGCGGCCTTCGACAAACCTTATTCAAACTGGAATATCTGACCACAGGACCTTGCATTCTATCCTTGGAAGGAAATGAGATAAAGAGATGTTGTAAATAACCCATAATGTCAGCAGTGATGCAGATGTAAAACAAACAACATATGGCACAGTGCCTCCATTTGTTTTCACATCCTGTTGAATTTCCTTCCTCCAGTTTTGAATAAGTAGCACTCTTGTCAAGATGAGCCAACATTTTCACTGTTCACAAATTATGCTGCTGTGGTTATATTATCCCCGGATTCAACATAATTACCTGAATTGGATGACCCCCCTACCTCCTTCACATACCCTTAGAAATAAGTTTTTTGGATTCATTATTCTATCTTTTATTTGAAAGTGAAGCTATTCAACAATCCCCCTTCTTATTTAGCCTTGATGCTTGTTTAAAAATCGCCTCTCCTATCAACATAGACACGCACTGTTTTCCACTGCAAAGTAGCATAGCGCCGGAAAACCACTTGCCTACCTTGCTAGGAGACATGTGAACTTTTATCTCCCTTCTCTACAAGACGAAGAAGTGAATCAGAGCAGGCTGACAGCTTTTGTCTCCTCTGTATGTTATCCATGGGCAAATGCATGCCTCCCTTGAGATCCCATTAGGTGTAGTGTCTCCACTAGTAAACTTTCAGTAAACACATTCACTCAAGCCTGTATATCAAAGAGAGTCCACCACTTAATGATTGCTGGGAGTTCACTTTCTCTTTCTCTATTCTTCCACCTCTGCTTCCCTCCCTCCCTTATTTTTTCCATATTTTATTTTCAGGGTTATTAAAAAGTGACTCCACTTTGCATTAACAAAGCCTTGTTTCTCCATGCCAGTACAGTGCTTGCAGTTAAATATCTGTAGTGCTTACCAGATGCTCGCCCTAGTACAGTGAGGACTCCCTCATGCAGGCAACTATAGATTTAAAATTGTTTCTAATATGCAGAAAGGTTCCTGTCTCTTTTAGTGTGCTGCTGACTCAGGGTCAAATAAGGCACTGGCTGAAAACATGTTGACCAGGTTCTGCCTGTATAATAGGAATGATATCATCAGCTGTAAACTTTACCAATATTAATGATTTTCTTTTTTAGCTTCAGACTGCATAGAACTGTGGACTCATGGTGAGCAAGCTATGCATTTTCCGAAATATGGCCACTCTGGTTAGCACTTTATCAGAAGAACCAAACAGATGAACATTTAGCCATGCAATGGTAAACTAAACCAAGTGTACTGCCTTTTTTGTTCTAAACATCTTTGCATCTCCTGATGTTCTTGGATCAAAACTCTCAGCGTTTCACCATTAGCTATGCTGGTAGAATATCTGAGGACCCAAAGGATGGAACGACTGGTAGACAAGGCCGGCACTTCCATTAAGGTGAACTAGGCCATTGCCTAGGGTGCCAAAATGGAGAGAGGGCGGTGGACAGCCTGCCCCCCCACTGCTGGCCACCGCCGTCCGTTCCCCCCACCACCCGCCAGCCGCCTGTCGCCGTCTGCCCATCGCTGCCCGCTGCCCCCTGCTCACCACCCCCCGTGCCTGCCGCCATCCCCCACCACCCCACCGCCCCGCCCACCCACCCGCCGCCCCACCCACATGATGAAGTCATCTAAAAATGAAGGCGTGGCAAGCTGATTCCTTTAAACATTGAGGAAGAGATAAATTTACACTAGCAAGCCTTACAGAAGACTACTTATATGGGTAGAAGCCTCCAATGTAACTGGGGTTATTGGTTTATTTTGTTGTGGCAGCTATTGCTTTTGTAAAAATGAAAGCCAAGGATGTAAAAGTTGGTTTAAAAAAATTAATTAAATTTTGGCCAATGATTATAGATGGGCCAAATGAGAGTTTATAATTGCACCTTCACCCCATGAACACAAAATTTTATTGCCTACAGCTTCTCTATTTAATGTCACCAAAAGATTGAATGTTACAACAGGCTTGTCACTAGAAAAGAAGGTGTGAAGTCTTAAATCTCCCTGGATGCAGTGCCCTTTTGGCTGCAAGATAATACTGAATTGCCCTCCGAATGCTCATTAAAGTGAAGGCCAGTCAATAACCTTGGGGGAATGAAGGTACCAATTCATGCTTAAGCCTCTGGGGAAAACAAGCAGCAATAAGGCAAGAATAAATGGTGCACAGCCTCTTCCTTTCCAGCTAAGGCTCAGCTCCTGTGCCACTTTCTTTATCTATAGTCAGAGCGCCCAAATAGAGATGGTCACGAACTGAAAAAATGGTGATTCATTTTGGTTCAGTTTGGGGTTGGGTTTGGTTCATTTCATTTTAAACATTTTTTTTTTTGAAAAAATTATTGCGTTGGGTCATTGATACATTATTCATTTTTCCCCGCTTTGTGCGATTTAATCCATTTGACAGCGCGGTCGGGAAAAAACATTCAAAAAACCAACACAGAAATTGACAACTGCACAAACTGGACTGGCAGCATCCTCATCCTCATCTTCCACATCCTCATCATCATCTTCAATCAACAACACATCATCCTTAATGGGCAGCGGCAGTGGCAGTGGGCGACCCTGGCCCCTGTGGCAGGGGCTTTTTGAGGCACTGGCTTGGGGCCAGTGTCTATTTTTCTTTCAAGCACTGACCGTGTGGCCCCTGGGGCCGGGTCGGTGCTGGTTTTATTTTTTTATCATTTTTTCTTTATTTTGGGGTGCCAACCTGGCCACACCTGGGGCCAGGTCGGCACTCCTTCTTTATTATTTTATTTTAGATTTATTTATTTATTTATTTACTGCCGACCATGTGGCCAAAGCTAAAGCTGTAGCACAGGCTGGGTGACTTTTTTCCCCCTGGTTGCCCCTCATGCAGCCAGGAAGACCGGACCCCCAACCAGGAAGGACCAGCACCAAGTAGGAGACATCTCCGGCACCGCCATTAATGAACTGAACCAAACTGAACGATTTTTTTCCAGTTCATTTTGTTTCATTCTAAATCCACTCTGGGGTTCATTATTCATTTTGTTACACAATGAAACAAATAACGAATAACGAAACAAACTAAAAGTTCATTTCGTGCCCATCTCTACTCCCAAATGTTCAAGTATATGGACAATTTTGACAGTGAGACATAAAGAGAAATACTATATAGGCTAGTGATGGGCATGAAAGAGAAAAACTGTGTTTCATTTTGTTTCATTTTAAAATTAATTTTTTGAAAATATTTTGTACAAAATGAAACAGAAATGAATTGATTCATTTCTGTACAACTGGGTTACGTGGGCCCTAAAGGCACCAAATTTGGTGTGTACCTTCCTTGGAATCTCCCATTTAATCCCTCCAAATTTGGAGAGATTTGGGGTTGAGGGGGCTGAGTTATTTAATTTCAAAGGGGGTTGCCTCTGGAAAAAAATGTTCTAAGTGTAATCATCTGTGCTAGAAAATAGTGATCCCAGGCAGCTAGTACCATGGACATTGCTTTGGAGCATCCTCAAGATCTCCCTTTGAAGCACCCCAATTTTGGAGAGGTATGAGGTAGGGGGACAAGTTGCTCAACTCCAAACAGGATGCCCATAGGAAAAAAATATGTAATTTAAAATTACCTAAAAAATTGATCCTAGGCAGCTGGCAGCATGGAAATTGCTGGAGCATCCTCAAACTCTCCCCTTGAAGCACCACAAGGCACATTGGGCTGAAGGCTCTCTCTGCACTGTCCAGTGTCCACACAAACCACACACATAACTACACAAAGCAGCTTGAGCTTAGCTTTGCTTTAAGCTGTGCAAAGCAATCAAGAAGATCAGCACAGCAGCAGTGAGAAGAAGCTAGCCAAATCATCTTCTTCAGGCCTTCAGCTAACTTTAACCCCACACACTGCCAGAGATGTCTGTCTCCTTCTCTCTCCCACCACAGACAATGAGAAGTGAAACTAGTCCATGGTCTTATATATCCTGCTACCATGAGGCATTTAGAAACCACACCCACACCAAAAAATAAAAACAAAAAAAAATGGATTCTTATGGGCACCCTGTTTGAGTGAATAACTTGGCCCCTCATAGCCAAAAGCTCTGCAAATTTGGGGTGCTTCAAGTGGAGAGTTTAAAGATGCTCCACAGCAATTTCCATGTTGCTAGCTGTCTGGAATCAGGTACTTTTAAATTACATATATTTTTCCCTGGGGGTGCCCCGTTTGGAGTTGAATAACTTGGCCCTCCTACCCCAAAGCTCTCTAAATTTAGGGTGCTTAAAGGGGAACCCTTGAGGAAGGTCCACAGTAATTTTCATGATGCTAAGTGCTTAAAGTGGAGACCTTGTAAAAAGTGCCAGTTCATTTTGTTAGTAATGAAGCAGCATGTCCCCATTTTGTTTCATTTCATTTTGTTAGCTAACGAAATGACAAAACAGCGTGCCATTTTTCATTTGGTGCCCATCCCTAATGTAGGCCAGTCAAAGAGAAATTGGAAGGCGAGGTAGTGAAATTTCTGAGGGATAAAATAATGTAACTTGGGAAAATATAGGAATACTGTATTAAATTATCAGAGCCAGATCTGTAAATTAAAATAGTCCCATGTCCCATGTTATATGTAGAAATAATATATGACACAATTAGTCTTCTTAAACTGATGCTAAGGTCTTTCCTTAAAATGGCATTGCTGAAAGTGTTCTGAAATGAGGCAGATATGTTTGTTTTCTTTCCTCTTCCCCTCCACCTGAACCTATGTCATAATCTGCCCATCTGGAAATATTCAAACAAATCTGCTTTACATAATCTCGGAACAGAACTACTGGAGGCTCTGCTGAGTGGAAAGTGCTCATGTCTTGTTGTAATGTGAACACTAGTTGAGATTCTGCTGTGGAAAAAGAAAAGAAAAAAAAAAGCACTATTCTCAAATGTGATAATGAGACATGGCCAAGCTGAATATCTTTTCACATTGTGATGTGCATGGCATCAAGTGTAAATACGATGCTCATACATACATTGTGACTTATGGGCCAGTAAATGTTAAGAACATAAGAACATAAGAAGAGCCATGCTGGATCAGGCCAAAGGCCCATCTAGTCCAGCTTCCTGTATCTCACAGCTGCCCCACCAGATGTGTTTGGGAGCGCATGAGACTAGATATCTGTCTCCTGCAACCACTCTCCTGCTTCTGGCCCTTGAAGTACCCTGGTTTTAAGCCTGGAGATAACACATCTCCATCATGGTTTGTAACCTGTGATGGAGTTTTCCACCAGGAATCTGTCCAATCCCCATTTCAGTTCTTCAGTTCAAATAAGGAAACATGGAAAGGGAGAAGTTTATTAAATTGCTGTCCATTCACCTTTTATTTACCACCTTATTTGTTTGTTTGTTTGTTTGTTTGTTTGTTTGTTTGTTTGTTTGTTTGTTTGTTTGTTTGTTTGTTTGTTTGTTTGTTTGTTTGTTTGTTTGTTTGTTTGTTACCTGTCTTACTATATTATCTTTCTCCCAAAGAGTTCAAGAGAGGGATACAGCTTTCCTGCTTCACCATATAGACTTGCGTAATTTTGCCCCACATTTCACCCCATTATGTAATTTCCTCCAAATAATGAAATCCCACTTCTGTCTTTGTGCCTTTTGAAGACGCAGAGGACACTGCAGTTGAGGAGTAACTTATCCATACAATATGCTTATTATTTATTTTCTTGATGGTCATCTACTTGCATTTTGTATACAGGAACACATTCTTGAAGCAGAGAAGAAACATATAGAGTTACTGGGCCTTGCTAGGAAAGAGAGCTCATCTTGAGAGCTGCTACCTGTTGTCACAGCAGATATGGAGGTCATGTGTCTAAGTTATAAAGCATTTTCCTCTTTTTGGGCAGCCTAGATATTAGAGACAGATGGCTTGAAATGAGACCCAGTTGGTATGACCTCCTTAAAGTTTGAAATACCCCTGATTCTGATAAAGAGAAAAGCAAGTGCATATATAAATGAGAGGCTAAGAACGGCTAAGGACAGAGCAGTGGAGTGGATTGTCCGCCATGCTCCAAGAGATTATAAGAGATGGGTTATTTTAGTCAAGGAAAGTATTTTGTTTCAACTTAATGTACTGTCAAGGGTTTAGATTTATTCTGACAGCATTAAAGGCACATCCTGATAACTCTGATACCAGCTGGTGCATTCACCCATAGGTGTCATTTGGAAGTCGTTTGGGATTTGTTGGATCATGCTGTGGTAGATATTTCACTTAAAACAGAAATGCACAAGCCTATAGTTGTTATTTTTTAAAAATGGTGGGGTTCTGGGCTTTGCACTCCAAGCTGACAATTCTCTGGTTCTTGGTCAGCAGGCATCACAGGTAAACCTTGGTATCACAACAGTAAGAAGCAACCCTTAGTAAAGTTAGCTCAGTTGTGGAATAACAAACTTTTATTATGGACAGAAATGGTACTATAAAGTGCAAGACTTTGATGTGCTTTACAAGGAGCAAACATGGTGTTTATTTACATATGATGTTCCAGTTTTATGTATGGTCTTTATTACAGACTGTTTGTCAAGACATAGTTGTGTACTGCCATATTGTTCCAATGTATGTTTTTATGTGGGGCCTTGTGAGGTTTTAGGTTTAGCCTGTCAAAAAGAAGGCTGAGGGGGGAAATGATAGCTATGTTTAAATATTTGAAAGGATGTCATATTGGAGAGGGAACAGGTTTGTTTTCCATGGTTTCAGAGACCAGGACTCGGGGCAATGGTTTCAAACTACAGGTAAAGAAATTCCGTTTGAACATTAGGAAGAACTTCATGACAGGTAGAGCTGCCCGGCAGTGGAATATGCTGCCACAAAGGGTGCTGGAGTCTCCTTCTTTTGAGGTTTTTAAGCAGAGGCTGGACGGCCATCTGTCGGAAATATTTTGATGGGGTTCCTGCATGGCAGGGGGTTGGACTAGGATGGCCCTTGAGGTCTCTTCCAACTCTATGATTCTATTATTCTATTTCGCAGAATAAGGCTTTACACTACTTATGGCTTGGGAAAATGTTTCTGCTTGGTACCCCTCCCAACCTCTTAAGCCACTCAGGTTAATCAGTGATCAGGGAATTACCAAACAATTCACAGGGACAAATGATATGGCTCTTCTGCAAACTTGGAAATGTAGAAATAACAGAAGTACCGACAAAATGCACATGCGTTTGGGAGATGATAAAGACAAGGTCTTTTTGAGTACAGCCCTCTGACTCCAAAACAGCCAAGCAGTTGTAAAATGTTGTATTTTATTAAGGATGGTAAGAAAGGGCTTGTGTTTCAAAAGGGCAACTATGGTGCTTCCTAGATCTTGTCACAGTGTAGAGTCTGGCTTCAGGGCCAAGTTCCAGTGCATCGAAGACAGGTAGAGATTTCAGAGTGCTCGAAAACTGCCTGTTTGATGCCCTAAGCACATCTGATCTCACCTGATTTCAGAAGCTAAGCAGGGTCAGCCCTGGTTAGTACTTGGATGGGAGACCATCAGGGAATACCAGGTGCTGTAGGCACCTGGAGTAAGAACTGGCAAACCACTCCAGTATTCCTGCCAAGAAAATTCCATGGACATGGGATCACGGAAAGTCGGTCACAACTGTAATGACACAACACACACACCATCACTTTTAAGAGGAAAGCACTAAAAACAAACAATTTCTAGTTGAACAACAAGGGCGAAGAACTGGATGACACACAGAAAGCAGAAATTCCCAGCTCTCACTTAGTCTAACCAAGAGACAAGTCTCTCACAACTTGTCTTCTCATGAATTATAGGAAATTATAACTTACGTGGAACCAAACCTCCTAGCTCCTTCCTTGGAGGGATTTTTCTTTCAGCCCAAGAATCAAGACCAAGAAGCCACGCTCCATTCAGCTAATATATTGATGGGCAAGATGGTAATTACCTGTAATCCTCTTTTAATCCACCAGGGAGTCAATAAGTTGAATATAACAGAAGCTGGGTCTCTGGTTGCTGCTATCTCAATTAACACAGTCCAAGGATATAATGGGAGGGACAAGAACTTTAGTTTACATACAGGACAATACGGTTGACTTCAAAGGCACTTTGAAATCACAAACCACACGATGAAAAGGATCGACACATCTGATGAATTAGGGTTCCAAATGTTGGCTTTGTTCCATTTGTTCCAGGGGAATTTACCATCCATTTCCTGCTTTGTTAATTTAGTACACATGATATCTGAGAGTCCAAATTTATTACTTCATAGGAATGGAAGCAACAATAATCTATTTTCCAGTTTCTTGACAGTTATTTTATAATCCTCAGTTACATTATAGAACATTTACAGTAGTAATCAATGATGAACAGTGTCGTCGGCTACCCCTTTTTTATGTCTTCTTAGTTTCAAAGCCATCTTCAATATGTTGTGCTAAAGGTAGGGTTTCTGCTGTACAATTCTTCCCAGGTTTAACATCAGCTTGCTATGGAATGAAGGATGGTACAATTTATCCTGTTAGATGGTTAAGAACAGTTATTTCCAAGGCTATAAAGTGACAGTGTAATAAGATTGGTCTGCCAGTTTTTTTCCCTTTGAGCCTGTATGTTCTTAACCAGATTTCCAAATAGCAATCACTGGAGATTATTTTTTTTCCAATTTTTCAGAATCCAGAGGGAACTTAGACAATGATCAAATTCTTTTTATTACTGTGCTAACTAATTTAATATGTTCTATACCAATGCCATCTAAATCTGCTCACTTACCATTTTTGCACCTACAAATAAGGACAATAATTACATGCTGCCAAGTAAATTCCAATTTATGGTGACCTTTTCCACAGCTTTTCTAAGGAGAGCATATTCACAAGTGGTTTACCATTCCTTTCTTCTTGGGGTGCCTGAGACTTCTAGCTTTTCCATGACTGAACAGACTAGTTCTTCTTGCAGGAGGCAAAGTGCAGAATCAAACTCTCAAACTTTGGCACCATAGCCAGATACCTAAATCACTGAGCTGTCCAGCCAGTTGCGTGTACAAATATTGTTTTTCAATTCCCTTAACCTGAATGGTCTTGTAAGGTCACATGAGTTTCCTGTTGAGATTTTATTTCATGTTCATATGGCTTTGTCCCGTAAGAGGAGTTTATGGGCTATTTGATTTTCTGAAATGTTTGCATATCTTTCTTTTGGCCATGCTTTAATAATCTCCAGGACTTTTGTCTGTTTCTTGGCATGTTTAATTCTTCATTGAGTTTCATCTAATTATATCTTTTCCTTTCTGAGACCAAATAAATTAAGTGCTGCCCATCCAAAATGGTTTCTTTGCTCAAGGGATTTTGTTCAAATAGTGAAAATATAATTATTCATTTGGATGACTATTTCTGATGTTAGGCCTTGGAGGTAGTTTATTCTACATTCTCAGGATATGGGCAGACAAGATGATCTTTTCACTGCCTCTGGGACTGAACAAATATTCAATATGTTTCCATGTAATGTTATAGTGAACTTTTTTAAACATTTATTTCCTGTGGAATGTTATTTTTGATAGTTGGACAGCCACAATGAGTTGGCATATTATGAACCAGTGTTGCTTATTAGGAATTGGGGTGGAGACTGATTTCATCCACTGTTGTGATCGTTGTCACAATTGCTCATTAAGAAATATCAAGCCAAGGCAATAGTCATGTTGTTATTTTCGGCTATTAAAAGATTTTGCTGTCATGAAAAAAATTACTATTTGGGATGTTTCTGCTCCTTTAGCACTGCTTCTTTTCATTATTGATGGGGGAATATCTACAGATGTTGCTGACAGTTGATGTCTCCAAGTGTAAATTTTAAATTGTGCTTAGGAAAATTGTCCAGGGTTTAAAAAGAAAAGTTGGCATTAGATGTTTTATAAATACTGTGGAACTGATTAGCACAATTGTTCTTATCTCTATATCAACTTGTTCTTTTACAGCAGTAGATGATATATGGAGATCAAGCTTTACTATTATAGCACTTTCATACTGTCTCTAAGATCTCTCAACTGCAAGTCTCGTGCTGTATATTGGGGTTAAAGTTCACTGGTGGCTTACTCTATGGATTAGTATGTCAATGTAATCTGTCGGTCAGAGCTCATGCAGTAATTTGTCCTTACATATCCCAAAGAGTGAGCTGCCTAGGTGCCCTAAGCACATCCAATCTCAATTTTGGAAGCTAAGCAGGGTCGGCCTTGGTTAGTACTTGGATGGGAGACCACCAGGCAATACCAGGTGCTGTAGGCGCCTGGAGTAGGAACTGGCAAACCACTCCAGTATTCTTGCCAAGAAAACTCCATGGACATGGGGTCACAAAGAGTCGGTCACGACTGTACTGATACAACACACACATTCCAAAGAGTGGAAAAATATTATAAGTACCACTCAG
>JAHTLZ010000129.1:80403402-80430842 GCA_023846285.1 Phrynocephalus versicolor | reverse complement strand
GATAGATAGATAGATAGATAGATAGATAGATAGATAGATAGATAGATAGATGGTAAAGGGGGGGGATAGAAAAATATTTTCACATCCATTTCCAAAACAGGCCACTGGCAGAAACCATGCTACATATTCTTCACTAACAAGTATTCATAACATGGACTCTGACTTCCTCTAGTGGCCAGTTCTGGTAATACATGTGAAAATAGTTAATCTGGATTTTTTCCAGTCATGCTCAAGATTACACTATATGAATAACAAGCTAGAACGTCTCAATAACGTAAAGAGAAGATATTGCAATATTTCAGTCACATAATGTGTAATAACAAATGCCATCTGCTGCATGTTATCCTTGAAGGCAAAATAGATGGGAAGAATGGTCTGGGGCATAGAAGAATATTCTGTCTTAAAAATTTAAGCCAATGGCTTGCAGTGGGCACATCTTCTCTATATAGAATAGTTTTAGATTAAAACAACAACAACAACAGATTGTGCTGCTGCTTGCCAACATTGTACAAGGCCATGGCACCAGAAGAAGAGGAAGACAGATTTTTTTTCATTTTAATACAGTTAGTGTTTTTACACTGTGAATAAGTGAAACCATGGATCCTGATCTCAAGGATCCTATTGAAGCCTTAATTTTGTTATCAAATTAGAATTTCAGGGCAACACAAACAGTTGTTTTGAAAAGCTATCACAGTGCTTCCATTTAAGGGAAACAAAGTCCAAGCTAACTCCAAAATTGAGCTTTTTAAAAAGTGCATTTTAAAAGAAGTTGGGAAAGTATCTGTTTTTGCATCTGGTGAAAAGATGGTGTTCCTGATAATGGGTTTTGCATGTGGCGTCCTCTTGTCTCCCTTAATGGTGTTATTGGTGGTGTTCATCCCCTGTTGTGCATCCTCAACTGGTACATGTTCTCAGTCTACATTGAGGCCAAATGGTTCCCTCTTGTTGAATGTGAGGTCTAAGAGGAACTCTTATCTCAGATCATGCAAGCATTGCGGAAGAAAGAGTGCCACGCTGGTCCTATCTCAAGGCATGCTGAGTCCAATCTTCCAGGCCCTACTTATTGAACTCCCATAGCTCCTCAACTTTTAATGGGAGCTGGTATTGTCTCAGTTCACAGTTGGAGCAGATGCTGTGACCATAAGAAAATGAATATGCTCTGCTGTAAAATGAACAGCTGCGAATAGCTGAGACTATTGATGTGAATTAAAGCATCAAACTGTTTCTCTAAGGCCGGAATCCCATCTTATTGATCTGGAAGTAAGCCATGTTGAAAATGGTACCACTTATTTTGAAAAAAAACATTCCTATGACAGGATTATAAATTTGCTTCTTCTTAAAAGTCTTTTGTGTTTCCCAATGGGACGCCCAGCAGTCAGTACTCCATAAAACAACAGAACTGAAGGGAGCTAAAAGAGTGGCTATATAAATTCAGTATCAGCTAATCTCTATCACAGGAACTCATACTGTTAGAATGAAACCATTACAGAAAGTACAAAAGCCCTTTACAATGGATTGAGAAACCTTGGTGTGTTTTTCCGTCTAAGAAAAGAAGCAACCACTGGAAGTCTTAAATTTTTTCCCAGGCCACCTAAGAGCCCAGCTAGGGGTAGTTTTTTCTGGACCATTTCACCCATCCCTACGTGATGATATAAAAACCAGCGCTTCACTGAACTTTCTAATAGCCAGGGCATATTTCTTTTGCAACCCTGGTGCTTTCTCCCACTATGTATGTCCTTCTAAACAGTGTGACACAATGTATTGTAAAAAGAAAATGGTAATTAGAAGGAACATTTGAGCAAGGGAACTTGCCTGGAAAAATGCTTTAGTGAAATGAAGCAATAAAGGTTGTTTTAATCTGTTAAACACACAGAGAGATCTGTTCATTCTCTCTGACCCCCCCCCCAAAAAAAAGAACAATTTGTTTCTTGGGTAAAAGAATCAAGAAGGGCACATTAGCTTCCTCAATGCTGCACCCGTGCAATTCTACTAAAATTTTGGGGTGTATAGATACCTTGGAATCAACACCTCACCAATAGAAACAGGGCCACCTTCGACCCTTTAACTGGGAAAAAAGTGGGATCTTCATTCAATGAATGAATGAATGAATGAATGAATGAATGAATGAATGAATGAATGAATGAATGAATGAATGAATGAATGCATTCAGGTGAGTATTAAGACTCCAGATAGGCTACTGACTGTCCAATGGTTTTATATTTGGAATGGTAATTCCTCAAGGAGAAATAGAAGGGGGAATGATGACATAGTTGTATGGATAGCACATGGAATCATATCTATAACAATATTTGACAACAATATTTAGAAATCATATAAAACAGATTAAAATAAAGAATTAAAGTGAAAGGCAGCAGTGCAAGTTGAAGCATGTGTGCTTGGCTCTGGGAAGGCCTGCTCGAATAGACAGGTCTTTACGGATAGCTTAAATCAGGCATGTCCAAAATCAGGCCTGGGGGGCTTGAAATGTGGTCTCTTTTCACATTTCAAGCGGCCCACAGCCTTTTCTCCCTGCCAGCTCAGTTTGTCATGCATCCCCACCAGCTGGCCCCTCCCCCATTCCGGATGGAGATGTCAGCTTGCAGTTTTACAGTTTGCCTGGCCTCCTTGCCTCTGTCTGTCCCCCAGCCAGGTGCCTATACTACCTGCCCCCAGCTCCATTGTTGCAGCATCCTCCCTGCCTCCTCGCATGTTCCTAGAAGTTTGTTCAAAGTCCGGCCCGGGGGAATGTTTTTTTTTGTCTGCTCTCATTCTCCCTTTCACCTCACCAAATCTGGCCCTTCTTGCAAAAAGTTTGGACGCCCATAGCTTAAATCTTCCCAGTGAAGCAGGGGGCAGTTATCTCCTAATACCATTTCCCCATGTTTGGAACTTTGACGTATCCTCCCTTTAAGCCTGGAGATAGCATGTATCCCCATCATAGCTTGTAACCTGTGATGGACTTTCCCTCCAAAAATCTGTCCTATCCAAGGTTCTAGGCCAGATGCCATCACCACATTGTGCAGTAATGAGTTCCACAGACTAACAACACATTGGGTAAATAAATGTTTTTTTTTGTCTGCTCTCATTCTCCCGACCCTCAATTTGAGTGGATAACCTCTGGTGTGAGAATGAAAAGAGCTTCCCTCTGTCCGATTTATCCACCCCTGCATAATTTTGTATGTCTCAGTCATATACCCCCTCAGGTGCCTTTTTCTCAACTAAAAAGCTCTAAATGCTGTAGACGTTCCTATTAAGGTAGGTGTTGCACTCCCTTCTGCACCTTTTCCAGTTCTACAATGTCTGTTTTTGAGACATTGTTTTACACAATGACATTATAATATTGGCTGCTTTATTTTCAATCCCCTTCTTAATGATCCCTAGTACCCTACCCTAGCATGAAATTGGCCTTCTTCACTCCTGCCACACACTAGGTTGATACTTTCATTGAGCTGCCCAGCAGCACACCAAGATCTCTTTCCTGATCCATTATGGACAGCTCAGAACCCACCAGAGAAGGCAGGGCATTGAATCATAAAACACCAGTAAATGGACCACAACTGTTAAACTGGCAATTTGTTGTAATCTCTAGTGTACATTGCTCAGAATTGTTTTCTATTGTCTTCTGAAAATGCTCTGGGTCGCTGGAGCTTTGGTTTAATACAGATTCATGTATTTATTCTATGAAAAGCTATAGGATTTTAGTTACAATAGCCACCAAAGTGTCACCTACATGCTATTCACCCAAGTTTTGAGGAAAGTTAAGAAGACTTCAGTAGAGTTTCTGACAATCACTCTCCGTCTGGAATCATTCGAACTTGTGGCTGTCTTTGCAGCCCACATAGACTGAATCTTAATGACATTCATCTTTTGACTTCAATTAGTTTGGTTTTAAACAGTCCAGTCAAACCAATCAAACTAGTCCAAACTGAAGTCTGATTTCAATTAAAATCTGAATGGAGAAAATGATAGAAACTGGAAGCTTTTATTGAAGTGTTCAGAGTGCACAAATCTGAATTTAAGTTTCCACAAAGGAAGTCAATACTGAGATTTAATTCTGAAGCACATTTAGCTCTAGAGAATACAGGTACTAAAATACATTTTGTAGACTTTACTGGGGAACTATTGTGCTTGATCTCTGGACGAAGCCTGGTGTCATTGTAGGCAAACAAATGCCACCACTTTATTAACTTGAAATTAAAAAGAGATCTCCAATATTGCTTTCAAGCTTCTTTAAAAGCCTCACACAACCTTTCAGAGCAAGTGGGAGGCATACTTGATGACCCTACTTCATTTCATATGAACCTGAATGCAGTAGATAAAGCCTCTCTTGAATACTGTGAACCATGCTCAGCAGAAATCTGACTCTGGTGGGAGGTTTCTATATTACACTTGTTCCAGGTGCTGTTTAAAAAGTTAAACAAGACAAAAAAGGGCAAACTTTTCTGCCACTTCACTTAACTTTAAGATCTGTAACTGTCACTACCAAAAGACTGCAAAATTATCTTTAATAACCATCACCATGCTGAATACATTGCACTTTCTGTCTCCAAATCCCCAAAAGCAAATTAGGGTGCAATCAGAAAATGACACAGGACTGCATCTGATCAGGGTCGGCACTTCGATTAAGGCAAACTAGGCAGTTGCCTAGGGCGCCAAAATGGAGAGAGGGCGCTGGACAGCCTGCCGCCTCCCCCGCCACTACCCCCTACTCCTAGCCATCGCCATCCATCCCCCACCGCCAGCCAGCTGCCTGCCACCATCCGCCCATTGCTGCCCACCACCGCCCACCCGTCGCCCCCCGTGCCCATCAACGCCCATCCCCATGCTGATTGCTACCCCTGCCCCCGCCCCCACCCCCACCCTGCCCCCCACCGCCCCCTGCCCCACCCCACCCACCACCCTGCCACCCCTCCACCCGCCCGCCACCACCCTGCCTACCCACCGTCCACTCCACCCCTCACCTAGGGCGCAAAAAACCTAGCACCGGCCCTGCATCTGATCATACTGGAAATGGTTGCTTTGTTGCAAGTGATCTCCCCTAACGAGACCTTTTCCTTCAACCTATTGAGCCACTTGGTGCAGTGGTCAAAATGCAGCACTACATTCAAGCCTCTGCTCAAATCCAGAGTTCAGTCATGACAGATCCAGGTAGGCAGTCGGGTGGTATATATGTCAAAACAGCAGCAGCAACAACAACAACCCATGGACAAAAAGAGTGGCCCTGCCACTAGACTGAAAAGGTTGATTCATTTGGGAAAGGTTGCATGGTGTGACTTTCAAGCACCCCAGGCTATTGCCCACCTAATGAGCCTATTCAGACCATTGCCCACCTAACAAGCCCATTCAGACCAGGGTGCCATTAAACCAAGCCTCGCACCAACTTTCCTCAGACTGATGAAGCTACTTGGATGAGTATTGTAAACATTTTGCTCTCAAAAGAAGCTTATGCTTAATTGCCATGAATCAGCTTCCAGATAACCTCACCTGGATGACAGAGAATCTTCACAGACATATACCCTTGGATGCAGCCAAGGGTCCAGAGGAGGGGGATCAGGATGGGGCTTGGGGCAGTGGTTTCAAACTGATTCAGTTTAAACATTAGGAAGAACTTCATGACAGTTAGAGCTGTTCAGCAGTGGAATAAGCTGCCATGGAGGGTATTGGAGTCTCCTTCTTTGGAGGTTTTTAAGCAGATGGTGGAGGGCCATCTGTTGGGGGTGCTGTGATGGGGGTTCTTGCATGGTAGGGGGTTGGACTGGATGGCCCTTGAAGTCTCTTCCAACTCTATGATTCTAAGTAGAGATGGGCAATTCATTTCAGAACTTACTGGTTCCAAAACAACCTGTGCGAGCCCAGGTGGTGTTCAAAATCCTCAAACTTTTGAAGATACCATATGTCCTATTCCTAATGCTGCTGTCACTTATAACTTGCTCAGATTTTCCACAAGATACTCAAGACATATGTGGTACCTTTACATGATATATATTCAGTCAGTCATCTGTAATCTAAATTATAATGTAAAACAAGCAAGAAAATAGTTCTACAAGAAAAGAAGAAGAAAAAACTTCCAGTGCATATCCATGCTATTGAAAATTAAATCAATGTAATTCATGCCTAACATCCTTCCCTCACACTACCAAACTCAAAATGGATGCCAGTCATGGAAAGAGCGGAACTGACCAGTTTAATCTGACTCCTCTCAGGGACTCTATGATTGGGGCTGCTAGGAGAATTTGTGTTTTTACCTGGCACTTGAGCTGTCAAAAGTCTACATGGAGCTTTACCTTTCAGTTTAAATATCACTCTTATTTTTTGAGTGTGACTTATAGCTTAAAGTGTTTTCCCCCAAACATATTTAAGCTTTTTTAAAAACTGCAAAGTGTCAAGCAATATTTAGCACTTCAGAAAAGCCAAATTTGATTTGAGTATTGCTTTGGGATTTTCCAGTTCCCTTTATATCAGCTTGAAACAGATGAATGGCCTTGTTTTGCTCTGTTTTCCAAATATATTCCACAGCTCAGTTATATTAAATGCATGGTTTTTAATAATTGCAGTCAGGCAGCTTTGAGCAATGAGGCAAACATGAAGACAGGTGAGTGCCCAGTTTAGGAACAACAATGAGATACATGTCTTTTCAGAAGACTGGGTGTTTTGTTCCTTCAAGCCGCCTGGAATACCTAAGAGCTTCCTTTTTAATCAAGGACAATTGACAAGTACTAGAAAGTTTCCCCTCTCCATGTTTTGATTGCCTTCCCACTAAGATGACAATTGTATCCTGTAATCAACAAAGTACTCATTAATAGGACAACTTATCTATCTTACTTGCGGTGAGTGTAAATGTTTACTGTGAATACATCAAATGAGAATTAGAGTGAAGTTGCAAATGAAAAAGAAGTGTACTGTAACATGACTACACCAGAGATGGGTATAAACTGGAAAAACAATGAATTGGGGTGCTTTGTTGTTCATGGCTACCTGCAAACCATGAACCACAAATCACCTCCAAACTCAGAGAACCAGTCTGTGGTTCATTTATCTGGTTTCATCCTGGGGAGAAGAGAACCTAATGCCTCTATCCCTTCTGCCACTTGCCTGCCCCTTCCCACTGCCCCCATCACCTCTCTAACTTCTTAGGTCTCCTTTTCTTCTTCCTCCAGCACCATCTGGAGGCCCAGCTCCCAGATGTCTGTTCACATGAAGACGCCTCTCAACTTATTGGCTGTTGCAGGTGGAATGTCAGCAGGAGTGGCTCCTGGAAGCTGGGTCATTGCCTCTGAAGATGACAGCAGCAGAGGAGGCAGTGGCATGACCAGATAGGGAGATGAAGGGGGAAGCGGGAAGGTGTCAGGTGGGCATCCTGTTTTGCTGAACAAAATGAACTTCTGAGGGTGGGGGTGGAGCTCAGCACTTCCTTTCAGCAGAATAGGATCTGCTGAAACCAATCCCATACCAGTCCAGTTCATGTTTTGTTTTGTTTCCAGACTAGACTAATAAGAAATAAAAGAAACATTTGCAAAACAAGTACACAGATTACTGAAAGTCCTCTAAATGACAGCTTGAGCCTATATAATATTATTATGCTGTAGTAGTACATCACGGGTCCATGTGATTAAATCAATAAATGACAGGGTGTCCTGTATCTCAAAGGCAGACCAACCCAAATCTGTTTTTAAGACAAATAAACAGAGAAAAGAAAAGCAGAAATTGAGAAGCTGCCCATTAACTATTTGTATATAGAGAGTTGGATAAGCAAGAACACTTTCTTTCCACTCTTTCCATTTAAATGATAGCTTGAAATTGTTACCTTTGTTTGATTACTGCACCCAAAAAACCCTATTCTGGCCTGAGGACTCTGAAAGCTGAATTTCTCCATGGTAACTTTTCCGAGTTCTCATGTAGATTATTGTAATAAAACCCATGTTTGCAGACTGAACCAGGATGTACTGGTGTTCCTCCTTGCCCTTTTTCTTTTGGGGCATATGTGGGGAGGGGGGAGGGGTGGATCCGCTTTTGGCAATGCACACTCATAGAAATGCTTAAGTGTCCTCTTCACAACACAGAGACAACTATCTATTTCACTCTCACGTTTATCTTGGCTAACGATGCCTCTCTGCACATGCCTTCTGCACTTTATACAGTTTGGCCTTTCATGTTGACTAAATCCTTACTTAGCAAAATATTTTTTGCAGAATTTTGAATTTTTGTTTTAATTCCTCTAGCTGTACAGCAGAAATGCAGGACTTCACGGAGCAGAACAGCCTCAAATTCCACAGAGTAGTTCACCTCTTTTGTCATTAAGTGACACTTATAGTCTCAATAACTCACTCTGAAATGTTAGTAGTAGAAAGAATAAAAACCATTTTCTTTACTTACATTTATGAACAGATTAAACCGCAAACTGGCAAACATGACTACCTTCAACAACATACTGTAACAGAGGGGGGAAACACTAAGCTGAAAGGTGAGACTTTATTTGAATTCAGAGATAGGGAAGGAACAATTCATGCAACAATAATATGCAAGGTTGTAAAACCTCCAACATTTTCAGGATGAGGTATAGTACCTGTGTTAGGCTGTAGCAGCAAAAACAGGAAGTAATTGGCATCAGCTTTCAAGGTCTGTAGCCCACTTCTTCAGATGCCCAATATAGTCTGTCATTTTGGTTAGAGTCCTGAATTTCTGAGAATAATTATTGCTTAAATTGTTTACATTCCACAAATTGTATAGCTAAATTACAACAGCAGCTTCTTTATAAAATGAGCTTTGAAAAATGAGAGGCATCGGGTGGATTGTTTGACTCCTTTTGATCAATCATCTCATCCTTGAATATTTCCTGTGTGCAACCTTAGATTCACAAGGGGGAAAGCCACCTGTTTTGCACAGACAAATGTTTCAAAAGTTGCAGAAACCTCAATTAAAACGTTTGTGCTTTCAGTCTTGTGCTACACACAAGCCATATCATTGAATTTAACAAATTCTTGTCAGCTGATATGTTGAGAGTGATTGCCTGATTTGCTAACATAAGTAATTTGGCAAGATGTATTCCCATTCCTCCTTATATGGCTTATTTGTTTGTTTTGGTTTGTCTGGAAGAGACTTTGATTAGTGCATAAATTATAGAGGGGCCAGACGCTACTGGGCCACCTTACCTTTTGTTTACGGATGTAATGAATGCTCATAAATTTTCTCATTCCCAATAGAAAAGGCTTGTCCAAGACACTGAGAAAGCTGTTGAACAAAAGGTCAATAGCTAAAAGCTTCCTGACTCTTGAATGAGAACAAAACCAGGATTTTATTGCATCAGCAGCAACTTCATATTTGTGCTTATTTGCTTATTCTTTTTATTATGATGATTCGATTGTTTACCTCATGTTGGTCTGATTGATTCGTTTTTTATTTATTATTTTAATTTGTTTAATTTGTTTTTGTATTTTGCCTATGTAGGTAAACCACCCAGAGTAGCTTTTTTGCTAGATGGTTGTGGTATATAAATCAAATAAATAAATAAATAAATAAATAAATAAATAAATAAATAAATAAATAAACTTTGGGGGTGGAGGGTAGCAATCCAATTTTTCAAGCAAAAATCAGGGGAAAACAAAAGACAAAAAAAAAACATGTGGCACCTTAAAGACTAACTTTCATCTTTTAATTTAATGCTTCATGGACACATCTACGTCTTCAGACATATAGTAGCAGAATGAGGTGTGGAATATACTGTATATACTCAAATATAAGCCTAGTTTTTCAACTGTAATTTTGGGCTGTGAAAGGGGGCCCTCGAATACTTTTAGCCACTGAGGCACATTCTTGGGTTGGTGGCTAAAAGTCATTTTAAAAATTGTGTGCCACTTCTCCTGCCCCCCCCCCCACATCACGGAGGAGCAACGTGCTATGTTTAAAATGGCCTTTAGCCACCAAGGCGAGTGCTTGCTTTGGTGGCTAAAAGTCAGTTTAAACATCACACACAGTTCCCCCTACTCACAAAGGAGGAGCTGCCAGGCCCTGCTGTATTTCCCACCCTAGACTTATACTCGAGTCAATGGCTGCTCCGCCTGGCCTCGTGCCAGGCAGGGGCAACTTTGCCGGCTGGTTGAGGGAGGCGGCTATTGGCTCCGCTATTAGCGTAGCCTACGGGAGGGGAGCGCACCCCTTTATAAGTCCTTGGCGCGCTCCCCTCAGCCTGCCTCCGCAATCGCCGGTTTCTTCCTGGAGCCAGTGGTACGCCGTCCTGGGAGTGCGAGCCTGACTGGCTGCACTCTGTTTCTTCCCTGCCTGCTACAGCTCTTCCGACAATCAGCTGATTGTCGGGAGAAGGCTTTTTGCTGGACCGCGCCTCCCGGAGCCTCGGTGACAGGCGAGTTCTTTCAAGAAGGGCTCCGGGAGGCTGGTGGGTCGGCTGACCAGGCTCTTCCGAGCCTGTGTGATTGCGCGGCGCCCGGAGAGCAGCTCTCTGCATCCCTCTTTTACTCAGTCCCTTGCCGGTAGTTCCGACAAGCAGCTTCGCTTCGCTGACGGGGAGGAGGGCGCCAGAGCTGCTACGGAGCTTTTTTCAGCTCTTTTCCCCCAGCGATATTGCATGGGCTGCTTTGCAGCCTCCTGGAGCGGCTGGCGCTCCGGTTAAGTTCCGAGCTACTGCTCCCCCTTCGGCTCCTAACAATCGCCTGATTGTCGGGAGCAGCTGTCCCTTCGCCTCCCGGACCTCCTTCACTCCAGGGGTGGTCGCGCCGGGGCGTTTCGGGTGACAGGTGGTTTAGCATGCGGGGGTAGGTGGAAGCGATCAGTCGGAGCCTTCCCGGCTCCCTTTATCTCAGCTGCCTCTCGGGGAGCTTCCGACGACCGGCTGAGCTCGCTGACAAGCGCTTCCCTTCATTTTGTGTACTACAGATGGGTCTGTTAGGCAGGGGGCAGGCTGGTCGCAGCCTGCTTCCTTTGAGCGGGGAGCAGGAGCTCTTCGAGCCCCTGTTCGCTCAGCCTACCGGGCTGCCATTTAACGGAAAGGGATCTCCTGGCTGCACGCTGCCTCCTGCTTGCCTTTTCGAGCCCCTGTCAGGGCTTGTTTTCAGGGGCTAGCTAGGGAAGTGGCGCACCCGGCTTCTTAGGCTGTGTCAAGCCTGCAGGATTGCCGAGCGCCGGCTGAGCTGGTGAGCCCCAGCTCCTGGGGCTGGTGTTACTAGCTTGGTGGGGCGGTCATTTAGACAGAATTTGCGAGCTCAGTCTTGTGGGGTAGCTGGTTGCGCTCGCCCGGGGTATCGTCTTTTGGGGTTCCTTCTGGACGCCCAAATTTCTCTTAGTATCACCTTAGTTGGGTAAGTGTGGATTGGGGCAGTGAACATGTGAACATAAGCACATAGAAGAGCCATGCTGGATCAGGCCAAAGGCCCATCCAGTCCAGCTTCCTTGTATCTCACAGCAGAGCCCTTGGATGCTTTTGGGAGCGCATGAGACTAGATATCTGTCCCCTGATACCACTCCCCTGCATCTGGCACTCGAAGTACCCTGACTTTAAGCCTGGAGATTACATATCTCCATCATGGTTTGTAACCTGTGCCTCTGGGTTTGGCGGCCATTTTGGTTGTACTTTCTGGGCCTACTCTTGGCTCTTATATCCATTCCAATCCGTCGGGCTGGGCGCCCTAGGCGGCTCTACCTACATCCAGTTATCCTGTGCTTTAGGCTTTTAGCTTTGTTCAGGGGATATTACACCCTTCTATCGTGGGTGGCTCAGGGATGCCAATTTGGTTTGGTACTTGGTGGCCATTTTGGCCATGCCTCTTGGGCCTACCCCTTAGGCAGTGATCTACATCCATCTGCCTGGCTGGACATTCCGAGTGGCCCTGAACACCTCTGTCCGTTTGTTGACTTCTTAGTGGAGGCTAGCGTCTTTGTATTGTTCATCTGAGGTTAGTTGGCGGTAACTTTTCAACTTTGGTGGTGGCCTGCCTACCCACCCATCCGGCCATTTTGTGCACGTCATCATTCAGTGTGTTTGGGGGGTGGGTGTAATCTGCATCCATCCTCTTTCCTCATTGTTGTTATACCTGTGCCACGATTTGTTTCGGCAGTTACATACTAGGGCCATCCTTTTGATGCTCTGGGAATCCATCTTGGATCGGTGCCGCACCCAAGCGGCTGAGTCACCTGTCACCTGTTCGCCGCTTATGTTCTGCCTTGCCATCTAGGCCCTACCAGATGTGTTTGGGAGGACATGAGACTGGATGTCGGTCTCCTGATACCACTCCCCTCCGTCTGGCCCTTGAAGTCCCCGGGTTCCTCCATCATGGTTCGTAACCGGTGCTGGACTGTTTCCCCAGGACTCTGTCCAGTACCCCCTTTTGGAAGCATCCAGGCCAGATGCCACCACCACTTCCTGTGCCAGGGAGTTCCATAGACTTACGTCTATGGGTAAAATAAATAAATACATAAACGAATAAATGAATATTTTCTTTTGTCAGTTCTTACTATCCCAGCCCTCCATTCGAGTTTATGCCCTGGTTCTGGTATGTAGGAGGGAGAGAAGAGCTTCCCTCTAGCCACTTTACTCATACCCTGCACGATTCTGTATGTCTCAATCATATTCCCCCTCAGGCGCCTTTTTTCCAGACTAAAGAGGCCCAAATGTTTTATGTCCTTCTTGTGATGCGGGGACCAGTATCGTACACAATACCCCAGGTTGGGCCTTACTATTGTTTTGGGTAATGGCATTATAATGTTGATTGTTTTGTTCTCAAACCCCTTTTTCGATAATCCTTACATTCGGCTACGTTAAAATATATTTGCCATTTCTCAGCCCATTCCCACAGTTTGGAGAGATCCTTCTGGAGCTCTTCACAATCTTCTCTGGTTTCCACTGCACAGAAAAGTTTTGTGTCATCTGCAAACTTGCCCCCCCCTCACTGTTTATCACTGTCTCCAGCTCATTTATGCTTGTTAATCTTAAATTTACCGATTAGTCCTAAGACTCCCTCTCTTTCAACCTGTATTTGATTTAATTCTTCAGCCAAGAGGGGCAGCTCAGGCAGCGGAATCCACTCAAGGTCCTCTGTCATGAAGTCAGGCGCCACGAATCGTGGGGGCTGTTACGCACCACAATCTGGGTTGACTGTTACATACCAGGGCTACCCTTCCCATTCTCCTTGAATCCGTTTTTGGTTTGTGCCACGCACACGCCACTGAGTTACTTTTCACCTGTTTGCCCCTTTATATTTGGCTACGCCGTTTAAGGAGGGAGGTTCTAATGGGAAGGGGAAGGGTAAAGCCCCTGCCAAGAAAAGGCCTAGTCAGCAGCCCCTTACTTATCCATCCTCTTCATCAGGTGCTGAGTCACCTAGTCTTTTGGCAGCTTGGTAGAAGCTGCCTCGTTTGGAGTGTGAGCACGCTGAAAGGTAGGGGACGGCCGTGTCTTATGGGAGCGAGCGTTCTACGAGCGGGGCCAAGGCTCAGAGGAGGGCGGAGCGTAATTTAATGATGGCTAATGGTGACATGCAATTCTTCTCTTGAGTCCGTTTTAGCAGGATCTGCCAGTATCGTTTCTGCAGGTACGCCATCTGTGACTTCTGAAGTAGCCGCGTCATCGCAGGCTCCGCTCAGACCCCCAGTTGCTGTGTCTTCCAACGTAGTCACGTTCCCGCCTGCCGCTGAAGACTCATCGCTTCCGGCCCTGGTTTTAGCCTGGGCTGTGTATGCGCGTGGTAAGTCGGCTCCAGCAGTCCAGCATCTACCCTTGGGGTGGCAGCGCAGTGGTATTGCCCAGACCTAACCCAATTTTTGAGTTATTCTGAAGATTCCGATCTCTCCTAATAGGTTATGTAGGCTGGCTAATGCACAGCCTCGAGTTTGTTCTGCCAGTTATGAGGTTGCCTTGTTTCAAGCTGCCACTTTGGTACCCCTTTTTCGCCGCCTCACGCGTTAGCGTGCTGCTTGCCCAATCCAAAAAACCGACTCCTTGCTTATGCATTACGTTGGTCGGGTATGGTCCGCGAGCAGGATCTGGTCTCTCAGCGTATTTGTAGAGTGAAGACTGACCAGCGAGGTAAGGCCAGCACGATACACCTTTGTAGGTGTTCTGTGCTCCAAATTTGCCAGGTCCTAGCGTTATGTAGGTCCGCCCTGCTCACTTACAATTATCAGGGGTACCTATTTCTGCGCAAAGAGGGGTCGCCTTTTACAGGTGGCCAATATTGGACAATTTCACTGAGGGCACTGCAGGTCGCTGGTGTATCGGGCTGGCATTTTGGGCGTCATTTGCTCCGGATAGGTGCTGCTTCCACCGCAGCTGCCTTTGGCGCCAATTGGGTTGGCAACCAACGGATTGGGTGATGGAGATCCGGAGACATTAAAATCTTCTGTACGTTTACTAATGGACTGGTAACACTGGCCTGTTGTTCCTTTTTTTCTCGTTACAGCTTCTACCCCCCGGGAGCCGGGTTTGAGCGTTGGTTTACGGCCTCAGTTTTTGTTTACTGGGCCTTGGAGTTGCTATCCAGTCTGGACGTGGCCGCGCTTTCGGCCTTGGAGCTGACCGCCCTTTCGGCATTGGAGGTGGCCGCGCTTTCGGCCGTGGAGGTGGCTGCCCTATCAGCCTTGGAGCTGGCCGCGCTTTTGGCCTTGGAGGTGGCTGCCCTATCAGCCTTGGAGCTGGCCGCGCTTTCGGCCTTGGACGTGGCCGCGATTTGGCCTGGGATGTGGCCGCGCTTTCGGCCTGGGACGTGGCCGCGCTTTCAGCCGTGGCCAATGGGCCGGTTTCCTGTGGAAGGGCAAGAAGGTTATGCCTTGACACGCCTTTCTTACTGTGCCTCTCAGTGATCTTCCCCCTGCCACCTTGCCGAGCATCGTGGTTGCCCATGTTGGTAGGAATTGACTTGACCCGTAAGTCGGGCAAGTATCTCATTCTCAAGATCCTCGTGGATCTGAGAGCGTTCCAGCGTACTCGCTCATTGGTTTGTGTCATTTGGTCTGTGATCATTCCCCAGTTGAACGGGGGTTCGCGCCACCATGGGTAGCGCAATTTAATAATAAACATCATGCAGATCTCTATAAAATAATCAAGGTCTTCGACAGTCCTATCATAATAACCAATGTGATCAAGTGGACTGCCTAGAAATTGGGAATGGGGGATGCCCAAAACACTTCGGCATCCTCATTGCATGCTTAACCGGCTGCAATAAATTACGTCAGAGATTGGACCTGATAAACCTTATCCATTGCGTTAGTGGCCCGCGCTGTGCAGGCCGAAGCGGGAGCTGTCTTTTGGCACTCCAACATCCCTGCTGGGGAAACCACCTTCATTCGTCCGGATGGTGTGCATTTATTGGACAAGGGCCTGGATATCCTTATTCAGAATCTTAAGGAGGGCCTGAGGGCCGAATTGTTCGGCTGTTGGGTAAAGAGCCGCAGTGCGCCTCTTTGGTGGCAGGTAGCGCATCAAAGTTAACCATTTAGGTCCCGAATCTAATTACATCTTCACATCTTCGGCAGCCTTCCATTAATAACCCAATAGGATTTAGTTAGGGAGCAAATAATAATAATAACCCAAAACCCTAGGAGGGCTGCCAACCTTTAATCAAGCGTTGATGCCAAAAGATCTCATTGGCATCCTCACTGCGGCAGTTCAACGGGCCGCAGGAAATTGGTGGAGTAGCGGCACCTAATCAATTTGTTGTTACCATTTTGATGATGCGCTACGGCTCAGGCCCTCCTAAAGTTATTGCTCATTGATAAGGAATTTAAAATTCGTTACTGTAGTTAATAAAGTTGTGGCCCTTATTTAACCCAAGCGGAATGTGTGTTGCCTCTTTCTTTCAACCTGGCTCGGCAATGGCTGCTCCGCCTGGCCTCGTGCCAGGCAGGGGCAACTTTGCCGGCTGGTTGAGGGAGGCGGCTATTGGCTCCGCTATTAGCGTAGCCTACGGGAGGGGAGCGCGCCCCTTTATAAGTCCTTGGCGCGCTCCCCTCAGCCTGCCTCCGCAATCACCGGTTTCCCCGCCCTCCCGCCACTGTTTATGATGTGCTGGTGATGCTTTGCTGGTCGCTTCAGGGCCGGATGGGAATTTTTGAACACTTCTCCGATTGGCCTTGAGCGGTGGTGTTTTTTCGCCCATCCCACCATTCACATATTGGCGGTGGGTGTTCTAGGTAATAACCCCGGTCACGACTGGTGGGTAGCGCATCAAAGTTAACCATTTAGGTCCCGAATCTAATTACATCTTCACGTCTTCGGCAGCCTTCCATTAATAACCCAATAGGATTTAGTTAGGGAGCAAATAATAATAGTAACCCAAAACCCTAGGAGGGCTGCCAACCTTTAATCAAGTGTTGATGCCAAAAGATCTCATTGGCATCCTCACTGCGGCAGTTCAACGGGCCGCAGGAAATTGGTGGAGTAGCGGGACCTAATCAATTTGTTGTTACCATTTTGATGATGCGCTACGGCTCAGGCCCTCCTAAAGTTATTGCTCATTGATAAGGAATTTAAAATTCGTTACTGTAGTTAATAAAGTTGTGGCCCTTATTTAACCCAGGCGGAATGTGTGTCGCCTCTTTCTTTCAACCTGGCTCGGCAATACATTTCCCCAGTTTGGGGAGTTAAAATAGGGGCCTCAACTTATACTCAGGTTGACATACTTGAGTATATATGGGCATGTATTGAATATATATTTCATACCAAATATTCATTGGCTGTTTTGTGTAGGTATATTTGCATGTAAGCTCTGTTGTTAAAAAAAAATTCCTAGAGACAGAAACCAGATCTGGGTGGGTAAGGGAAAGAGAAAAGAAGAGGTAAAGGGGGGTGTCATTTGAGGTTATGGGAGTGGAAAAGTGGCATTGATATGGTTTTTGTAGTTTTAGGGCAGTGTTGGCCAAACCTATGGCATGGATGCCAAAGGTGGTACTTGGAGCTCTTTCTGTGGGTACCTGACATTGCCCCTTCACAACCACCTGTATTCAGCTTAAATTGCTATATTTGTACTTTCCAAAAAAAAAAATAGTGGGGTTTGAATTGTAGTTTGGCTACTCGGTCTCTAAAAGGTTCACCATCACTGTTTTAGGGCCCTGTAGTAAAAATTCCTCAGAGGCCGAAACAGACAACATATCAGTGTAAGGGGGTGGAAGAGAGGGGGGAAGCTGAGAGAATGGGAATGTTTAGAATAGACAGTTTTTATCTTAGACTCTTTTGGTGGGAGATAAACTTCCATGGGGGGGGGAACAGTAGCAATATAGGAGTATTACATTTGACTCAAGAAACCTTGATTTATGTGCAATCCATTCTTGTGTGTGTCCATCATGCATATGAATTTTATCTCATCTGTTTCTCTTTGTATTCTATATTTGTAATGATTCTGTTCCAAAATGGTGACCTTCAGATCTTCCAAGGAGTGTCTTAGTAGACTGAAAGTTTGAGAAACATATATTCCATACATTCCACACCACATTCTGCTGCTATATGTCTGAAGATGTGGATGTGTCCATGAAATGTTATATTAAAACATGAAAGTTAATCTTTAAGGTGTCACAAGTTTTGTGTCTTTGGTTTTATTTCATTTACCTTGATTTCTGCCTGGAATTCTTGTGCAGACTAACACAGCTACCTTCTCCAAATCCAATTTTTGTGGGTTTATGGACTGAAATACTAGCATGGTAAGTAGCACTAGAGTAAGTCCATTCAACCAGCTTTATTTTATTTACTTATTTATTTTGAATATTTTTCCCCACCTTTCTCCTTGGAAAAGGACTCAAGGTGGCTTACAATAATGAGGGACAATATACAGTTCAGAATATTTAAGAGATATTCAACTTAAAAACAGGAAATTTGAAGAGGCGTCTTAGAACTTTTAAAAAGGTAAAATTAGAGCTACAAAGAGAATACAAGAAGAAAAGAAAAATCCATTATGAGGTGTGAAAACATGGAGAACACTAGTGTTCTTCTGAAATCAGGCAATGCAATCATGCATGGTAATCCATAAACAGTAAAGTCACATAGTAGATAGTCCCTCATTCAGGGAAAGCTTGCCTGAAGAGGAAGGTCTTTGCCTGCTTTCTGAAAGACAGGAGAGATGGGGCAGCACTGGCCTCCAGAGGGAAGGAGTTCCAAAATCTGGGTGCAGCAACTGAGAAGGCCCTTTCATGTGTTCTACTGAGACACACCTGTGAAGGTGGTGGGATGGAGAGAAAGGCCTCTCCTGATGACTTTATCACATGAGCCAGTTCATACTGCATGATTCGATCTTTGAGGTAGCTTGGACCCAGGGCATTTGGTGCATTGTACGTTAAGGTTAGCACCTTGAATTGTGCCTGATAGCTGATTGTTAGCCAGTGGAACTGCTTTAGTAGGGGTGCAATGTGATCTCTGTAACCCACCTCAGTCAGCAATCTGTTTGCTGTGTTCTGGAACCGTTGAAGTTTCCTGAGACTTTCCATCAGTAGCCCCTCATACAGCACATTACAATAGTCCAACCAGGAGGTCACTAGGGCATGTGTCACAGTGGCCAGAGCAGGTTTCTCAAGAAACGAGTGTAACTGGTGTACTAGTTTTAATTTTGCAAATGCACTCTTGGCCACAGCTGTGGCCTGGGCATCTAGGCTCATCTAGGCTTTTTTGAATTGGGGAGTGATCCCATCCAGTGCAGGATACAACCCTATCCCTTGATCTCATTTTTGCCTGACCAGAAGCAGCTCTATCTTGTCTGGGTTTAATTTCAATTTGTTCTTCCTCATCCAGTTCATTACTGAAGCTAAACATTGATCTAAAGTTGAAATACCTTCCTTGGAATCTGGAGGTGACAAGAGGTGGAGCTGGATGTCAGCATACTGGTGACACTTCACCCCAAATCTCTGAATAATTTCCCCCAGTATAAAGGTAAATAACATAGGAGGAAGGAAAATAACATCGGAGGAAGGTAAATAACATAGGAGGTAAATCATTTAAAGGTAAATAACATAGGAGACAGAACAGAATCCTGAGGTGCCCCGCAGGTCAGTGGACATGGTGTTGAACGTGAGTCCCCTAACACCACTTTCTACATTCTCTCCTGCAGGAAGGACTGAAGCCACAATAAGACAGTGCCCCCAAGTCCCATTTTGAGAGAGACAGGTCAGGAGGATGCCGTGGTCAATAGAAATGGGCACGACTTAGCGCAATTTTCGTTTTTGTTTTTGTTTTTCGTTTTCGTTACGTTACGTAACGAAAACGAAAAACGGTTCAAAAATGGACCGAAAACGGAAACGAAACGACTAATTTTGAGCCAGTTTTCGTTTTTTGTTACTGGAAAAGCACTCAATGGAGCTAAATGGGGAGAAACGAAAAAATTTTCATTTTCGTTTTCGGTTTTCATTTTCGTTACGTAACGAAACGAAAATGAAAAATTTTGAAAATTAGCTCACGAAAACGGAAACGAAACGAAATGGACCCTAGCCGAAAACGAAAACAAAAATGATTTTTTTTTCTGAGTCGTGCCCATCTCTAGTGGTCAATAGTGTCAAAAGCAGTTGAGAGGTCCAGTAAGACCAAAAGGGACACAGATCCCCTATCCATTTCTCTGTACTAAGTAACAGCTTGAGTAGGCCATTTTTCAAAAATTATCAAACAGAAAAATATAATAGCATAAGGCAAAGAATATAATATAAATCATCCCCCTGCAGTCATTTGGGAGATATAACTATTCCCCCTTTCCCTTATTTCCTATGGAGCCCCATTCTCCAACCAGAATTGCACTGATTCTTGCAATGTTGTATATTAGAGATGGGCATGTTTCATTTTTCATTTTTCACTTTGTCACAGAACAAAATGAAAAATGACGTGCCCTTTAAAAAAAATTAAACAAATCGAAACAGAAATTTTCATTTTGTTCCATTTCATTTTCATGTATTATTTATTTTGACAAGTGGAAATCTCAGCACTTGTCAAAATAAATAATAAAAATAAGCAGACCAGCTGGTCAGTGCTAGGCAAAAGAAAAAAGCACTGACCAGCCCACAGGCCAGCTGGTTGGTGCTAGACAAAAGGGGAGGAAAGTGCTGACCAGCCCATGGGCCAGCTGGTTGGCACTAGGCAAAAGAAAAAGGAAAAAGGCACTGGTCAGCTATAAAAAATAAAAAGAAGGTGACACAAAAGAAGAATAAAGTGATTTTTTAAAATGTTTCCTTCCAAATGAAATGATTTTTTAAAAAACGAAAAACAAAACAAAATACCATTTTGGCATTTTGTGCTCATTTCTATTGTATATCCATTTAAACCAAAGGACTTGAAGGAGTGACTCACCAAATCTCCACTGTTTCAGTAAGCCTACTTTGGTGCAGCTTACTATGCTAAGCAATAGGATTATGACGATAATGTAGGCTCCTGCCGGGCTTGTCCCGGGTTGGGGCCACTTTGTCACCCCGGGAGCCGATATTCGGTGCGAAAGAGGGAGGCCACGTGACTCCCAGGGTGTGCGGGCCGCCCGCACACCCATCCTCCTCTTTCGCCGCGAGCAGCACCCCACCCTCCCACCCTTAGTGGCTCTGAGAATGAGATTATCTGGTCGCTTCGGGGCCGAATGGGAATTTTTGACTGGTACCACTATTGGCTTCGTGGTGCCAGTGTGTTTTCGCCCATTCCATTCTCATTGACTGTTAGGCAGGGTCTCCTGTGTGTCCTGGCAGGTAGTGCAACTAAAAAGGGGCCAGGACTGTGACGTCAGAACTGTAAAGGCATCTTGAATAGGGCTCAGGGCAGCTGTACAATAGATAATAACATAGGACCAACTGATAGGTAAAACAACCCAGTAGGAAAGTAAATTAAACATCATACAGGCTAGGAGTTCGTACGGCTGCCCCAAGTAATACCCTGACCTAGTTTTGGCGGGAAGGGCTGCTTTCATGGAACAGCACTCCTGTACTGGGTCACATTATGGCATCACAATAAATTAAAATAACATCTGAGAGCTGAAATATAAGTTGCACTACGGCAGGCCCATCCTTTTGGCTACAACTTTAGGGACAGTTATAGCAGTTAATAAAGTTATTCATAAAGTTATTCATAAAGTTATTAATAAAGTTGTGGCCCGATTTAAAACCCAACATTCCTGTGTGGTCTCATTATTTCGGGACTGGGGGGACAAAGGGTTTTTGCATAAGATACAAGAATTCTGTGCATGAGCCACTTCAGCGAATTCTCCCCCAGCTCCACCAAAAAAAAAAAAAACAACAACATGTAAAAAATGGATGAAACAATTGTATCTCACTAATAGTGTGAAAACTGCTTAGATTTTTAATTTTTCATGTTCACCTTCAAGAATGAAATATGCAAATATTTGCATGCTTTTTTTTTTTTCTGGGCCCTTCCACTGCTGTTTATGGAAGCCTACCAAGAGCCACGATTTGATTAGAACTATGGAAAATGAGTCCTGTGGGGTTTTTTTTTTTATTAAATACCCTCTTCTCTTTACCTTTATCATTTGAGAGCTGCATTCAATATCAAACCTGTTTTCCTTCCAAAACCTTTGCTGCTCTGACCACTTTCTCAGAAATTTTACAATATCGCTGGCTCAGCCTTGAAACAGTTAAAGAGAGAATTCATTCACCAACATAGGATTTCTGCTACTTGGGTGAAATATGGGCACAATTTGCAGGAGGCAACTTTACTGAATCACAGAGCTTTTTTTCACATTGGACATAGGGCTGTGACTGTGGCAAGATTAATGCAGAGCATCCATCATTCCCATTAATGGATGGCAATGCCGGGCAAATATATTGTGAGGTCTGGCTTTAATTACTTTTTAAGGAGGCCACTGTATGTTTCATCATAGCAGCAGGTGAAATACTCAATTGAGTTAGGGTGCTGTGCTAGCTGATTAAAATTGCCCATAGCAACTGTTGCATTCTTCAGTATGCCCCTAGAAACACTGTGACTTATATCCAAATAATAAACTGAAGAAATTAATTTAGCATAGTTTCCATTTGTTGAACTCAAGGCTTTGGCTTCATCTCTTATTTTAATCTGGCAAAAGTTCAGAGGGTTTTAAATAATAAGTGGTCCATTATAATGTGCACTTTGCTGTTTTTTTAGAGATGTTTTTCAACTTCTGCAGTATCCTATAAGTCCACAAGAATGCAACATATCAAAACTGATAATTTAATCAGAGAAGGGTGCGAGAACTAATCCTAGAAGCAGTACAATCTTAATCTCTGCTCAGAATTTAATTTCATTTGGTTGGATCCAGAAACCTAAAATTACTCAGAGTATTGACATCAACAGGACCTGATGAATTTATACCCCCCATGATACTGTAAATATAACTAAGTATGGTTTTCTTAGAGGCTTATTTCTAGGTAAGAACGTTTAAAATAGAAGCCCCTTTTTAATGCTGCTTTACATAAACTTCTGATGTTACATTCTGCCCAGTCCTTTCCAATGTAAACATATATAGTCCAATTTATTCTAGTGTATAGCCATTCCATTCAAAAGTAGGAGTGAAAATTAAAGGAAGAACCTTTAGTAACATAAGATACGCAGAAAGCCACAGTGATTTGAAATGGCTAAGGGCTAAAGAAGAAAGGGCAACAGCAGGATTACAGCAAACCATTAAGAATACAAAACATGGTAACAAAAGAATTACATCACTTTAACACTGACAGTAAAGAAATGGAAATTGTTGAAGACTTTCTATACCTCATTACTTTGATGACTGCCGCCAAGAAAAAATCAGAAGACAAAAGTGAGAAGGAAATAGAAAGTATTCTAAATACGAAGATGCAAACCAAGATCATCCATACTACTGTATTGTTGATCACTATGTTGAGATGTGAAAATTGGACAGTGAAGACATCTGATGAGGGGAAAGTCCACTCATTTGAAAAGTGATGTTGGAGAAGACCTATATCATAAACTGCAAGAAAGAAAAATAGATGAGTCCTACATCAAAGTGTGCCTGAACTTTGACAGAGGATTGAGGACAATTTCAGCAGTAACAACATGAGGCAGATGTGGCAGGGGTCCAACATATTATCAATCACATACCAAATCTTGCTGCTCTTGATAGGGACCCTGTGCTGACAGAGGACCTTATATTCTTATTTGCCCACTTTGAGGTGGACATCAGAGACACTGCTTTACAGCTACCAGCCCACAGTGGAGGCCCTCTTATTGTAGAGAGGCATGAGGTGAGGTATATACTGAGAGCTGTGAATCCAAGAAAGGCCACTGGTCCTTGTGGCATCACTGGACGGGCGTTGAAGGACTGTGCAGACCAGCTGGCGGGTGTCTTTACTAAGATATTTAATCAATCCTCTCACCAGTCTACTGTTCCACCTTGCTTGAAGTCCTCAGTTATTGTTCCTCTGCCCAAAAAGTCCACAATCAACAGTGTAAATGACTATAGACCAGTTGCACTTACACTGGTTATTATGAAGTGCTTTGAGAAACTAGTACAGAGTCACATTATTTTCTGTCTTCCAACTACATTTGATAATTACCAGTAGAGAGGGGCACAAAATGAACAATTTTCCGTTTCCGTTTCTGTTTTCTCATTTCATTATGTAATGAAACGACAAATGAATTTTGTCTCTAAACTGAAACGCAATGAACAGAAACACTGGAAATTTTGTCGTGCGTTTCGTTTCCGTTACTGCAATATGAGTGAATTGCTTAAAATCCTAAAAAAAAAAATGAAATACATGGTAACGAAATGGTAACAAAATGAACAAAAACAAAAATGATTTTTTTGCAAATATTCGCAAAAAACGGAAATGAACCGAAACGGACCCTCCAAACGACAAACGACAAACGAAATGCCATTTTTTTTATTCGTGCCCATCTCTAATTACCAGGGCAAAATGATCCACAGAGGATGCCATTACCACAACTCTCCATATTGTTCTGTCCCATCTGGAGCACTTGGGGAGCTATGTGAGGCTGCTTTTGTGGATTCCAGCTCTGCTTTTAATACTGTTATCCTCCACAGACTGATGTCCCAACTAGGGGCCCTCATTTTTTCCTGTTCCATCTGCTTTTGGATTTTGGATTTCTTGACTGACCACTCCCAGAGGGTTAGAGTAGGGTCCTATATGTCTATAGCTCTCAGTCTTAGAACCAGCTCCCTGCAGGGTTCTGTGTTGAGCCCCCTGCTCTGTAACCTCTACACTCATGACTGTACCTCTGGAATACCCTGAAGCAAATGGCGAGCCACTGTGTGAGACAGAAAGCTGAACTAGATAGGCTGTGGCCTGTTCCAGGAAGACTGTTCTTATGTTCTTATGTTCTAGGGTAGATAGAGGTACAGTCATGAGTGTAGAGGTTACAGAGCAGGGGGCTCAACACAGAACCCTGCAGGGAGCTGGTGCTAAGACTGAGAGCTATAATTTGCAGGGAATCATAAGCAGGTGAAGACACTGGTTATGATTCCCTGCAAATTATATTGAGAGATATCCTGCCTATCTCTCCAACTCAGAGGTTGTCCTTAGGCATCCATAATGATAGCCATTGATATCCATCTTCTCCATGAACCTGTCCAATGCTTTCTTAAAGCTGTCAAGGCTGACAGCTGTCATCACCTCTTCTGGCAATACCACTTCTTCTAGCAATTCCATTATCAAGTTTGTGGATGACATAACTGTAGTGGCACTCATCTCCAGGGGGGATGAGATCATCTATCAGGATGAGGTGAAGCAGCTGTGTGACTGGTGTGGGGATAACATCTTTGTCTTGAACACCACTAAGACTAAGGAATTGATGGTGGATTATAGGAGGAGGCAGATGGACATTCAGCCTCTGTACATTGGTGGGGACTGTGTGGAGATGGTGGCTGCCTTAAAGCTTCTGGGTGTTATTACTGAGCAGGACCTGACCTGGAGCACTAATACTATGGCTCTGGTGAAGAAGACCCAGCACTGAATATATTTTCTCAGACTCCTAAAGGGAAATATTCTAAGCGAGAAAGTTCTGGTGTCCTTCCACAGCTGCTCTATAGAGAGCATTTTGGCATAATGGGTCTGTGCTTGGTTTTCTACTTGCACAGGTCTGGTTAACAAAGTGCTCCAGATGGTTATTACCACAGCCCAGAAGATTACTGACCACCCTCTCCCATCTTTGGAAGAACTATATAGTTCCCTTTGTCTTAAAAAGCCAAGACACATTTTACAGGATCCATCCCACCCCAGACAGTGTCTGTTTGCATTGCTGCCTTCACTCAGGATATATAGTACAATTAAAACAACAACAAACAGATCAAAATAGTTTTTAACTGAGAGTTTTAATCACCTTGAATGCTGCTAAAATTTGAGTGTAATCTGAGGGAGTTGTGGTGGATGAGTGTGTGTGTTTTAAATTAGTTTTAGTTATATTTGTACTTGGGGTTAATTTTGTTGTACAATGTACAAGGACAATAAAGGTACATCTATCTATCTATAACTCTCCCTAGAAGTGAAAATAACTAATCAGGGGCTATTGTACTTTGGACACAGCATGAGAAAATGGAAAACACAATAACACTGTAAAAAAAATTGAAGGAAGTAGGAAGGAATAAGATTTAGCATGAGATCTGTTGCCTTAGTAAAGACTGTCAATGATACGAATATTTAAATAACTGCGTGTCATCAAGTCAATTCACAGTGACCCTTTTCAGGGTTTTCTCAGGTAGTGAGTACTCAGAAGTGATTTAGTATTCCTTCTGTGGGCATCCTGGGGCTTTACAGATTCCCCAAGGCCTACACAGGTTGGGTCTTCTCCTTGGAGGAATACTACACAGCCAGATACCTAACTTAGGCCCCGGTCTCACTACTGTTAACTGTGCATCTTAATATGATGTGTACTATTTTTGCAGGCAGTTTTGTGACATCTGATGCACAGATGGCGCCCTGACGACAGGGGAGTATTTTACTTCTCTGCGTCCATCCCAACTTGCTTACTGCACTTTTCCCCCCTGCTTTTCAAGTTGATTTTCTTCCCCTTGTGGTGAAGACCTGTGTTGCAGCTAGTTAAAACCAATTGTAATTGCCGGTGGCCAGCTGATAAAAATTGTGCCAGCATGCCAGTATACCACCAATTCAGTAGCACAAACAATTACCAAGGCAGAAATACAGGAAGTGGCAGGAAAAGGGATACGAAATTATTTGGTGAAAATTTTCAGCAGTCACACCTTGTTTGCTGTGTTAAAAACTGTGCATCACCAACAGAGGTATTTTAACACAACCCCTAGCAGTGCTGCGGTTATAGTTTGCTTCTGGGGGCATGGTCAGCCAGGGTGCCAAAATGCTGCAGCTCAGAGTGGAGGCACGATCTTTTGCTGCACAGTCTTTCGCAGCAAAAAGAGCAGGAAAATCATTGTGAGACCAGGGCCTTTCTGAGGTACTGAGCCAAGTATACTACTATTTAGGAAGATAAAGCAGTGGAGAATTGATGGTGCCTTGATTCTTTGCAATGAAGACCAAATCAATTTCACATGGGAAAATTAAGGAAGAAATTGGGCAGAAGAAAATTTCTGGAAGAATCTGAAGCATTGGGGTAAAGTATTGGTGTGGAACCTGTGTTTTAGATTTCAACTCCTAGTAGCTTGGCCAATGATAAAGAATTATGGGTGGTGCTCAAGAACATTTGGAGTCAAAAGGTTTCCCAAGTCTGGTGTAAGTGTAAAGATTTCAAAAAGTATAGTCCTAGCTGGCGTGTTCCAAGCACTTCAATTTGACAGATATTATATGCGGATCAGTTTGAGTTCCACAAAAGGAGTGGGGTCGTGGGCAAACACAATTCTAGAGCATTGATTTTATATCTCTGATTGGGACTGACACGGATACAAACCCTCCTTTACAAAATCAAACAAAACACTCAAATTTCTTAACTCACATTTATCCAGTTCTAACAGGTCATGGCCTGTTTTAACTGTCAGGCATTGCAAATCAATACTGTCAAGCAGAAAAGTAAAGTTCACATTCAGCACAAATTGTGCAAGAGATCTAACCCGTAACTACCATCCTCAAGTACTCTAAAAGCCAACTGCAAATAGGCATGATCACTCTAAAGTGGTCATTAAAATTCCTTCTGAGTTCTCATCATTAAGCTAGTCGTCAGAGAGGCAGACTTCATACCTGGACAAAAATTGTGTGTTAATGGAGATGCACCCTATATAATTGCTGTCATCCATCACTTCTCTTCACCCCCCCTCACTGCTCTCATGTTGACAAAGTGCCTCTAAATATTTAAATAAACCATTTATCTTCAGAAGCTGAAGGATTAAGTGCAGCAAGGAAAAAAAAACTCATTGTAGCCAGCAAATGATACAAATCCACAGATTAAGCAGGATTTTCTGGATCTGCTTGTACATTATTTAAAATAAAATGCTTGATTCCCCAAGATCTTTGCTCAGATGGATAATGGACACCCATAAAATTCTTCTATGTGTTGTTGCTGTGTAAAACACAATCTATTTTGTGTTGCTCATTAGCATTGATTTATTGGTGGTTCACTTCAT
>JAHTLZ010000129.1:80362771-80382902 GCA_023846285.1 Phrynocephalus versicolor | reverse complement strand
ATAATAATAATAATAATAATAATAATAATAATAATAATAATAATAATTGATGATGATGATGATGATGATGACGATGATGATGATGATGATGCATGGGCAGTTCCTCGAAAAAGTCAAAGGAAAAGTAGATGAGGAAAAGACCTGGTTATGGCTCACCAATGGAACACTAAAAAAAGAGACAGAGGCCCTGATTTTTGCAGCTCAAGAACAAGCTATCAGATGCTGTTAAAGCTAGAATAGAAAAATCAGCTGAGTCCCCCACATGTAGAATCTGCAAAGAGACAGATGAAACTATCGACCATATATTGAGTTGTTGCAAGAAAATTGCTCAGACTGATTACAAACAGCGTCATAATGTAGTTGCTCAAATGGTCCACTGGAATTTGCGTTAGAACTATCATCTGCCCGTAGCAAAGAACTGGTGGGACCATAAGCCTGAAAAAGTGACTGAAAATGAGCATGCAAAATTACTTTGGGACTTCCAAATACAGACAGACAGGGTTTGGGAGCATAATACCCCAGATATTGTGATTGTGGAGAAGAAAAAAGTGCGGATCATTGATGTTGCTATACCAGGAGATAGTAGAGTCACTGAAAAACAACTTGAAAAAATTACCCAATATCAGGATCTCAGAATTGAACTTCAGAGACTCTGGCATAAACCGGTATAGGTGGTGTGACAAAACCCTGGAAACAGGAGTAATGAATATACAAATCATCAGCCAATCCCAACAGGTGGGCAGGGAATGGTATGATATGAAAAGGGTGGAGCCTAGTCAGTTCAGTTGAATTAAGTTAAGTTGAAGGTTTTGAGAGTGAGTGCTGGGAGAGAGCACTGCTCTGTGAGAGTTCTGTCAGGCAGTGAGGGCTATACTGTTTACTAGTTATTAAAGACAGGGGGGCTGGAAGAGTTGATGAAATCTATTATATTTTAAAGGCAACACATACCATCCTCAGATATTGTTATATTTACTATTTTCTCAATAAACTTTGTTATTATTTTTATATTATACATCTGAGTCTGTCCCAATTCATGAGGCGACGAGGTTAAAAGGTGGCAGCATTATTAACTGAATAAAAGGTGGCAGCAGTACCATTTCCATCACAGAATTCAGTGTGTAAAAGGGAGGTGTCATCACAGTTTGGTGGCACAGCAGTGGGGAAGTTGCAATAAACCCGGTGGTGCCTCTTAAAACTCAGTCTGTGAAGGGAAGCCCTGATCCCCACTCTGTTGGGGGAGGGGCGCGTTTGCCTGCCCAGCCCCGGTTTGGGCGCGCTATCTTCGCGCCCATCCGGGTTCTTCTGCCCGGGGACGGGAGCCTATAAGAGGGCTCCTGTCCCTCACCGCCATTTTGTAGGTGGTGAGATTTTCGCCCCCCCTCCCCCTATGGTCGGAGAATGAGCATAGCTGGTCGCCTTTTGGGGCCGGATGGGAATTTTTGGTGGTTACTCTGATTGGCCGTGAGTAGCCATGCGTTTTTGCCCATCCCATTCTCTTCACCTCGGGGGTGGGCTCCCTTCTTCTTGGCCACTAACTTGGCGGGTAGTGCAGCTGGTAACCGTATTCAAGTTGAGAGCTAATTTGACGCCATTACGGCGCTTCACAGCCCTTGTATTCAGTCTATCCACATTGGTTATGTCAACAGACAAATTAAGCTATATGACTGGAGGCCTCCCGAGGGCTGTGCTGAGCTCCAGATTTAACTGGTTTTACCTAATTGAATACGGAGCTTCTTGGCTGTGGAATTTCATCCCACCCTGTTACCAGCTTGCACTACGGCATCAGGTCCCCTTCAGTGATCCTGACTTTATCAGTTAAGAAGTTGAAGAGTTATCAATAAAGTTGTGGCCCGTTTGTACCAAATTGGAAGTTGTCTCGCCTCTTTATTTCGGGGCTTGGGGGGCAAAGGGGTGACGTCACAGGTGGTCCCAGTGGTAATTGGCATGCTGGGTGCAGTGCCCAAAGAGCTAAGGGATCTGCTCACATAATTCGCCGATACATGACATAGTCCTAAACACTTGGGAAGCGTTCGACTAGTGATTGGTAATATAAAATCAAGTGTAGATGGCTGTGTGGCTAATTAATTAATATAATAATAATAATAATAATAATAATAATAATAATAATAATAATAATAATAATAATAATAATAATAATAATAATAATAATAATAATAATAATAATAAAAGTCCGTCTGACCTGGTTCTGGCCCACGGGCCAGCGGGGAAAGGGGAAATTAAAAATTAATTAAAAACCAAGGCACTAGCGCCTCTCAGCTGTAAAAATAAATAAATAAATAAATAAGCCCTGCAAGGGGGAATTTTTAAAATATTTTAAAAATAATTTTTAAAAAGTCCCTCTGGCCCGCATCCGGCCCGTGGGCCAGCTAGTTCGGCCTGCAGACCAGTGGGGGGAGGGGAAATGAAAAATAAAAATAAAAAACCCCGAGGCACAACGGCTCTCAGCTGGTAGGTGCAGGCCCCAAGCCAGCACCTCTCAGCTGTAAAAAGAAAAAGAAAAAAGCCCCGCAAGGGGGACTTTTTAAAATAATAAAAAAACTAAAAATAAAAAATAAAAACAAAATGAAGCAAATGAAATACAAAATGAATTTATTAAAAAATCATTTTGTATTTAATGAAATGAAATGGGAGGGAAGAAAACGCATAACAAAACAAATTGCCATTTTTTTCAGTTTGTGCCCATCTCTATTTAACACCATTGTAGTGGTTTCCCACTGTAATGCAACCTTTACAAATAAAGTGGCAAATTGCATTAAGTCACTGAAAGTAAGATACAAGATTAAATATCTGAGTTGTGTTCGCACTAAACGATCAAATGTTTCATGTAACTGATGTGCTGACATGTGGCACAATAGTATGCTTTCAGTAAACAATCCTGGAATCCAAGATAGACCCTTTAAAGTGATGAAGAATGGTCCTGCTGTGCACCATATTTATTTCCCATCTGTTCCTTTTAGATCACTTTTCTCAGTTTACAAATTCAAACTAAATTTTATTTTCATTCATTTGGCAGAGCTTGAGGTGGCTCAGCTTTTGCACCTAAGAGCCAAAATATGTGCTCTTTCTGGAAAATACCAGTGAAATCTATTGCAGTATGTAGTTGAGCCTCAATGAAGGCAGAAACAGTCCACAAAATCATATTGGCAAATAAAACCATAGTACCCAAGAAGCCATTGGTAGATTTTCTAGTATTGTCTGCAGCATCATGATCCATGTGGGCTCATTTAGCGCTTGAAGAAGTTACTTTGTAGACTCCCAGAAGTCTCTGCCTGTCATGGCCAACAATCCCAAAAAGTAACTTTTGGTTCAATAAAGTATATACCCAGAACAATGGTAATCAACCAATGGGTCTACTTGTTAGCACACAGAAGGAAGCAATCAAGTGAGGTTTCCAACACAGAAAGAATTAAAGAGAAAAGTGGACAACCATATGTCAGATCTGCTTTGATTTGGATGCCTGCATTGATCAGGGGACAGGACTTGATGTTCTAATGGGTACCTTTCAATTCAATTAATCTATGAATCCCCGCAAAAAAGAAAAAAGAAACTTGATCACTGAGATTAGTCAAATTTCAAGGAATCTACATGTGTAGTAAAATTGGTTGTAGAGTAGTCCCCTGTTTATCTTGGTGGTTAGGTTTCTTAACCACCGCAATAAAGGAAAATCCGGGATATGCGGACACCTTGGCAAACTGACCAGTGGGGACTCCTGCCACCTGCAAACTGCACACAGGGTGCTTCTGATGCACCACTTTCACCTGCCCTCCACCTCAGCAAACAGAACTAACTGGTGGGGGCTCCTGACCCCTGTGTGTGCCGTACACAGGGCGCTTACTCCGTGCTCCTTCAGCTTGGTGAGGGGGAGGTCTTTGAAAGCCGAAGACAGCACTTGCAAGGACAGAGCACTTTAACTTCCCCACCATGGCAAACTGTACTGGCCATCAAGGGCTCCTGCCCACAGCACATGCCACACACTGGGCTCTTCCATGGCGATGTAAACCCTACTGCTCAACAATCCCTCTGATTATCTGTCCTGCTCTGTGGGAGCCCCCTTCAATCCATGTGGGGATAGGTAGGGCTTCCTTCTAAATATGAAATAAAATCAGCTGCCAGCTGAATGTGCATTGCCCTGATGGGGCTCTGGGTGATAGCATGCAGGTGCAGTTTGTCTTGTTAAAAATGGTAGCCAATGATGTGGTTTTCAAGACCACAGTAGGACACAATTCCAACTTTTACACTGATCCAATAATGGTCCTGAGCCACGTGAAGAGATTTTCAAACTCTGAGGCACTGTCCACCTCACAATGAGATACAGGCACAATCCCTCTTCCTGCAGGAAAAAAATGCCTTCCATCTAAAATCTATTTCTAGCCTAAACTGAATTAAAAAAGATTTCTGCAGAAGTAGACAACATATGCTGGGCCTTTTATTTGGTGTTAAATGAAGCTTTTCATTTAATTGCTGATTTGCAAAAAAAACAAAACAAAATAAAACAAAACAAAAAAAGTCATCTGGAGCATGTCCCCCATTCATTAGTGCTCATTATCAAAGTTATCCTTGTGTAATTAACGATAGCAAAAGACTTTTAGATCCTGAGATGAAAACATCTACAGAAGGGGCAAAGCATCTTTAATGTACTTTTTTGTTGTTGTCTTGATGCATAAAGCAAAAAACAAACCAAAAATTCCCTCTTCTAATGCTTCTTTCTTTACAGGTACTTTGATAAATGAGCCCACATGAATTTGTTTGTCTTGAAACAAAAACACTACACAAGAGATGAACTATTTGAAAGCCCTCTTCAATTACATTCCTATTAGATTATTTCTACTGGGGGGTGAGCAAATCTCCTCTCTGATGCTAAAGAAATTCAAAATACAAATATAAAATTCAGTGATTGAAGTTCTTAGATTAAAAAGCATTCCAATCAAAATCCTTGCAGAGTTGAAGATTCTATCAACTTGTACCCCGGAGGTTATTAAACAGTTCCCAGGAATGAAAGTGGATTCAGCTGGCTATCTTCTTTATTCTTCACATTATCATACTGTTGATAAAAAAAAAGACAACCAAATTTTGTGAGTTATAAACTCCCAATGCAACCATCAGCAAATGTCCTTTTTACATCATACATAGTACTTGGATAGAGCCAGGATGCAACCATGCATCTCAAAGAGATATAAAACAAGTTGCTTTTTGGGGGGTGGGGGGTGGGGGGTGGGGGGAGCCTAGACATACAATTGTTTGCTTCGCTTAGCAACCAGGGCCTCAGGATTATATCAGGGGTACATACTATTAGCCCTACCCCCAGTTCTTTAATTCTTCCTGTTTCTTACACACATTTCTTAAAATACACTCATTTGTGTTTATATAAATGGAAGAATAGTTAATACCTTTCATTCAACCACTAAATTTAAAATAAATACCAAGCTTTTATGGAAGAAATCCATTCCCTCAGGGTCTAAGCATATATCCTTCATGGTGTGCATAGAATTTGTCTAGAAACTGATGTTATATATCTGGCACGGATTTAAGTTCTTCTTGTGAGGCTGGACGTCTTACATAGAACCATAGAATCATAGAGTTGGAAGAGAACTCAAAGGCCATCTAGTCCAATCCCCTGCCATTCAGGAACCCACATCACAGTATTTCTGATAGATGGCCATCCAGCCTCTGCTTAAAAACCTCCAAAGAATGAGACTCCACCACCCTCCGTGGCAGCATATTCCACTGCCTGCCGAACAGCTCTAGGCATCATGAAGTTAATAAGAACATAAGAAGAGCCATGCTGGATCAGGCCAAAGGCCCATCTAGTCCAGCTTCCTGTATCTCACAGTGGCCCCACCAGATGTGTTTGGGAGCACATGAGACTAGATCTCTGTCTCCTGATACTACTCCCCTGCATCTGGCCCTTGAAGAATCCTGGTTTTAAGCCTGGAGATTACACATCTCCATCATGGTTTGTAACCTGTAATGGAGTTTTCCACCAGGAATCCGTCCAATCCCCTTTTGAAGGCATCCAGGCCAGATGCCATCACCACATCCTGTGGCAGGGAGTTCCATAGACTAACAACGCGCTGGGTGAAAAAATATTTTCTTTTGTCAGTTCTTACTCTCCCAGCCCTCAATTTGAGTGTATGTCCCCTAGTTCTGGTATTTTGGGAGAGAGAGAAGAGCTTCCCTCTATCCACTTTACTCATGCCCTGCATTATTTTGTATGTCTCAATCATATCACCCCTCAGGCACCTTTTTTCCAGACTAAAGAGGCCCAAATGTTTTAGCCTTTCCTCATAATGGAGGTGCCCCAGCCCAGTAATCATTTTAGTCACTCTCTTCTGCACCTTTTCTAGTTCCACTATGTCTTTCTTGAGATGCAGTGACCAGAATTGTACACAATACTCCAGGTGCGGCCTTACTATTGTTTTGTATAATGGCATTATAATGTTGGCTGTTTTATTTTCAATCCCCTTTTTGATAATCCCTAGCATGGAATTGGCCTTCTTCACTGCTGCCACACATTGGGGAGACACCTTCATGGAGCTGTCCACCAACACACCAAGATCTCTTTCCTGACTCAGAGCCCATGAGTTGATAGATAAAGTTTGGATTTTTTTTGCCCCAATATGCATTACTTTACATTTGGCTACATTAAAACACATTTGCCATTTCTCAGCCCATTCCCCCAGTTTGGAGAGATCCTTCTGGAGCTCTTCACAATCTTCTCTGTTTTTTAGCACACAGAAAAGTTTAGTGTCATCTGGAAACTTGGCCACCTCACTGTTTATCACTGTCTCCAGGTCATTTATGAACAGATTGAAAAGTACTGGTCCCAGGACAGAGCCCTGGGGCACACCGCTTTTCACTTCTCTCCATTGTGAAAATTTCCCATTGACACCTACCATGCCGGTTTCCTCTTGGACTTAAATGAGCTCTTCTTTCTTTGAGGTATGCACTTGTGCTGGGCCTCTGTTACCGTTGTTTTAAACAGGCTCCATGCACTCTGAAGAGATTGGAATCTTCTAACCTTCCCCTTCAATTTCTCTCTAACTAGTTTCCTCATCTGAGGGAAGTTTGCCCTTCAAAAATCAAGGGTTTTTATGTCTAATTTGGTTGACACTCTTCCTCCAACATGCATGGCAATGTTCTTCTGAATGTTGAAATGGAATCTCTTTTCCTGTGGTTTGAAACTATTGCCCCGAGTCCTAGTCTCTGAAGCCATGGAAAATAGAGATGGGCATGACTCAGAAAATTTTTTCGTTTTCGTTTTCATTTTCGTTTAGGGGTCCGTTTCGTTTCGTTTCCGTTTTCGTGAGCTAATTTTCAAAATTTTTCGTTTTCGTTTCGTTACGTAACGAAAACGAAAACCGAAAACGAAAATTTTTCGTTTCTTCCCATTTAGCTCCATTAAGTGCTTTTCCAGTAACGAAAAATGAAAAACGGCTCAAAAATAGTCATTTTGTTTCCGTTTTCGTTCCATTTTTGAACCGTTTTTCGTTTTTCGTTTCATTACGTAACGAAAACGAAAAACAAAAACGGAAATGAAATTTTCGCTAAGTCATGCCCATATCTAATGGAAAACAAACCTGTTCCCTCTTCAATATCACATCCTTTCAAATATTTAAACACAGCTCTCATATCCCCCTCAGCCTTCTTTTTGAAAGGCTAAACATTCCCAGTTCCCTAAGCCGTTCCTCATAAGACATTTCTTTCAAACCTTCAACCATCCTGGTCGTCCTCATTTGTACCCACTCAAGGTTGTCAACATCCTTTTTAAATTGAGTTGCAGAGAACTGGATATAGTACTCCCGGTGGGGTCTGACCAGAGCAGAATAGAATGGTACTATCACTTCCCTTGATCTAGACACTAAGGTTCAGTTGATGCAAACAAGAATCGCATTAGCTTTCCTGGCCTCTGCATCACACTGTTGACTCATGTTCAATTTGTGGTCCACCAAGACTCCCAGATCCCTTTCACAGGTACTATTTTCCAGCCAGGTATCTCCCATCCTATATCTGTGCAATTCATTCTTTTTACCTAGATGCAGCATCCTACCTTTCCCTCTTTTGAAACCCATTCCATTAGCTTGGTCCAGGCAATGTCCACACCATTCCCCTGATCCACCAGGCCTGTAATTTTATCAAAGAAAAAGATCACATTAGTCTGGCAGAAATCCGTGTTGACTTCTTATAATGATAGAATTGTTTGTTAAATAATACAGACTGCCTGTTTAATAATCTGCTCTAGGATCTTTCCAGGAATTGAAGTCAAGCTGACTGAGTGGTAATTATTTGGGTTCTCTTTTCCCCTTTTTGAAGATGGGGACAACATTAGCCCTCCTCCAATCAATGGGAACCTCCCATGTTCTCCAGGACTTCTCAAAGAATATTGCCAATTGTTCCGAAATTACTTCCGCCAGTTCTTTTAATATCCTTGGGTGTATTTCATCTGGCCCAGAAGACTTAAATTCATTTAATGTTTCCAGGTGTTTCTGTACCACCTCTCTACCTCTTCTATGTTGCAATTCCCATACTAACTCATCTACTCTTTGTCCCAGTGGATCTCTTTCTTCCTTTTGGGGGGGAAATGGAGGCAGATAAGGTGTTGAGTAGTTCTGCCTTTTCCTTGTCTCCTATTAGTAACTGGTTATCATCGCCACACAAAGAGCCTATCATTTCCTTATTTTTCTTTTTGCTGCAGACATAACTAAAGAAAGCCTTTTTACTATCTTTAATCTCTCTGGCAAGTCTAAGTTCATTTTGCGCTTTAGCTTTTTTTACCATCCTCCTGCATATATTAGCTGTTTGCTTATATTCATCTTTGGTGCATTCCCCATTTTTCCATTTCTTTTTTTAAAAATAGTTAGCTGAGTTGAAAGTTCTTTAGTAAACCATTGCAGTTTCTTTAGACCTCTCCCATTTTTCGTCTTATTGGAACAATTTTAGATTGTGCCTTTAATATCTTGCTTTTAAGGAACTCCAATCCATCTTGGACTCCCTTCTCTTTCAGTATTTCAGTCCATGGAATCACAGCCAATAATTCCCTAAGCTTACAAAAATTGGCTTTCTTAAAATCCAGGATTCTTGTCTGACTATGCTTAGCTTCAACTGTATAACAAAATAATAAATAAATAAATAAATAAATTCCAAGAGGGCATGGTAACTTTTACCTAAGGATCCCACCACTTCGACCCCATCTATAAGGTCCTCCTTATTGGTTAAGACCAGATCTAAAATGGTTGTGCCTCTTGTTGCCTCCTCTACCTTCTGGACCATGAAATTGTCTGCAAGGGCAGTAAGGAATTTGTTAGACCTTGCATTCTTAGTTGACTTGGACTGCCAACATATATCAGGATAGTTAAAATCTGCCATTAGTACTACATCTCTCCCTTTTGACTGTGTGGCCATCTGCTCGCAGAACGCATCATCTCACTCCTCCAGCTGACTTGGAGGTCTATAATATACCCCCACAGTGACATCCCTCCCAGTTTTCTCACCCCCGATTTTCACCCAAATACTCTCAATATGCTTCCCCTCAACATGCCGGCAAAAGTTAAAAAACAAAAAAGATCCAGCACGCGGGCCCTAGTACTGGCCCGCGAGTACCGGCCCTGGCCCGTGGGTCACGGAACCAGCCCGTGGGCTGGGAAAAGTTTTTTAAAAAGTTGACCAGCTCACACTACAGCTGATAGGTGGGCCACGTGGTCGGCACAATAAAATAAAATAAAATAAAATAAAATAAAATAAAATAAAAATAACCAGATCTGGCCCGCGGGCTGCTGAACTGGCCTGCGGGCTGGCAGGATTAAGATAATAATAATAATGAATCGTGCAAAGCACGAAAAACAAATAATGATTCAAAATGAACCAACAAAATGAATACAGTATGTCCATAAAAATTCATTAAAAATGAACTGAACCAAACTAAACCTTAAAATGAACTGAAATGAAATGAATTGCCATTTTTTGTGCCCATCTTTAGTAGTGAGCAGAAGAGGAGATCCTATAGACCAGTGGTGGTGAACCTTTGGCACTTCAGATGTTTTGGACCACAACTTCTACAGTCCTTTGTCACCGGCAATCTAGGGTTGGAATTTTGGGAGTTGTGGTCCAAAACATTTGGAGTGCCAAAGGTTGACCACTGCTGCTATAGACCATCTTAACTGCTACCACTGGTATTGTCAGTATTCTGACTGTCCTTTTCAGTGTAAAGCTTGGGATTCTTTTCCTGCTGGCAATGTGGGCACACTACTGTGCAGAATATTATTCTAGGAGCCCTTATAGTTATCACCATTCAACCTTCTTGACTATCATTATGGAGTTTTCCACATTTACAGGGATAGAGATAGATTGGAATTCCCTTTGAATCTGTGGTGGTTTGATGATACATAGTTGTAAACATAGCCTCATATGTGTCTTTTCTTGTATTATAAAATGCATTTCTTATCTGAGTTGTATCACTTGGTGCTTCCTAGTGCAGTTCAATTTGTTATTCAGCCACAGTCACTTTAAACATCATAAACAGGGCAATCAAACATGTATTGCATATTAAGGGGGCTTAGTGATTGGAAGCCCAGGTGGCCATTTACCTCTAAATATATACTTTTATTAATCACCGACTATATCTTTTTCTTAGTTGTGTCTTATATAAGAAAGAATCTTCTATCATGGTAAAGAGGAATCTGGGGAAATCTCATTTAAATTTCAAGGACCTCTTAGGGGATAGTTGCTAATGGTTATGCTAATCGGAAAAGGTTCTGAGTGACAGTTATGTCAGGCAATGATTTGCAAATCACATTTTCTTGGAGCTTATTAGCAGACTCATTAACTGTACAACAGTACATTACTTCCAGGAACTCAGATCTAAGCAGAAAATTAAAATTATTTGCTAAATGACCTAATAAAATTGAATAAAATGTGCTGAGAAATGAAAACAAAAGTATATTAAGACTATGGATTTTACCTTCCTATCCTGCACCAAAAACGAAAACAGCAAGTGAAGTGGTCACTCGTGTTGAGGAGCTTGGACAGCATCTGTGCTCCATATGGATGTTATCAAAAGGCCATTCAACAATAAATGAAGTTGGACCATACACAATAATAATGTTGCAAGAGTATGATGATACAGTAACCCGACCGCCTATTACAGGGGTTAGGAACCGACACGACCTGCGATACATGAAAATCCACGATATGCGGAAGTGGGTCGGGTGGAGATGGGGGGCAATTAGAGGGGGCAGCGGGGAGCAATGCGATCACTCCCCACCGCCCCCCATGGCTCCGAGGTCTCCCGGATGGGTCTGGGGGGCGGCGTGGAGTGATGTGATCGCTCCCCATGCCCCCCCGACAGGTACTGTGATCCCACGATATAGTGGGACCACAGTACCTGAACTGTGGTCTTTTCCCCATCCCTAGACAAACAGAACATCAATAAAGAGGAGCTACTAAAAATCCTACAAATTGCAAGTTTTCATGGATAAAATTCCACTTCATTAGGCTGGACACGAAGCCTGGTAGTTGCATATAAATTGCAAGTTGTCCATTATATTTATACTTTAGTTTATTTACAGATAGAAATGGTGCCCATTTTAGTCAAATTAGTCAAATTATTAGTGAGTAAATATTTCTTCAGACTCCTCATGCTTAAAGTTGACAGAGTGTTCCCTTACTCTTGCATTTGTGTATTTTTGAACCACACAGTCGCTTTTTAATCCTTTCAGTAATAATCTTGTCCCACCAAATACATATGCATGTATACATACATACAAATGTTGAAAAAAGAAAAGAACATTGTCTTGAGCACCTAAGTGGTTTATCATAGGTGACCCAGGTAAGCAGAGATTTGCCCATTTCCCCACATTCTTGTGAATAATCTATAGAAGAGGCTTCTTTCTGGTACAACAGCCCTGCAGACCAATTTGATGCAGTGTGCGGCATATGGTGTGAGGCTGACCCACCTCACCCCTTCAACCTCTGAAGCAATTCTGGCAGCACTCATACATCTGTTTCCCAAAGCCAACCTCTGGATATGACACTGAACACGGGCAATCAACTTCTTTGGTTGACCATGGCGAGGCCTGTTCTGAGTGGAACCTTGCCTGTTATACTGCTGCATGGTCTTGGCCAACATGCTGCAGCTCAGTTTCAAGGTCTTGGCAATCTGCTTAGAGCCTAGGCCATCTTTATGTAGAGCATTGCGACAATTTGTTTTTTCAGATCCTCAGATAGTTCATTACCATGAGTTGCCATGTGGAATTTCAAGTGACCAGTATGAGATAATGAGAGCGATAACACCAAATGTGAGAGTGAGAGTCATAACATCTACTCCCCCTTCACACCTGAGACCTTGTGACAGTAATGGGTCTCATGACACCAGGGAATGAAGACAGCTACTTGGACCCAATTTGGACATTGTCACTTAGATGTGTATTCGCTTTTGTTGCCAGCAATTTAGACATTAATTACTGTGTGTTGCAATATTTTGAGGGGGCAGCACATTTACACTGTTATACAAGCTGTATACTCACTGCTTTACATTGCAGCCAAGTGTCATTTCTTCAGTGTTGTCACATGAAAAGATATAGTAAAATATTTATGAAATGTGAGGGGGTGTACTCACTTCTGTGATATATTGTAGCTCACACACAGAAGGAAACATTCTGCCAGGTAACTGTTTAGGACTTTGGATGTTAACATCATTACCTTGAAGTAAAAGAGTCAATACTTTTTTTGGCCAGAGGCCCTTCCCTTTGGAATAGGGAATACAGACGTATAAGGCACCTTCCTTCTTGGTTTTTAAGAAATTAATAAAACATTGTATGCAAATATGATTTAATCTGTTAATTTCATTGAAAATTAGTTTTTCCTTTTTCCTAGGAACAGAGTTCTATCTATTTAAGCACTAATTATCGGATATTTGTCGTATTTATATGTGTTATAAACTGCCATTGTAGTGTGTGCACTATAGGGTGGTATACAAACTAAAATAGTAAATCAGGGCAAGAACGGGAGGACACAGGGCAGAATGTGCCAAAGGAAATATGACAAAAAGCAACAGTGTGTTCACATTTTTGCCCTCTGTGAGTGAGTGTGTGAGTGTCTTTTTAACATGTTTCTTTGGACAGAATATTGAGATGCCCTGCACTTCTCATAGATTATATGCAACTACCAGATCCTCACATATTGCCACTAATCATCCTAACAGTCATTTTGCTGTGACTCATCTCACAGTTGAGAGGAGGGACTTATGCAGTGGCTTCACCCATGACTTCCCCACATTCTCAGTGTTACCTTTTCCAGAAATGTGCCTTTTCAAAGTGTCCATGGATATTTGGATATTTGCCGTGACTCCCATGCGAAGCATGCACCAATACAACACAGTACATTATCTGAGTACATTAAAATAATAAATAAATTTAAGATTTTGGGGGAGGGGCAGTGGCTCCCACCTTTCTCACTTTGTGTGTGTGTGTGTGTGTGTGTGTGTGTGTGTGTGTGTGTGTGTGTGTGACAGAGAGAGAGAGAGAGAGAGAGAGAGAGAGAGAGAGAGAGAGAGTGCGCACATGTGCTATTGTGTAATCACATCAGAACACCTTACAGTCACTCTAATAATCTCAAGGTAAGTAAGATGTTTAAGATATGGTTTTCCCATTTTACATCACACATCCCAGGGATCTTGCATGGCTGAGCAGAGACTGAGACACAGTTCTCCTGAGCCCTGGTTTGTTGTTCTAGCCATTACACTGCACTGGCCGTCACCTGCTGATGCATAGTATGTATTATGTATACTTAAACATATTTTTGTTTTTATGTGTTTGCATGAACACCCACCCTTGCTTGTGTTCCATTTACCTTAGGTTAGTATTAGAGATGGGCACGACCAGAAAAAATTACGTTTCGAGTTGTCGTTTGTCGGGCATTTTTCGTGTCATTTCAGTTTGTCGTGAAATTTTTCAAAAATTTGTTGTTTCCGTTTGTCCTCTGTCATTTGTACAGTGGTTTAGGGGGAGGGGTGGGCTCTGGGAGGCACCTCTCTGGGTGCCTCCCTCTGAGTTGACCCAGAAGGGAAGGGAAGGGAAGCGTAACGTGTAGCTGCTGCCAATTATGTTAGCTTGTTAGTGTGACAGGAAACCTCGTCGGCACTTTGCTGTCTCACTAAGAACATTATAGCCATTAGCCATATTAGCCAGGGTTGGGGGTTAGTGTGTCAGAGGCACCTCTCTCGGCGCTGACTCTGACTCACTAAGAAGGAAAGCATACTGGCGTACTGGCGTACAGGTTACAAGGGAGGGAGTGGGTCTGGAGTTGGAGGCACCTTTTGATGCATCACTCTGACCCACTAAGAAGGGAAGTGTACTTGCGTACGAATCTGGCTTAGGGTTGGGGTTAGGGTAAGGGCTAGGCTTAGGGTAACGGTTAAGGTTAGGGTGGGGTGGGTTAGTGGGCTGCACCTCTGGGTGCCTCTGACCCACTAAGAAGACAATGTACTGGCGTATGGGTTAGAGTTAGGGTTAGGGTTAGGGTTGGTGGGCTTTTTATGCCCTCTCTGGCACATCCAGAAGTCTCAGCAAAACCTGGCCATGCGATTGGTGGAATGGCTCCAAAAATTTGCATGGTCCCATCCCATGTCCAGCCCATCATTGTGCGTGCGCAGGTGTAAAAAAATAAAAATAAAAATAAAATAAAATAAAATCAATGGAGACGTTTTGTTGCAAGAAAAACCCACTGCTGCTACTATAAAAAATCAGGCATTTAAAATACCTAATTTTCAAATATTTCTGTGGTGCTTTGGTGGGTTTTTGGACCACGATTTAAAAATAAATATTGCAGTCACCATTTTGGATCCCTCCCCACCACATGGCAAATGGAGACGACGAGGATGCCCCCCCAGCCTGGTACCAGCAGCCCAGGACAGGAGAGGGGGGAAGGCCGGGGACCCCCCCCCCAGAAACCACCCCTCTCTGGTAGGTGCCCTCACTGAGGCAGGCATATTTCCACCTGCTTTTATGGCCGGCGGGAACTGGTTTTTTTAAAAAATTTTAAAACTTTTTTTCTGTGCTGCTTGGCATCGCGCGATCGCCGTGATGCCATGAACGACAACGACAAATCAGACCCAATTTATCTTTATCGGGTCGGGTTCGAGCTGGAGCGGAGTAATTGTCGTTCTCATTCCTCGTTACGTAACAAGAACGAAGAACGAGAACGGAAACGAGGATTTCGCCGAGTCGTGCCCATGTCTAGTTAGTATAGCTCCCATCTCAACAGTTATCAGCTGCTGCTGCTTTGCAGTCAATACTGTATCAATTAGGATGCAAAGCAGTGGGAAATGACCCTGTTTCCCACCTCTGTGCATTCATCCTATATGCCACTACAAAGCTTAACATTAAGAATGTCTCTCTCCAAAAAAGGGAATAGGGTTTGGAATTTGATTCTTCATTGGAAAATGTAATCCCTTATTCTTCTCTCCAGCTCAACCATATTGTCAAGAAAGAGGTTGCGGATTAATGCATTTAAACAATGGAGCCACTTTGAAGGAAAAAAAGTCACACCTGTATTTTCAGTTCTTTTGCAGTGCTCCTGAAACTCCTTAATGGATTGCAGTATTGCAGGGTGGTTTGTGACAGCACAGATAAACCCTATAATTTGTTTAACCATCACCACACAACATTAATTTGTGTAGGAGTTTAATACATTCTACAAGCAATAAAATGGGATGAAAGAAATAAAAAAAATATAACTTCCTCGCTGAAAGAGATCTGGTCTAGGGCATCTTCCTGTTTTCTCCAGTAGATCCCTAGTGAACTGCAAAGATGGATAACATGACTGATAAGATAGCAGCCTTGGATGAATCTGAGAGGTCTATCAAGAGCAAGCTTCAAAAACTGAAAGGAAATATAAACTGATCAAAGCATTCAAAACTTTTTTGCCCAATAGGTTAGGCGTAGTTTTGTTTTGGCACTTTCTACAGATGCAGGAATAAACAGGTTAACAGACTTTTTGGGGGTTCAAACAGGAATCTCTGCTTTCTTAAGAAATGAGAACTTTTGCAATAAGGTATCTTGACTCAATTACTTCTTAATCACAGCACATGTATGTGAGCAAGAATAGTAACAACTGAACGGCTGTAGTTCAAAATCCAACAGCCAAGTTGCAGAAATCACAGGAAACTCTTTTGTGTCGTCATTATCCCTATTTTTTCTGAATGTGTGTATCACAAAACTGCATTGGAAGAAATCAAAGGACATACCCAATTCCCCCCCCCTTATGCATCATGCCTTAAGAGTAGAGATGGGCACGACTTAGCGGAATTCCCGTTTCCGTTTCCGTTACTCATTTCCGTTACGGAACGGAAAAGGAAACGACAATTACTCCGCCAGAACTCGAACTCGAACCGACTAAAGAATAATTGGGTCTGATTTGTCGTTGTCGTTCCTGGCATTGCGGCGATCCCACGATGCCAAGCGGCACAGAAAAAAGTTTTTAAAAGTTAAAAAAAACCCAATTCCCAGCCCTAAAAGCAGGCAAAAACTGTCTGAGGGCACCTACCAGGCCAGAAGGGTGTTTTATTTGGGGGGGGGTCCCCGCCCCCCTCTCCTTGACTAGTGCTACTGCTGCGCTGCTGGTACCAGGCGGGGGGGCATTGTCTCGTCTGCCTTTGCCATGCGGTGTGCGGCCGGGGGGATCCAAAATGGCGACCGCAATATTTTTTTTGAAATCGTGGTCCAAAAACCCACCAAAGCACCACAGAAACATGCGAAAATTAGCTATTTTAAACGCTTGAATTTTTACAGTAGCAGCAGCGGGTTTGTCTTGCCAAAATATGTCTCCGTTGATTTTATTTTATTTTATTCTTAATTTATTTTTTTACACCTGCGCAATGATGGGCTGGCCATGGGATGGGACCATGCAAATTTTTGGAGCCATTCCACCAATCGCACAGCCAGGTTTTGACTGACACTTATGGATGTGCAAGAGGGCATAAAAAGGCGAGGCAGTCCCGTCCGTCCCAGTCTGGGCTTGGATCTTGGTGGAGGGTGGTCAGGGCTGGATTGCTGTGCTCAGTCTAGTTTCGATTTCGCGGTCACGGTCGCGTTAGGCAGGGACAGGGAGGGAATTGATTCAATTGAAATTGAATTTATAGGAAAAAATAATAATTTATTTCATTCCCTGTGGGGAATAGCAATGCAGAGTTTATTCTTTTTTGTGTTCTCCTGCATTTTGGAGGAAGATTTCCTTTTTTTATTTGCTTATATTTGCTTCAAGGGGGAGCGAAGGTTTGAGTGGGAGCGGGAGGGGAGGGGAGGTGCTGCGGATTTATTTTGAAAATATATATTATTTTATACTACCATTTCTTTTCTATCCCAATTTCCAACCAAGTTCATTTACTCTTGTCCAAGGTCCTTTTACCCTGTGCCTACAGCTCTGCTGCTGTGGCGATTGGGGTTTGGGAAGGGAATAGCAACCCTACCCTAGTAGCAGTTTATAATAACTTTTATCTAAAAATATACTACTACCATTTATTTTCTATTTTCTAAAGTTTATTAGCAAGTGGCAAGCAACAGCCAAGGTCCAGAACTAGTGCTTAGAAGGGGAGGTTGGAGGCTGTTATTTTAAAAATATACAGAGTACAGACTGAGTAGGCAGAGTTCCCCTCGCCAACCAGTGCACTCAAAATTCTCAAACACATTTGTTGGCAACAAGCCAAGGGCACCCTCCTCTATAGAAAATTTTACAATTACATTTTACTTACTTGCTCTTTCACTTGTCCAACACCTCATTCATTTATTTGCAGTCAAGCACTCAAACAAACATATTTGTTGAAGGGCACCCACCTCTATAGAATATATTTTTACAATTACATCTAGAAGAACTTAAAGTTCACTTAGTTACTTGCCCTGTGCATTGTGAAAGCTGTGTGCCAGATTTGGCATACCCCTTCTACTAGCTTGGTTGTTGTGCTGTTGTGTGAGTCAATCTCTCACTCATTTATTGGCAGTCTACATACCAGCAGGGTTGCATTGGCTTTGGCTTAATTGCTTGTCCTTAAGTGTGTGTGACTGTGAACTGAAGCCAGAAGGACCTTGGAGATGGGGGGCCAATTTGAGAGGAGTGGAGTAGAACCCTCATCCAGATTTGTGGAGGAACGGAATGTCTGTTTCTCCTGCTGCCTCTGAGAGAGGTGGAGGGGAGATGGGATGGATTCAAAACCAAACAACAAAAACAGTATAACAACAAACAGGCACGTCAGCCAGACCAAGTAGGGTGGCTGGCCGGTTCAGCATCAGCAGATTCAGCAGACCAAGAGAAAAAAAAAAGAAATGCATTCTTTCTGCCCCACTTTGTTTGCTTATATAGGATGCACTAGCCTTGTTGTGCAGCAGCAAGTCCATCACCCAGGCCAGTTTAAACTGTTTTTTGCCTGCTCATTTGCGGGACCCGTGCCCGCCTGCCGCCTGCCTGCGCGCCCGCCTGCCACGTGCCCGCCCACCCCTCCCCCTGCCGCTGCTGCCGCCCACCCATGGACCCCCGCCACCGCCGCCCGCCCTGCGCCCGCAGCTCCCCGTCGGTTGGACGTCAAATTGCACGAAATCGCGGTAGAAATGACAAATGAAAAAACGAAAAATGAAATGACAAATTTTTGTGAATTTTTGCGAAAAATGGAAATGACCCGAAACGGACCCGTCCCGAAAAACGACAACTCAAAAAAAAATTCCTAGTCGTGCCCATCTCTTCTTAAGAGTCATTATGCATCCTTCTATGATGAGTAAACATCTGCATATGTGGGGAAATGTTACATTCTCCTTTCCTTTTTTCTTTTATTTCCTTTGTTCAACATTTGAAATAATTGAATGGGAACAAAAATTCATGGATTGCCCACCCTTAATTATGCTAAGAAAGAAACATCTAATCATACTCAAAAAGGGAGGAGTTTGGCTAGTTAGTCAGGACCATCATATGGACCACACATATGCAGAACATAGAAATTTACCCAGAATTAAGGCTGCTTTTAAAAGTTATAGTTTCCATGCAAGAGAGTCAGAGCTCAATGCACATACGTGAATGACTGAACTGCCATGTTCACTGTAAAAGCAATGGAAGATCATGAGCAGAGTCTTCACAGAGGTACTGCAGTGTAATCACTGTACACAAACAAATACACTAAAAGTTTTAGCATTTTTTATTCTGGCTCTTAAAAGCTTAACCCTGCAATGTTTTGAGGGAAACCTATCCATGTCTGTCTCCATTTTGTAACAGGCAACATTTATTTATTTTACTTGTTTTAGAGTATTTTTACCTTGCCTTTCTCCTTGGAAAAGGAACCAAGGCAGCTTACAGTAATGAGGGACAATATAGAGTTCTGTGTTCTTAAAACATACATTTAAATATAAGATTTAACAGGAAGGGTATGCTGGAGTGGCAATCCACCCAGTGAGTGTATCTGGGCTCTTTTCTACACCTTGGGTTGCCTGGACAATATGCAGATACCCCTGATTCAGGTGGTCCAAAATACTGCAGGCAAGACATTGACTCAGGCTTGCAGGGAGCCTTAGAAATCTCATATTAACAACAATTCCACGGGCTTCTGGTCCATTTCCACATCAGTGTACTAGGTCATGACTTAAAAAGTCCTAGAGAACATGGTTCAATTTGAACAACTGCATTTCTCTACACAAGCTTCTCTCTTGTTAAAAAGAGCTCCAGGGAAGGCCCCTCTTTTATTCTGCCATCTCATATTAATTAAGGGTGTGAGAGCCACACAGCCTTTCAGTGGGTGCACCAAAGTCTTCCCTCAAAAAAATAAAAAAACAAAAAAACACCCCCCAAAACAGTAAGATCTTCCCTGCTGTGCTTCAGGTGACAGATAAGGTAAGCTTCTAGCAATTGTGTTGGACATAAAAAGGAGTCTTGTGCAAAAATGCATGTCTTTTGTTGTTTTAAATCATTTTTAAATTGCTAGTCTCTTTTAAAATTGTTATGAGGCTAATAGTTTTTCATGTTTTAATTTACTGTGTTTTCAGTTGCCATTTTAAAAACCATTTGTGACCACTTTGGGGTGGAAAAGAGGCATAGGAAAGGAAGGAAGGAAGGAAGGAAGGAAGGAAGGAAGGAAGGAAGGAAG
>JAHTLZ010000129.1:80322494-80362761 GCA_023846285.1 Phrynocephalus versicolor | reverse complement strand
AAGGAAGGAAGGAAGGAAGGAAGGAAGGAAGGAAGGAAGGAAGGAAGGAACTTGAAACTAGAGCTTTTTGGTCAAAGAGTACCTCACTCAACATAGCTGATGTTCTCTAGTTAATTTGTAATAGGAAGGTCTCCATGTGTTCCCTTTTATAATACTCAGCACTGATGCAGATGGGATGATCTGAAGTATGTACATAATCCCTATATTGCTGAATGAGCCAATTTCTGTGCCTGAGTCAACTTATGAATGTAATGAAAAGGAGTTATCTTTTGCACCATCTGACCTTCCGACTCTCAAATATCTGTTGGTTGACAGCACCTTCACTGCATTTGGACTTGAACTGCCCACAGTCTGTACTGCCAGATGCACAGAGAGAGTGATGCAAATCCAAGAACAAGTGAACTGATTGGATTGGATGTGTGCCTTTTCTTTCCTCAAAAGGCTTGAGTGTCTTCTGGTGATCTTTCCTATATGCCAAGACAGAACACTTCGTTCAGTGTGCATAAAGGTTAACTGGGCCCTAGAGAAAGCTCAAGGCAGGGATAAGGAGATATCTATTGACAAGTAGACTGCAGGGTAAGGCAGAGCTACACACATTAGGGAGAAAAAAGTTTTGATTAGTCAATGAGCATTCACAAGATGTAGTGTAGGACAGGTGAAGCCAGTTTTCTTTATCAGATACTTGAACTATGTGCAACAAAAAGTTTTGTGGAGTTGTTGAGACGAACACCTTTTATTTGAGCACTGAGCCCCATGGCGCGGTTGTTAAATGCCTGTACTGCTGGTAAAACTGTGCTCATGACCTGGGGTTCAATCCCAGGTAGCAGGCTTATGGTTGACCCATCCTTCCATCCTTCTGAGGTCGGTAAAATGAGTACCCAGTTTACTGGGGGGGGGCAATGTGTAGCCTGCATACTGTAATTAAAAACTGTAAACCTCCCAGAGACTACCTGAAGTGGTATGGTGTGGTATATAAGCAGAACCCTTTGCTTTATCACCCAAAGATTTACATGCACTGCATATAACAGATAAGCTTCAGATTTATGTGCATACTGTTTACAGTTAAATGGACTGGACGGAAGAAACGGAGATAAAAAATATTATGAGGAATTTGTACTTTGGAAATGAGACCCACTGTGACATAGTGGATAGAGACACAGCTGATCAGGGTTTTAATCCCTCTCAATCATGGAAACTCACTGTGGGAGTGTAACTAGCAAAGCCACTATTTAAATCTCATTTACCTTGAAAACTCTGTTAAGGTCACTATAAGTTGGTTTAGACTTGATACAACTGAACGCACAGTAGTCTTTGGAGTACAGGGGCAATATGGACCAAATCACGGTGATTATGGGATAGAAAAAAAGAGCCACTAGTCAGGGTGGAGCACCATCCCCACAGATCTCAGGGAACTGTGCAGCAATTTCCATTTCTTCAAGTCAAATCTTGTGTTATGTTTTTAATTGCTGACTCCCAAATTAAGTCCAACCTCTCCCTTGAACGCCCAAACACTGGAACACTAATAAGGATTTAGAGTGAAGTCATCCTGTGTTATGCATTCTCTTGCAGCTGCTACACCAGCCATTTTGTGCAGGAGCACATGAAGAACAGACTTGAGTTATCATTGCTAGCACAGACTGCTGTACTACAATTTGCTGTGCTAGAATATAGTTGTGTGCTATATCCCAGATAGAAAAAAAAACATGTTTCTGAACAATGGACCTTCTAATATCAGTTTTATACATTTTTAATCTCTTGATTAAATTGGCAAGAAAAAAACTGGCCATTTGTCCAGAAAAAAATTATAAGGCCTTTCTAGCAAAAGCAGGCATCTTCTATGTTGCAAGAAGAGGTATGTCAACTGCTGATGTCGTGCAGTATGTTATTTCAGGTTCCATAACAGTGTTGGTGATACCCAATGTGGTGTAGTGGATAACAGTAACAGACTAGGACTCAGAAAGCCTGAGTTAAAATGCTAGCTCTGCCATGGAAACTGACCAGGGGAGCGGAAGTGTCAAAACCACTCCTTAAATATCTCACTTACATTGAAAGCAATATTGGGGTCACTGTAAGTCAGTTCGGACCTCACAGCACATGACGATAATAGTGTGGATAAGGGAACAAGAGTTTGCATCTGGATTTGCAACAAGGTCTGTTTTATATGTGAGTATCTCCATTATATCTATTGTTGATAATAACTAATCCATTTGGTAGAGTGAATGTCTATAAATAAGCAAAGATGTTCCGGATAGGCCATTCAAGAGAACCCAGGAAAAAAAGTCCTTGCCCAGAATGGGTTGTAGACTGGTGCTAATGTGGTGGATTTGTTTTAGATGTAAAAAGGTAAAGGTTCCCCACACACACACACACACATGCGTGCTAGTCGTGTCTGACTCTAGAGGCGGTGGTCATCTCCATATTCAAGCCAAAGAGCCAGTGTTGAGCAAGTCCATCATGGCTGCAAGGAAACATTGTTTTACCTTCCCGCTTTTTACAGTGGTACCTATTTATTTACTTGCATTTACATGCTTTTGAACTGCTAGGTTGGCAGGAGCTGGGGTTAACAGCGGGAGCTCACTCCACTGTGTGGCACCCAGGATTTGAAATGCCGAGCTGCTGACTTTGCAGCCAACAGTTTTTGGAGCTCTAGTCTGCTGAGCCTCAGCTCTGCTGGATTTTTTTCTGTAGAAAAGTGCTCTCAAATGCCAGTCTAGCTTTTTTTTATCAGTTATTACTCCCCCCCCCCCGCCTTTTGCATCTTTGGATGAAAGATATTGAAGCATGAGAAATGCCTAATTTAAATCCTCAAGTTCACAAACTCTGTTGAGGACCAGAGTGGATTTCATTGGCAACTTGGATGTAGTTAATCAAATCTCCAATGTGTTTTAAGCATTTAGTAGTGAGGAGGGGGGGAGAGACAAAGAAAAATGAAGGCAAGCATACTCTTTACTTAGAAGTAGAGATTGGCACGACTCAAAAAAAAGTTTTTCGTTTTTCGTTTGGTTGTTTAGGGGTCCGTTTTGGTTCATTTTCATTTTCGTTGGGTTTTTCCACAAATTTTTCATTTTTGTTTCATTACCTAATGAAAATGAAAAACGAAAATGAAAACAAAAACAAAAAAATTCTGTTTCGTTAGCACTCTTTTCAGTTCAACGTGTTTGCCGCAACGAAAACGAAAAACATGGCAAAAAATTTTGTTTCGTTTCCGTTTCCGTTTTGTTTTTGAAAAATTTTCATTTTCGTTTCATTACCTAACGAAAACAAAAATGAAAACAAAAATGAAAATTTCGCTGAGTCGTGCCCATCTCTATTTAGAAGTGAATCTTCTTCACCTCCTCTGTTGCAAAGTTGTTAATGTTAATTATACCACCAAATCCTGAGGGCACAGGAATACTAACTACAGATGCAGACAGGGCATGGCCAGAAGAAACAGATAAAAACAGTCTCTCTGCATTACCCTTGAAGAATCAATCAAAGATAGGTATACCATTGCCCTTTTAAATATCCCCACTCATTTCCTTAATGGTTACTTCCTTAGAAAGTGACAGCGAGGGGATAAAAAGAAAACATTAAAATCAGGTAGAAGGCCTGGCCCTGGAACATTCACTGCCTTGATCAGATATCCTTCTGTTCAGCATTCACCATGCTTCCAGACTGGTAGGAATGAGGTCCTCTTGAAGAACTAAAAACAGTCATTTAGCCACAGTCACTTTTAACATGATTGACAGGGCAAACAATCACGCATTGCAGGCTCAATGATTAGAAGCCAGGTGACCATTTACCTCTAAACATATACTTGTATTGATGAAAACCTACAAATACTGTCATAGACCTTGATAAGGACCAGGTCAGATGTTCTTCAAAGGGACATCACACAGGTTGGCTCTGATTTGTGAATTGTTCATTTGGACACACAGTATGTCAGCCGTCTTCTGCATATCCCTGATAGAAACCATTAGAGGTGAATGGAGACTCAACATTCTGAAACAGTGTGTCCACAGTTATGAGACAGCAGGGCAAGAATCACAGAATAATAGCCTCTTACTTAAGACGTCTGCCTTAAAATATGGAACAAGAGAAGTACCCCCCCCATCTTTTTCTTTTGAAGTCTTCTTCCTCTGCCTACAACAAAGATACTATTTTAATCTGTAAGTTACTTCCCCCCTTTAATTGTATTCAGCTTTCTTCAGCTTGTCAAGCGAAAACCAGCATCCCAGGTGGGAGGAGAAGACCCTTATTTCTTCAAAGGCATTAGTAGAAGAAAGAGGCATTGGGGAAACACAGTTCAAAAGGAAGACGCTGGTGGTGGGGGAAAGCTTTTTTCTTTCTTACTTTCTGTGCCTTTGCTTTGGAAGTGGTAAGAAAATAGCATCCATAATAAAAGTCCTGTGCATGTAGATTACGGTATTCTCCCTGCCCCCAACACATTGTGCCTGCAAATCAGCATAATGTGTTTCAAAATATAATTTAGAGTGAATCAGAAATTTCTCAGAAGACATATTTTTTTCTCAGATGATTTCAGAGATTTTTCTTAGTGTTGGGAGTGGCTGGGTGCAACTCAGTGTATGCACAAGAAGATCCATGTCATTGCATGGGGAAGACTAAAGAAGGCCACCTCAGATTTTCTCAACTGTCCTTTATCTGTGATGATCCATGCTGACTTTCTCCAGATCATGCATTGTTATTCTCAGGGTGGCTGATAGCACTTCTTTTCTTTTCACATCTCTCTCTTATCCCTTCAAGGAGGAGAAACCTTGTCTTTGTTCTCCACAGGTGAAAGGGGTAGCTGTGGTTCCTGGAATCTCTAATTTTGTTAGAAATCCTAGTCCTAGCAATCTCCTTTCATATCCCAAACATATTTCTCTAATAGACACAAGTTTTATTATTTATTACAAAGCAGCAGTTCCTTCACAAAGGGAGAAGTGTGCTTAGCTAACAGATTCAAAGTTTAAAAGGGCTGCAGCCACAAGTCAATGTTGCCCCGGTACTACTGTGTATGTACTCTCTAACATACAACACCCCCTCACCCTGGAAGGGCATCTCACAGTCAGGGCAGGTGCTTCCATTAAGGTGAACTAGGCAGTTGCCTAGGGTGCCAAAATGGAGAGAGGGTGCTGGACAGCCTGCTTCCCCCCGCCGCCCCCCGCCGCTGGCCACCACCGTCCGTCCCCCCACCGCTGCCAGCCACCCATCGCCATCCGCCCATCGCTGCCCACTGCCGCCCGCCCCGCCCCCTGTGCCTATCGCCGCCCACCCCTCGCGCCCATCGCTGTCCCCCCGCCATCCGCCCCCATCCCCCACTGCCACTCTGCCCCCCGCCACCCACCCACCCACCCACTGGCAAAGAACTGAACCCTGTTTGTGTGTGTGCTCTGTGTGCGGGGCTTGACAGTAGCAAAGCACAAGTGTGCTGTGATTGGGTATAAATCTTGCTTGTCATATCCTCATACATGAGGATAAGGAACAGCAAAATTACTCTTCTTGTTCCATGTGAAGTCAGGATGTTTTGTGGGAGGCTTGGTTTTAGAATAAGATGAATTTTCATGCAGATTAAATGAACATGCACAAATTCGCACTGTAACACAAATAACAGTTGCATGCAAATCATGTGAACTGTAACATGATGAAGGTGCTGGCTTTGTTTCATGGACTTTAGTGGATTAGAAGCATTGAAGCCTGTGGCTGTTTTATATCAGTAAGTTATTTTCTTGCTGTGTATTTCCACTTCCTTTCAAACTAAGAAGAAATTAGTTTTGCAGAGGAGTAATTTGCACAAATGAAGCCTGTGAAGATTCTCAGTCATCTGGGTGAGTTTATCTGGAAGTTGAGTCATGGCAACTGGTCTTCATTTTTCTTGAGAGACTGAAATGTTTTGCTGCTAATCCAAACATTCCCAGGCAGTGCTTCTTTGCCCACCAGTCCAGATTTTTGGCACAAAAGCACACCCGGACCATGGAGTTTCCTGCAGAGGTGAGGGAGGCTATATAAGCCAGATCCACCCCGAAACCATCCTCCCTTTTGCTTTTTATCCCCATCCTCTCACCCCAGTTTTACATGTGAGGATGAGATTAACTGGTCGTGTTATTGGGCTGGATAGGAATTTCTGACTGTCAACCATATTGGCCTAGATTGGTAGTGAGTTTTTGCCTATTCCATTCTCGCTTTGGGGTAGGGTGGCTCATATACTTCCGGTCACAATTTTGGGTAGTGCAAGAGCTAACAGAAAAATCCCTTGGTAAGATCAATTAAACAAGTAGTAGCCCTTGGATAACAATTGTAAGATGGAGTAGAAAAAGTAGGAATAGAAAGCTAGGAGTTTATGGGACTGTTAAGAAGCTGTGACGGCTGCCTTGCATTATTTATAGTTTAGAGTTCATGAGGGTGCTGAACAGATATGCAACACTCTTCTGAATCTAATTAATCAATGAATCTGAAATTGGGCTGGAAGTTAAGAGATTCCACACCCTCACCTGCTTGCACTACTTTCAAGCCTCATTGTCAGAGAAAAGGTGCAGCATTCAAAAGACAGCAAGAATTACTATACAGTAAATAAAGTTGTGGCCCTATTTAAATCTCTACAAACTTGTGTCACCTCTTTATTCCAGGCTTGGTGGGCAATGGATACACATAAGGATCATAAACTCCACATACTGGGCAAACACTTGTTGGCATAGTTAACCTCCAAGTGGGGGAAATAAACAATTGAACTTATTGAAGCTTCCTATCCAAATTCCTCCTTCAGGTTCCAAGGCTTCTTCCCCATCTTGCCCTGGGGAAGCCTTTGGGAGCCTCATGATGGAGGGGGGGACAATTAATAGCAAAAATAATTACTGCCAGATTGTAGGCAGCACTCCCTGTTTTGATTATTTAAACTCTGCTTTCCCATTCCACAGCTTCCAGATACTTTCTCAGGGCAAAAGGGAGCCCTGTGTGTGTGTGTGTGTGCAGAACACAAAGTGTGGGGAATGGGGGTGGACAGGAATCCTTCAATTAATTAAATTAATTTTCCCCAGCACTTGGACCCTGTTTATTCAGGCATAACTATGTCAACAGGATTTTGCCCATTATCCTATAGCTGGGAAGTTTGGTTGTATTGGTATTACATGTAATTAGAGATGGGCACGACTAGGAAATTTTTTTTTTCGAGTTGTCGTTTTTCGGGACAGGTCCGTTTTGGCTCGTTTCCGTTTTTCGCAAAAATTCGCAAAAATTTGTCATTTCATTTTTTGTTTTTTCATTTGTCGTTACCACCGCGATTTAGCGCGACTTGTAAGGGCTAGGCTTAGGGTAACGGTTAAGGTTAGGGTGGGTTAGTGGGCTGCACCTCTGGGTGCCTCTGGCTCACTAAAGAACACAGTGTACTGGCGTATGGGTTCGGGTTTGGGTTAGGGTTAGGGTTTAGGGTTCGGGTTGGTGGGCTTTTAATGCCCTCTCTGGCACACCCAGAAGTCTCAGCAAAACCTGGCCATGCGATTGGTGGAATGGCTCCAAAAATTTGCATGGTCCTGTCCCATGGCCAGCCCATCATTGCGCGTGCGCAGGTGTAAAAAAATAAAAATAAAATAAAATAAAATAAAATCAACGGAGATGTTTTGTTGCAAGAAAAACCCACTGCTGCTACTGTAAAAATTCAAGCGTTTAAAATAGCTAATTTTCGCATGTTTCTGTGGTGCTTTGGTGGGTTTTTGGACCACAATTTAAAAAATATATATTGCGGTCGCCATTTTAGATCCCCCCCGCTAGAGATGGGCATGACTTAGCAGAATTCCTGTTTCTGTTTCCGTTACTCGTTTCCGTTACGGAACGGAAACTGTAATGGGAATTACTCCGCCAGAACTCGAACTCGAATAATTGGGTCTGATTTGTCCTTGTCGTTCCTGGCATCGCGGCGATCCCGCGATGTCAAGCGGCACAGAAAAAAAGTTTTTAAAAGTTAAAAAAAAACCGATTCCCAGCCCTAAAAGCAGGCGGAAACTGTCTGAGGGCACCTACCAGGCCAGAAGGGTGTTCCGGGAAGTGGTGCCCATCTCTACATGTAAACAAACATGGGCTTAAAAAAGCTAGGAAGGAAGGAAGGTTTTTAAAAGGTGGCCAAAGATGACATTGACTTTTGACTGGACTACATTATTGAATCTCAACCTAATATATGTGAAACCTTTTCTGCACCCCATGAGCAATCCCTGGCCTGCCTTTGTGGAGACAAATTGTTGCAGTTGGATCAAGATACAGACCAACTGCTGTTCCCATAATCAGGCTGGCAATTTTTCCAGCTGCTGTGATCATGAAAATTGCCAACATCATAATGCTGGAAGATGCTCTAATACAGCTACATTTTTCTGACAAACATGAAAAGGAAGAGAGAGAAAAAAATCATAAGTATCTGTGATTTATGCTTACAATTTTTGCTAATGCACAAAAGTAAACACCAACGGTTAGTCACATGTAATGTGAAATACATTTTGTAGATTTCTCTGTTATGTTATATTTTTCCAGTTCCCTTGCACTTCCATAATGATTAATGTTATCCCATCTTTGCACTTCATCATTCTTTAATGATAAAATGTTTGCAAATACTGGTGGAGACCAGCGACTCCCACACTTTCAAATCAAAATCTCTTTCAGTTAAAGAGGGAATGGACCGAGTCTCCTTAAATGTAAAACAAGATATAGATATCATATTATCTGCCGTGTTTAACATTTTTTTAAAAGACGAAGCCTATCAGCTGTACATTTTATTTTTCTTAACAAAAACAAGTCTCGGTGGGGCTATCATGAGAATACGTAATTTTGGCAAATGGCATGTGTGTGAAAGCTGATGGAACAGCTACATATAAGAGTTGTTCCCTCAGCTTCAAAGACCAAGAGTGATGGTTTCAAATTAGGAACTAATGACATCAGAAGCCTTATACTGTATTCCCATTTTCGTTTTTCTGAACCAGATTTTTCAAGCAGTTGTTTCCTTTCTCCTCAGTCTTCTAGGATGGGGTGGTATCTTTCACATACTGGACCATAGAGTCCCAGATCCAACTCAGCCATGGACTTCCTTGAATGACCATAGGTCTATGCAGTGAACCGATACAGACACCTGACCTGTTTCACAGAACATTAGCCTGTACATGCTTTCTTGTTCTCGCTGCCACCATTCAGGGTTACCCAGTTGAAATAACTGAGTCTCAGTCAAGTTGTAATGTTAATAAAGTAAAATAAGGTTTATTGAATTTAACTAGCTATCTCAGTTTAAGATTTTCTTGCCTGCCCTTAATTGAAAGTTCCACTAAGGAGATTACACTCGAATACTGTCCTTTTGCTATTCTCAAACCTATCTCATACATTTTCCCTATCTCTCATCTGTCTCATTCACATCTCACTCACATCTCACTCTCAACTAATTCTCAAAACCCTTAGGCTGAGACTTGTAAACATGTGGGCTCTTCCTCCACAATCCCTCATTGGTCCACAGCATTAACCCTTTACATCCTCCTGCACAAACACATTTATCTATGAAGTGTAATCACCACAGTTAACAACTCTCAGCTTCAAGCAGGGCTGAGAAAAGTCCCATATATTGTGTGAGCAAATAAGTGTCATATTTATTGAAACTGACTTGATTTACCCTTCAGGAGATCTTCTAACCCACAAGTTGAGTCATGGCTACTGGACTTCTTTTTCTTGAGAGATAAAGAAGTCCAGTAGCCAAGACTCAACTTCCAGATAAACTCACCAGGATGACTGAGAATCTTCACAAACATTTTCCAGATCCATGTTTAAAAACAATTATCCCATGAATAGGGGAAAATCCAAATAAATATCATCTTTGTGGAGGGCTGTGCAGTGCCCTAGTGGTGTGACTTATTTACTGAAGGTCCAAATAACAATTGTCCTACCAATTCTAATAGTGCGGTAATATATCAATAATGTTTAGTAAACTAAGCTTAAAAGTAGATGAAAATCCACGATACAAGTATCCTTTTTATCCACTACAAACCCAGGCACTTTGGTGGTCAAAGCATCCAGGGGATATATTGGGCTTTGTGAGTGTTGGGGTTCAACTGAAAACCATCTTCTGCTTTGGCTCAGTCTTCTGTATTCAGTTTATTCTTTCCTCTGTTCAAATAACTGGATCCTGCAAGTACAAAATAGGATATAAAGGTGTGTAAATTGGTCTGATTATGCATATTTGTCTCAAGACAGTATACATGCATAGAAAACAATTCAAATGCATTAGCCACATGTCTTGGGGATTCCTTGGGACAATGTTACCTTCTCCACTTTTCTGGTGGTATGAGTAGGCTAGGTATCATTGCAGCAGGCCTGACCATTAGTTTAGTTTAGTATTTATATCTTATTTCTTCTTAAACAAAAAATCAAAAAACCAAAACAAAGCATCTTACAGTGAAAATATAGTATAAAGCTTTAAAATAATTTAATAAATAATAAGAAACAGTTAGAATTGGTAGTTATATTTGAAATGTAGCACTGGTTAATTAAATATTGGTTAATCTAATGCTTTATGAATGAAAAATCTTCAACTAAAGTACTTAAAAACAACAAACAGCAGTCATTAAAATATTAACACAGCAGGGCAAGATTAAAAATTACAGCAGATACTATTACAAGATTAAAACAACAGATCATATATTCATTGTTGATGGGAATAGGTTATTCTAGTTGTGTTCATAAATTCTTTCTTCTGAAATAGCTTTAATGCAGAAATGTACACTTCCCTTGTATAGATACAAATCAATGACTATTTGTCAGAGAACTGTAAACCATCTATTCCTGTAAACAAAAACATTTTCCTGAATACGTGGCCATGAAAGAAGCAGCATAGACCATATTCTTTATTTTTCAAACAGCTGTGCCTCAGATTTCTCTTCTATTTGAGGTACATTTTTATTATCTAAGCCCATAGAAAATAAGTGCCAGAGAAATTCCACAAGAATAGTGTTACCTTTAATCCTAACATCAAACCTCCAGTCACTCACAAACATATCACCATCTGCAAGCCATTCTATACAACAGGAGTTGGAAGGGGTTTAAAAGGCCATCAAATCAACCCCCCCACTCAAGGCAGGAAAACAAATCATAGGAAATCTTTCAGGTACTTGCTTAAATTTCTCTTGTAGTACTGGAACACTCACCACTAGAGATGGGTACAATACAGAAAAATAATGTTTCATTTCATGCCGACCCCATTTGTTTCATTTCTTACAATTTTTAAAACAAAATCTTATAAAACGAGATGAAACAAAAACAAAACAGCTACCCTGGGTCCTAGAGGCACTAGATTTGGTGCCTGGGAGGCATTTTTAAAGGGCTCCAGCTGAGCGGTCATCAGCTGAACCTCTTTAAAAATGGCTGGGTTGCCAGTGTGGAGCTCTTGAGGTGATGGCCTGGCCATGTTCAGACGAGTCCAGCCGAGCTGTCATCGGCTCAACCCTTTAAAAATGGCCCCGTTGCCACCACGAGACCCCCCTGGTGGCGACTGGGTCATTTTTCAAGGGGTCCAGCCAATGGCAGCTTGGCTGTACCACTTTTAAAATGGCTGGGTCCCCAGCACAGGGCTCCTCTGGTGGCAACCCAGCCACGTTCAGAGGAGTCCAGATGAGCTGTTATTGGCTGGATCCCTTTAATAATGGCTCAGTCATCACTAGGAGATCCTATGCAATCAACATTCTTTCACTTAATTACCTGTGTCAGTAAAGCCATTATCATCTCATTGTGCATGCTGGTACATACCTTTAGTTTTGTTTCCTTCCACTCTGTGATGCCTGATGGAGTGGATTAATCCATGAAAAGCAAACACTGGAATATAAAAGTTAATCTTTAAGGTGATACAACATTTCATCATTTTGTTCTTTTTTTGCTTTAATTTTCTCTTGCTGTGGTTACATGGGCTAACATGGTCTGTGGAACTCCTTCCCACAAAATGTGGTGGTGGCATCTGACCTAGATGCCTTTAAAAGAGGATTGGATTGATTTCTGGAAGAGAAGTCAATCACAAATTACAGGGCATAATGGAGATACATGTTATCTCCAGGCTTAAAAGGAAGTTACCTCGAAATGCTAGATGCAAAGCAGTGGCATCAGGAGACAGATATCTAGTTGTTTCATGTGCTCCCAGAGGCTCCTGGTGGGATCACTGTGAGATACAGAAAGTTGGACTAGATGGGTCCTTGGCCTGATCCAGGAGGGCTCTTATGTTCTTAACAATGAAAAATGCTTCATTCTTCCAGATGTTTTGTGATTGTCCAACATCTCTTACTCCCTGACATGGAAGCAGAAATATTGCCATCACAGTAACATTCACATCTTCATCTTCCCTTGCTTACCTACCTTTGTCTCTTCCCTCCCTTCATTCACTCATCTTGCTTACCTGTGCCTCTCTTCCTGCCTTGACCGTAGCTCCTAGCTACAGAGATGCTACTGCCTTCCTAGGGGAGTTGGTCTAAGCCAAGTCCCAAATGACTATCTCTGAGTGGTCGAGGAAACAGGATGCCTTTGCAGATAGTATCGATACTGGATGATCAGTGCTGTGGGGGATCCTTGTTGTACTATTCCAGGAATTCTGTCATCTAAGGTGTTCATGAAGGTGATCCTGGTAATTGGTCAGTAAAAGAATCCAATGATCCAGCACACACTGGTGGCATGCTTTTAAATTTGGTCATTTATGTAATTGTTTTCATACCAATTAAGCAACAGTCATCCTCTCCCTCCACACAATGCAATCCACCCCACCCCATAGGAATCAACAGTTGCTAGGACTTTTCCATTTCTTCTCATGAAGAAATAATGGCTGAAAAACAAAAGCATAGGGTGCAGTTGTGCGGTTTAAGACAAAGGGAAACTATATGAGGTAATCTTTCATCTCTGACCCTGTACACTGAAGCATATATAAGATGTATTGGTGCTGAAAGAAGAATGCAAGAGATTGGATATAAATCATAAAATTATTGCTGTACCTTTATTGCAAGGGGCACAGAAATGTAAAGGAAGGAAGGCACAGAAAATCTATCTCTTCACACTCTCCACTCTTTTTCAAGTCGGGGAATTGGGGCAGCTCTCACAGGCTATGTTCTTTAGGACAGAGAGCACAGTAGATGTCCAACATTGTGAATTAACTGTCTCCAAAAATGTGTGTTCCGTAGATACTAGAAAGGTGTAGAAAGATGTGAATAAGGGTTGAAATATGTATCAAAGATAGAACTTCATTAGATGAAGGGATTGATGGAAAACCAACAGTGACTGATAATCAGAGGAGGAACTTTATGTGGTTCCTAAATTAATTTGCTTTATTTTGCCATTTGTCATAAGGAAGCAAACCCAAGTTTTGTTGTCCCATACAATTGCTCCGTCCCAAAGAAGGCATATCTGTCTTTGGAATATTAAATGTTTTTCAACTTCCAGAGACACACTCTGTCTGTAAAGTACAGCTTGACCCTAAGTCTTTCACCTTGTTCCGCCCAGATCATTGTCTCCTATGATGATCTACAGAACCAGGGGGAAGAAAGCTGGATCAGAATTATGGCACATTTGTGCCTAGGGTGGGAGGGTTAGGGTTAGGGTTAGGGTTAGAAGTTGAGAAACAACACATAAGAACATGCAGTTGAAAAACACATACACAGGGTTGATAAGATAGATTTTAACTGTATTAAAAGATGACATGGGGGCACCGAGTAGGCAGGCAAACAGGCAGCAATGTTTGGCAAAGGTGAGCAAGTAAAGATGATCAGCTAAATCAGAGATAATTTAAATAGGCAAGCCCTTCCTGTATGGGATATATGTAATGTTTAGGTAAAGGTAAATGTTTTCCCACACACATGCGTGCTAGTCGTGTCCGACTCTGGGGACAGTGCTGATCTCCACTTTCAAGCCAAAGAGCCAGTGTTGTGCAAGTCCATGGCCATGTGGCCGGCATGGCTGAGTGGAACATTATTTACCTTCCCACTTTTTATGGTGGTACCTGTTTATCTACTTGCTTTTACATGGTTTTGAACTGCTAGGTTGCTCTGCTGCATGGCACTCAGGATTCAAACTGCTTAGCTGCCGACTTTGCAGCCGACTGTTTCAGGACTCTAGTCCGCTGAGCCACCACACATATCAGTAATGCTTACTGAAAGGCAAAAATAGAACTGAGTTGGTTTTTAATGAGTCATAAGGAGGAATCCCAGCAGACACTTAAGAATTAGAAACAATGGAATGAGCAGGGATTGGAATATAATAAAATTCATTATCTAACAAACACATACACACAGAGAGCGAAACTCATACAAAAATAAACAAATCTTACCATTCAAATGATCAAATTAGAAAAACAAAGGAAATATGAAACAAGAGGGTTAATGGAGTCACATTAACAAGCCAGCAGGTAGAGAGATGATTTTGATTGAGCTCAGACTACAGTCAATGTATCTATGTTCCTTCAGTTTGACTGTTAATACTGCTAACATGGCAAAAAATGACAAAAAGCTGCATGGGATAATTGAAAATCACTTTACTGACTTGATATAATTTGTCCCTGAAAGCATGATGGGTAAACAGCAGTGGTAAGATTCTGACCTCAGATTACGTTAGAGCTGTCAATGAGCAAATTCATCTCCCCTTCACTACCAACGAAGGGAAAAATATTAAATTTCTGGGATGACTTTACTGGCAGCCTTATGTGATATAGTTGTGCACACAAAATTTCAGCCACTGCTTGGCTTCTGCCAAGATCCAGAAGAATTTCTGAATCAGCCCAAAGCACTCCAGTTTATTTTGCCCCAGAAATGAATCTGGTCATTCTGCTTTGTTCCAGACCTCCACCAGTCTGAATCTAGCCAATTCAGTTCTTGTTTGGGGCTTCTTCTGAAGTCTGTGCACAAACCTAATAATAGCATTATTTTTTGACAAGGGATACTGGAAACGTAGCTTCAAAGCAGCATTTGGAGAATGGCAGAGTCAAACAGACTGGAACAGAGCAGCAAATGTGAGACTCATGATGTTTCCTCAAATGAAGAATGGTGACCCAGGGAATAACAAAGCAAGGAGTGCAATTTGGCTATGTGGGAAGATATTAAAGGAAATTGTGAAACAATCAGTTTTAAATACCTAGAGGACTGTGTGGGTGATTAGATTACATTGCACAGTATAACATGAAATGATTATACAGTGTATTATATATTCTTCTCATGAATGTTGCTCAACAGCTGAACCTGATGAAGAATAGGGAAAAGAACAAGAGAAAGAAGAAAAGACGCAAAATAAATGTGCATTTTCTCCTAAAAGCTCATTAAGCAATTCCTTATTTCCTTGGGGGAACCGCTTTCCTCCTCTAGTAATTGACATTCTAGAAGATGCGACAAACAGAAGTGTTTTACCTTCATATTTCAGAACAGATATAAAAGACTATGACAGATTTTCCCCATGATTAAGTGTGTGGAAAAACTACAATGCTTAGTGAACCTCCTATAGAATTTCCATATTAACTATGATGAAATGCCCTATAATTCCAGTGAGTAATTTACTTATGAGTAGAGATGGGCACGAAACGAACAATTTTTCATTTTTTTTCATTTCGTTATGTAACAAAACAAAAATGAATTTTTGCCTCCAAAATGAAATGAAACAAACAGAAACTCCAGAAATTTTGTCATCCGTTTCGTTTTCGTTACGGCAATACATTGAATTGCTTTAAATGCTAAAAAAATCACAAAAAATTGGTAACGAAACGGTAACGAAACAAATGAAAACAAAAACAAAATTTTTTCAAAAATTCGCAAAAAACAAAAACGAACTGAAATGGACCCCCTAAACGACAAACAACAAACGAAACACCATTTTTTTGAATTGTGCCCATCTCTACTTATGAGCCTTAGCAGTTCTACATATTAAGATATTTATTAGGTAATCTAAACAATTTCACATTAGGTGATCATTATCTTATTTGATGTTAATTGCTGGCATTTCTCCTATACCTAAAACCATCTATACATGAGGGGGAGAGAGAGAGAGAGAGAGAGAGATCTAGCCTCTTCCTTTCTAACATTTACCTCAAATTCTTGTATTCTGTTTTCCCCTCAACATATATGCTGAGGGGCAACCTACAACCTACAGTAAATGCATAATACACCACTACATAGCCCTATTTTTGTTTGTTTAATTTGTTTATTTATCAGAATATACTTTGTTAGATTATATTTGTGTATCAGGTTTATCACCAATGTTTTGGACTCAAGTAAGCTTTCAGAACAATAGTTTTTAAAAGTGAAATAAAAGTAACACATTGGCCAAAATTCTGTCATGCTACTACGGACACACAATGCAAGGTTGCATATGTGGTAGTCGTGCTTGCACTGAGATGGAGGTGCTGTCCTTAAAGCACTACCATCAGCATATTGCACAAATGGTCACATTGGGGACCTGCAACCTACTACACAATTGTAGAGCAAAATTTTATACTACCTGGTATGTACAGGATATTGGGAATTTTTACCATGAAAATGTAATCAAAGCAGATACATGAAAAAATGGCATTTCTGAGACAATTCCAAGGTAGTTATTTGGATGTCTAAGGTCTGAACAGTTCGGGACAAGATTGTTTTATAGAATTATAGAATCATAGAGTTGGAAGATACCTCAAGGGCCATCTACTCCAACCCCCTACCATGCAGGAATGTCCACTGATGTTTGAAGGACATCATTTGGTGATATGAAACTGACTCTGCCTTGATAGTGGTATCAGAAACCAGCCTGCCTTTGTAATTTCTTAAGCATTAAAGTCACATGTGGGACTCATGTGGTACACATGATGTGAGTCCCATATGAGTCCCATTAGAGACAGGGCCTTTTTAGCTGTTGCCTCTGAGGGAGAACATTAGCTCCTTTTGGCTCATTGTTTGACAAAACTTTAAATGCTTGTCTCTTTCAATTGGCTTTAAAGTGGCACAGTTTGACCAGAGAGGCTCTTGGCTGGTTGCTTCATTACTACGGGTTGCAGCAATTATTTTGTGCTGGCTCTTTTATATTGCAAAATGCTAGTTGTTTTTGAATTGTATTGATTTTAAATGTTCTTGTCTTGTTATACTGCCTCAGCTTTGCTGGGTTTAGTTGTAGATCATCTTTTGGTGGTCGGTGCAGGCAGATTTGACCGCATCACCCCAACCTTGGCCCACCTGCATTGGCTACCTGTTGCCTCCAAAATAAGGTTGAAGGTACTGGTTTTGGTTTACACAGCCCTCCATGGCTTTGTGTATCTGGTGGAATTGATCACCCAAAGGTCAGCTGTGGCTTGGCCCACCAGAGCATCACAGGCTTTCTCGCTCTGGGTAACCACCCCAAGGGAGGCCCGTAAGGCATTAACCCACAATTGGGCCTTCTTAACAGCTGCCTTGGTCTTATGGAATAAACTGCCTAGCGAGATCCGGCTTGCTGAGTCCCTCTCAGCCTTCAGGAAAGCTTTAAAAACTTGGATTTTCAAAGAGGCTTACAGCAATCACTGATGTTCTGTGATGTTTTTTGTTCTGGTTTTGTTACCCCACCATACCTCTTGCCAGGATTATTTATGTTTGTTGTTTTTAATTTGTTATATTTCGTTTTACTTGCTTACTTTGCTCCTTTGCCTTGTGAACTGCCCAGAGTTCCTGTGGGAAAATCGGTGCAGTCAATAAGTGCAATAATAAATAGCTTCATTGTAGTGTTTTGTTGTTGATTTATGTATATTTTATTTTATTATGTACCTTGTATTTTGGTTTTTAAAATGTATTCATTTGTTTAATTGTAATGTTATCACATGTTGTAAACTGCCCAGAGTAGCCCTAGGTCTAGATGGACAGTATAAAAGTCAAACAAACAAACAAACAAACAAACAAACAAACAAACAAACAAACAAACAAACAAAAATTTAATTTACTGGTTAAGTTTTCCTTTCACAATAAACCACAATTTATGCTCACAGTTTTCTTGCTTGAAGGCAAATAACCAAACCATGGCTTAATTTCCTCAATATTGGTCTTCTCACTCCTTTTATCAACTTCACTTTGATGAATAGATGGAAAAACTAAGTAACAGCCATAAATGTGAATTCAGACATCAAAACAGGCCATAATTTAAAGATATCAGCATTCATATAGGAACAACAGCCTACTGCATATGTACACATTGTGATTTAATAAACCCTGGCTTACTAGCAAAAGCAATTTCATATGCCCAAAAGCCAAATTCCAGTAGACCTCAGAAAACTTGCTGTGATATGTGAACACAGTCATTGTGGGGGTGACTGTATTGATCATTTACTTCACAGCATGTGTCAGATTTGACATGGATGAAGCTGAATTTAAAACCAGCAACTACAGGAGGTAAAGCTAAGCACCGCAAGCCTGGTGTTTTTCTGTGGGGAATGTCCTTGATTTGTTAGGCCAGTAGGAGATGCTTTATTTTGCTCCATTTCTGTTTGTATGACTTTTCTTTCTCAGCTTCCTGCCCTATGTCACACGATCTGATGCTAAAGGGTGGTCATGGAGTGTCAGCATCTGTTATCTCAAACAAGCATCAGTTGTCTCCATTTGCTTCTCTTTTCTCAAAATGACTTCCAGTGATGCAGCAGATTAGCTCTTTGTTATTCTGTAGGCACCTGGAGTAGGAACTGGCAAATCATTCCCAGTATTCCTGCCAAGAAAACTCCATGGACTTGGAGTCTCGAAGAGTCAGTCGTGTCTGTAACGACACAACACACTCACACATATTCTGGAAAAATAAGAAAACAAATAAAAAAAGGTGAAGGGAAAGGGTGGCCTAGGTGAAAACTGACTATCTGCTTTCACAGCTCTCTGCCTCTGCTCCTGCTGACTCTTGGAGCATGTTAATTATTTGTATTAATCTGCACAGAGATCATGATTTCACTTGCAGAAATCAGTAGGGGTCCTATTTGAAATCAAACTAGTTGTCCTCTTTGTGTTGTCACACCCTGTATATTACAATTTTCAGCACAGGATTTACCAAGGCCATATGCATTTATGAAGTAACATTGAGCTCAAAGCACATGGCTTCTGAATAGAAATGCATAGGATTGCAAAGTAAATCCAATTTCTAGCTGGAAATTTAAAATAACTTTTGGTCCACCTCAACTGATGTACAACATGAATTTTTCAGGTCAGTATATTATCTGGGCTTTGGGCCAATCATCCACTGCGTGTAAGACAAAACAATTATTAATAAAGCAAAAGCAAAAGTGTTCTGCTTTTTACCACCCCATAGTTCTTAAAGCACACGCTGGGCAGTTTACAATTTAGTTATGCAGACTACACATTGCCCCCCCGTCCTCCCAACTAGAGATGGGCACGACTCAGCGAAATTTTCATTTTCATTTTCGTTTTTCGGTTTCGTTATGCAACGAAAACAAAAACAAAAATTTTCCAGAAAACAAAACGAAAATGAAAGCGAAACGAAAAATTTTGCCGTGTTTTTTGTTTTTGTTACGGCAGACACATTGCATTGAAAAGAATGCTAACGAAAACGAACAATTTTTGTTTTCGTTTTGTTTTTTCATTTCGTTTCATAACGAAAACGAAAACAAAAAATTTGCAAAACCCCCTGAAAAACGAAAACAAACCGAAACGGACCCCTCAACGAAAAATGAAAAACGAAAAATTATTTTTTTGAGTCGTGCCCATCTCTACTCCCAACCTCCATTGAGCTGCATACTCATTTTAACAGCCTCAGAGGGATACAAGGCAGAGCCAACCATGAACCATCTACCTGGGATTTAATCTCAGGTCTTGAGCACAGCTTTGACTAGTGTACAGCAGTTAAGGCTCATAGCATATCACTACTCAGTGAGGAATATGGAAGTTACCTGAGAAAATGACCTAAGGACAACAATCTATAACCGGTCACTTACAGAAAACATAGAGATGTCAAGATGTCAATCACCCTGTCACTTGTTATGAGTACAATGACCATTATCCTGCTTATACTAGGGAATGTGTAAGCCCAGTATGCAGCGACCAGGTAAATCTCACCACACATCACATCAGAGCCCAGGCGGAAACTAGTCCTGAAACTGTATTCAATGACACATTCCTACAGTAGTCTAACCATGTACAAAGTACTCCACTTATTTTATGTACAGTAGAATAAAACTACACCTATATTTACCTTATGGCACTGGCGTAGCTAGAATTTGGAGTGTGTGGGGACAAAGTCAGTTTTTACACCCTCTCCTCCCCCCATGGTGTCTCACCCAGACAGCAAGGGGGGATGAGATCCCAGGGAAACAGTGGGGCAGGGGAAGATGGGTCTCTCCTTCTCATGCCTTCTTTGTGGGTCTCTTGTCCAGTTAAGGCTTTCCTGTGCAAACCACAGTGTGTGCGGATAGTGCCAAGCACACTTTTTTTTTCAGGCATCACCTCTGTAGCATGCTTCCCCCTCCTCCTTTCTCCAGGCTAAGGTTTGGCAATCAGCCCAGGAAAAGGAGGATATAAAAGCAGGTGATGGGGTTTTTCCCTAAGCAGCACCTCCGCTACATGCTTTACTCTCTTCCTTTCCCTGGGCTAATGATCACCAAGCCTTAGTGGTGGTGGGTGGAAGGAGGAGGGGGAGCAATCAGCAGAGGTGCTGCTTGGAAAAAATGTTGCCTGCTTCCCTCTCCTCCTTTCCCCAGACCAAAAATCACCAAGCTTTAGCGGGGTGAAAGGAAGACTGTTGGCGGGATGGTGCATGGCATCCTCCTTCTGCTCCCCCTCCAGGCACCCCCAGATTGCTGCATGCCCTGGGGCAAATCCACTTTTCCACCCTCCCTAGTTATGCCAGTGTGTTTGCCCCAAATATGTTTCCTTATTAGGATTTATTGAGGAGGATTGTTTGTTTATTTTTCTGCAAAACTGTTCCACACCACAACATCATCAGGCACATTCAGAAAAGCAACATTTGTTGAAATGTGTATACCTAGGTTTCTAGGTGCATAATTTAACTGATGTCTTTGCACATTCTCTTTGGTCTCAATAAAAGTTTTTAGTGCATGTAATCTCTTATCCTACTATGTTAGGAGAAAACAAAGTAAAAAAATGATGCAAATAAAGGCAAGTACTCAATAAATTTGGAAAGTACTTCACAACTGTTGCTCCCCTATTATTTCCTATTTGCATGAATCTAAGCACATCCAATCTCGCCTGATTTCAGAAGCAGGGTCGGCCCTAGTTAGTACTTGGATGGGAGACCACCAGGGAATACCAGCGGCTGTAGGCACCTGGAGTAGGAACAGGCAAATCACTCCAGTATTCCTGCCAAGAAAACTCCATGGACATGGAGTCACGAGGAGTCGGTCACGACTGTAACAACACAACACACACAAGAAGAAGAAGCTGCCATCCCCACATGCATGCACATGGCACTAGGTACCGGATGGTGCCAAGACATATGTCATAATGCCTTACAATATTAATTTTAAGAAGTATATTTATGTCTTGATGCAGTCCAATCTATTCTTGTGTAGGGGTGACACCAGGGAGCTGGAGTTGTTACAGCTGTCAGGCACCATCCAAGCTACATTGTAGATTGCCACAGACCCTCAGGGAGGGTGGTGACATGTCCTTTTTAAGGGAAATCAGTCTTCCATTTGAAAACTTGCCTGAGAACAAGCTATCCTTCCTTTGAAGTGTTCTCATTCATTTTCAAGTTCTCCTTCACTTCCAAGCCATCTTTGAAGAGTTATATCCAGTCCAAGTCTGATATAAAGATGAAACACCCTGAGAAGCAGACTCAGCAAGCACACAGGTGACTCACTCACTGTTTCCCCACTCATGTGAGATGCCTGGACACTCTTGTTAAACTGCAAAAATCATTTCTAAGTTTTCATCTGTGGATGTATATTGTTTAATTATTTCTAAATATTGCAATAGTTTATTATTTTTTAATTTAGTGTTGCTTCTTTAAATGCTGTAAGCCACCATGGATCCTTTGGGTCAGTTTAGGTTCATCCAAACTGGAGAACTTGAACTTTTCTGAACCAATGAATTTCCTCCCAATTTATTGAAATCCCTGAGTCATCCCCACCCACAGTCTACCATCTGCCCCCATCCCACTGCCGACATCACCCCACTACCTTGTCTTGCCACTACTGCCACCATAAAGAGAAACAGCTGCTAAAGACTGGAAGGACAGGAAGCTGCTAGAGAGATTTTTTTCTTTTCTTTTTTTTCCCTGATGGATGACTGCTGGATCCAAGGGATGTTAGTTGTTCCATGCACAAACTGTGTTTTTTCACTCCACCTTGTGGTAAACCCAGAAATGTACAAACATCTGCATCTCTGGCTAACTGATGGTTACTCCAAACTACATAATTTATGCCTTTGAATTCTGTCAAGGAGAGTTTGGAAAAGTTTTTCCCCTCACTACAATAATCATTCTGGTTATGGTAAATCATAGAATCATAGCATCATAGAGTTGGAAGAGACCTCAAGGGCCATCTAGTCCAACCCCCTGCCATGCAGGAACCCCATCACAATATTTCCGACAGATCGCCATCCAGACTCTGCTTAAAATCCTCCAAAGAAGGAGACCCCACCACCCTCTGTGGCAGAATATTCCACTGCTGAACAGCTCTAACCATCATGAAGTTCTTCCTAATGTTCAAATGGAATCTCTTTTCCTGTACTTTGAAACCATTGCCCCAAATCCTAGTCTCTGGAGCCATGGAAAACAAATCTGTTCCCTCTTCAATATGACATCCTTTCAAATATTATCATATCCCCTCTCAGCCTTCTTTTTGAAAGGCTAAACATTCCCAGTTCCTGAAGCCATTCCTCATAAGACATTTCCTCCAGACCCTCAATCATCCTGGTCGCCCTCCTCTGCACCCACAATCATCATCATCATTGTTGTCGTTGTCATCGTCATTGTCGTCGTAGTATTCAGCATGCAATATCTGTGAAATATTGCACTAGAAAATAAATGTATGAATCTGTGAGGGAGGCACCCCAAGTCCCCTGGTAGGCAAGGGGGAAGCAGACAGGTGTTTGTGAGCAAGCTTGCTGATGAGGGCCACCCTGTGGATTACACAGAGTGGGTTAGTGCTGAAAACAACTCCACAGGAAGCTCCCAGAGGGAGTAAACAACAGAGTTTCTCTCTCTGCTGGTTCCTTGGTTTCAGTAACACCTGTTCTTATTCATTCTCAGAAACTAGAGCCAATGGAGTGATTGCTGGGAGACTCCACTAGTGCCAGCACCTCCTAAGGAGGATGTGATAGTGTTCACAGAATCTTTGGTGTAAAAATATGGCAAAGCTTGAAAGTAATTGAAAAGGGGAAGAAGTGATGAAGAACCATGACAACTGGAGTAGGGGAGGCTTTTTGAGCAAAGTCATGGAGGAGACTCAAACTGGTCCAGGCTTATTGGCTGAGTTAACATTGAAATGGCTTGAGGTAGATGTGTATCTGGGTGGTTGAGTGTATGCTAAATAAAATCTATTCTAAGCACAAGGAGCAGCACAGCAGACAATACAGAAGCGGGGGAAGCAGAGTTGAGGTCAGTTTCAGCTGAACAGACAGGGCAAATAGAAGAGGTGTCATCCAATTCATTTTGGCTGTACTTGCAAAAAGTATTCATCAGAGAGATAAAATGCTGCAACATTACCATTGTTCCAGGATGCAGTGTGTTCCAAGTATCCTGCTGGTAGCCAGCAAGCCTATGCAAGAAGAGCTATCCATCATATCCCATCTCTTTTATAATGGTGTCAAAACTTGTCTCATTTGTTAACTGGTTTGCAGGATGGCCATCTTAAATTCAAGCCAGGAGCCTGGGGGGAGCCATTAGAGAAAATATTGTCAGTGGTGAGCATGTGGAAGTGGCTGAAATAAAACAAACTGGGTAATTTATGATTGTCTCTCCCATAAGCAAATCCATACAATGTGCCAAAAAAAATTGCATTGATGCATTAACACTGGATGTTATTTGGATGACATCATTTATAGCCTGCTCTTCCCCAAAAAATTATTTAAAATCAGAAAGCCAGGATGGATCCCTTTTCAGATTTCTGGGATAAACTGAGATAGATTTCAGTGGATAGAAAAGGCAAAATTCCAGTCACAATAAAAAGTGAAAGCAAAGTGTTCAGCTTATGTACCACTGCATAGTGTTTGAAGCACTCTCTGGTGGTTTACAATTTAATTAAGCAGGCTACACATAGGAGCCCCCCCCCATTCCCAGCTAGTTGGGTACTCATTTTGCTGACCTTGGAAGGATGGAAAGCTGAGTCAACCATGAGCTGTCTGTCTGAGACTGAACCCCAGGTTGTGAGTACAGTTTTGGCTGCAGTACAGCAGCTAACCCACTGTGCCATGGGCTCCACATTGCTGTGTGTGCATGCAGTGCATTTAAACACATGGTTCCAAAAAAGAAAGGTATAATAACTTCCAATAATAACTGCAACTCATATCCAATATTTTTTAAGAGAATATGGATTTGTGCCCCTGAGTTTTGCCAGCTAGAGTCTAGAAAAGTCTCCTCACCACCACCACCACTGGAAGTTCTAGAATTACCACAGGCAGCTAAGAGAATGACAGGTGCTAAAACTGAAATCCAGTTACAACTAGAGATGGGCACGTCTAAAAAAAATGGTGTTTCATTTGTCGTTTGTTGTTTAGGGGGTCCGTTTCGGTTCGTTTTCATTTTTCGTGAATTTTTGCAAAAAAATTGTTTTCGTTTCATTACATAATGAAACAAAAAAGACAACAAAACAAAAAATGCTGTTTCGTTAGCATTCATTACAGTTCAATGTATTTGCTGCAACGAAAAAGAAACACACAACAAAATTTCTGGTGTTTCGGTTCGTTTTGTTTTATTTTGGTGACAAAATTCGTTTTTCATTTCGTTACGTAATGAAATGAAAAAACGAAAACAAAAATGAAAAATTGCTCATTTCGTGCCCATCTCTAGTTACAACACACATGAATTTACACAATCTACAGAGTATGGTAGAGTATGATTGGAAATTTCATTTTTAAGGGGCTTTATCTCCCAGATTTCACTCACCAATGTAGAACTACCATTTGGGTCCCTCTGTGACAGAGAAATCTAGAAGCCAGGCTTCTTTGCTTATATGTCCAGATGAGACAAGAAGACTGATAGCCCTGGGGCCAAGCAGGGAGGAGCTATACAGCCTATAAATAGGCTATGTGAGGCTGCACTGGACTCCTTCACAATCTGGGCAGCATGCCTTCCACCCTGTCTTAGAGTAGCTTGTTGCATGGGCCCGTCAGCTTTTTTTCCCTCTTTTGCCGCGCACGGGCCAGGGGCGGTGCTCACGGGCCAGTACTAGACCCACATGCTGGATCATTTTTTTTAGTTTTTTTAGTCTTTTTAATTTTTTATTTTTTACTGCCGCCCCTCCCTGCAGCCAGGAAGACTGGACCTCCAGGAAGGACCAGCACCAGGTAGGAGACATCTCCAGTGCCGCCATTAACAAACCGAACTGAACCAAACCAATTTTTTTTTGTTCAGTTCATTTCGTTCTAAATCCACTCTGAGTTTCGTTATTCATTTCATTACATGATTTATTTATTTATTTATTTTCAGATTTGTATACCGCACCTATTTCCCGAATGGAAGTCAGGGCAGTTCACACAGGGTTAAAAATGATAAAAAACAGAAAAACAGAACCCAAGATGCAGGCCAATGTGGCAGGGGCAGAAGAAGAAAAAACACACCCCTAGCAGTTTCCGAAGGCATCCCTAAACAGACAGGTCTTCAAGGCTTTCTTGAAGGATGCTAACGATGGAGCTTGCCGCATCTCGCTTGGAACATAAGAACATAAGAACATAAGAAGAGCCATGCTGGATCAGGCCAACGGCCCATCTAGTCCAGCTTCCTGTATCTCACAGTGGCCCCACCAGATGCGTCTGGGAGTGCACGAGACTAGATATCTGTTTCGAGATCTCACTCCCCGGCATCTGGCCCTTGAAGTACCCCGGTTTTAAGACTGGAGATTACACAGGAGCCTCCGGGGGCAGGCCCAGATGGAGGAGCCTGGCTCCCCGTGGGGCAGGGTAGCGATTGACAGGGGAAAGGTCAGCAGATAGTGATCTGACCATGACACAGGTCGGGTGTACAACCTCCTGACCCCCAGATCAAAGCCCGCAGATGTGGAGGCAAAAAACAGGTCCAAGGTATGTCCTCCCTTGTGAGTGGGTCCGATGACAAACTGAGACAGGTTCATGGAGGCCATGGACTCCATGAACTCCAGAGCTACTCCCAACAGCTCAGACTCAGCATGTACATTGAAGTCCCCAACCACCAGAAGGCGGGGGGACCTCAAAAGTGCCACCGAGATGAACTCGGAGAGCTCTGGAAGGGATAGTGCAGGGTCGTGGGGAGCACGGTACACGAGCACAATCCCAAACCTGTCCCTCTGGCCCACCACTAGGTGAAATTCCAGCCCCGGACTCACCAACATCACAGATCTGCTGACGTAAAGGGATTCCCTGTACACAATGCCCCCCACCCCCCCCGACCCTCCGACCTGTCCAGGTGCTGAACAAGTAACCCTGGGGGTGAAGAAGGGCAAGAGAAGCTCCCCCCCTTGCCCACCCAGGTTTTTGTGAGAAAAGCCAGGTCGGCCCGCTCATCCACAATCAAGTCATGGATGACGGGGATCTTGTTATGCACCGACCTGGCATTAATCAGCAAACAGGACAGGGCGGAGGCACGGACGGATTGGTTCCCTGCTATGTGGCAGTGAACTGACGGGTCAGAATGGGGGACAGGCTGCAAATGCCTGTCCCGAGTTCTCCTTATCCGATCAACCCGCCAGTTCCCAGCGTACCTCCCACGGCCCGATACCACCCTGATGGAACGTCCTGCTGGCTCCATAGATTGTACTACTTGCCAGGGATCAGGCCAAACCAATTCAAACAAATATAAAGTGAGAATAACAACAGCAATAAATAGGTGAAATACAATAACAAAGTAATACAATAAAATACAATACAATGTGTCAAAAAACAGTAAAATAAATCCACCCCAAAATGAGCTGTGAAAAAAAAAGATAATGAAATCAGACAAGGGTGTTTGACCATGGCTACAAAGGGGCAAAAAGGGAGGAGAACATAAGGGGGAGCAGCATTGCACCCCGTCATCTGAGACCAGTACGATGGTAGTTGGCTGGAGAGCCCAAGGTCACCAGCAGGGCTCGGGTCCATGTTCTTCTTGAGAGGGTAAACCTCCACTGAACTCCAGCACACCCTCATAGCTCCGTCCAAAGAACATACTGCTGAAGGGGCATAGGGAGTCCAAGAGGCACCGTAGCGGCCGCAAGCCAGGGTCAACGGCCTCGTGGCCCAATTAATCCCAGCACAAACGAACCCTTGGCTAAGAGACTCCCTCTCCAGATAGATCAAATCCCACTCCAGCAATATACGTCTCCCCTCAAGAGAAGAGGGTGGGTGGGGTAACATGATGACCAGTCTTCCCCACGACAATCCACAGCCACCCAGGGCAAGAGTCTAATACAAGCCGGCTCCTGCAACAGCCACGCTGACAGGAGGGGGGGGGGAGAAGGAAGTGATGGGTGGGGGCAGTAAGATGGAAAAACAACACCCACAAAGCACCAGGCGAGCCCGCCTGCCTCTTGCTCCACTCAATCTCCCATATGGAAGAGGGCGATCGATGTCTGTCCAGCGGCAGGGTCCGCCAGGAGCCATAGATGCCTCCACCATCACACTCACAGCAGGCCACCATGATGGAATCCGGGGGGACAAAAGAACCGACGGCCGACCTACCAACCGAGCCGGGAAACCCACTCTGACCTGCCCCCGAGCTCTAACCCAACAAAACAGGGGGAGGGAGGGGGAGGGAGGGCACCAGCGGCCACCCCGCCGCCCGAGCTCCAAGTCCGGGCTAATGGAGAATGACGCCGGCAGCCGACCTGCTGCCTGACCTCTGGCCCCGTGGGCAACCCGCCACCCCCGCCGCGGGCATATGACGAGAACAGGCAGCACGTCCAACGAGTCCTCAAAGGGCCAGCGGCAACAGGCAGGCGAGACAGCAGAAGGCAGAGGGAGGGAGAAATCGCCGACAGCCAAACCACTGCCCGAGGACCAATGCCCACAGCAGGCCGTGCAACCCTCGATGGTCAGCCACCTCCAGGCTGGAATCGCCGCCGCTGCCCTTGCCTCCAATGCCAGGGGGAAGGACCCAGACGGCACCTCCATTGCTGGTAAAGAGGCAAGGCTGTCACCTCCAGCCCAAGCCAGATGAACCCCCAAAGTGGAGGGAAGGAGGAAAGTGGTGGCAAGCAGTGGCAAGGTGCCGCCTCAAGCCTGGGTGGGGCCGCAGCAGGAATGTCCCATTGGCCGCTGCAACAGGTCTGAGCCACCGGCCCAGGAACAAGTCAGGGTGAGCAGGAGGGCCGAGGAAGGCAAAATGCCCCCCGTCCAAGCAGAACCAAGTGGCCCGCCGGCGGCCTACCAAGCAGTAGGCCGGCAAAGAAAACACAAGCCACGGCTGCGGCGAAGAGAGCTCCAGCTCCAGGAGGCAGCTGCGAAGGCAAGGGGAGGGTGGGGGGACAAACTCTGCACCCCCAGCACTCCTCAACATCCCCTAGGCACCTCCCAAACAACACGGCATGCCAGCGAAACCGAGCCCAAGCCGTGGCTCCAGTCAAGGTAAACTCCAGCTCCAGACGGCGGCGGCAAGGCAGGGAGGTGGGTGGGGGGGAACAAGGTGAAAAGCTCCCCACTCTCACACGCTCCACAGCCCCCCCATAGCCACCCCATAACCCCCCATAGCCACTGGCAGATGCCCAAGTCCAGTCAAAATAAAAAACAAAATAAAAGAAGAGCAAAGAAAATACAAATAAAACACCCGCGGCGCAGCTGATCCCAATGACTGCTGCCGCCGCCCGCCATCTTGAAGCTTAGGAATGAGGAAAGAAACAACTGGTGAAGATCAAACAAGTGATGAAACTAATAACGAATATCGAAATGAACAAAAAGTTCATTTCATGCTCATCTCTAATATTTATGTTCTAATAGATACATAGTTTCAACAGCTTTCTATCATCTAGCTATATCTAACTGCAGCATTCTTTTAGGGATCTAACAATTAGCACTATTTATATTTCAGGCTAGTTCGCACATTTCCATTATCCATTTTCCGCATCATTATAGTTAATTAATAGCCAGTGGTGAGGAAGCTCCAGCACACCATTGAGACAGAGATTATCTTTGGATTTCTGACTTTCCTAATAAGTCCTTTGCCTTCATAAGTTGTTTCCTGGTCTTATCTATTGTTTGGCTATTGTAAAATTTCCAGACATTTCTTTCCTCTAACACAGATCACCCATTCCCATCTTCTCCAGACCTGACTCACCCACAAGTCCATCCCATGAGGAACAAGACTTGAATGGAGATAAATTCCACACTCTCCATACATTCTCCCTGCATATTTCTTGTTGTGGTGATTTGTGAATTGTAGATTTATAGATTGAGATCAGTGTTCTGTTCCAGCTCCATTCTCCAACCAAGATTAAGGCTGAGACTCTCCTCTGCTTCAATATTGAGTTCAAGAAGGGGCTCAGTCTCCAAACGGTCTATCACATTCTGCATTCTAAGAAGCAGGTCTGCAAATTGCTGATCTGTCATTGATTCCCAGCTTATTGTGCTCAATTATAGTTAACTTCAAAGGGTTAATGTCACTTGTGGTTATAGTTCTACTCAGCTTCCAGGAGGCAGAAAAGAGAAAAGCTGAGAAAGAGGGGGAGGAGAGGGGGGGAAGTTCCAAGTCCATTATTAGGCAGTTTGTTTTGGAAACTATCCAAGGTGAGACAAATTGCTTTTTGGGAAAAGCATTTCCACCACTGTTCTCAAGCTGTCTCCTTATAGCTCTTGAAACAAAAAGAAAGGAGTTTTCCTTTACTTCAAAATGTTTTGCCAGGCACAGATGCCAAAAGCAAGGTAACCATGATGCACTATATAAACATAGTCACTTCCGTAGTAGCTCTGTCTTTTAGCTGTTCATTTCCCCTCACACTTGTAGCTGCATTTTTAGGACGTGTGTGTGGGGGTGGGTGTGGGGGTGGGTGGGTGTGGGTGTGGGTGTGGGTGTGCGCGTGCGTGCGTGCGTGCGTGTGCGTGTGCTAATGCTTATTGAAGGAAAAAAAATCCAAAATGTCACCAAGATAAAACTCAAATAGAGAGATAGGGAAGAGCAAAAAAGTATTAATCACAGCAGTAAAACCTCAAAATATTTATAGCTATTTACATTTGTCTGGCACCAGCAGCTTGAGCCGTCACCATGATATGATGGCCGGTCTTCCTCCAGCAGGAGATAAGGTGATTCCTGGACTTAAGAAGTTTCCCAGTAGCATTCTTCATGGTCAACAGGTGCTGCCTCTCTTCACCTCCCCTCCAAGGAGACTTACCCTTTTAGGGTCCCATTTATCTGGAGAAATTCAGCCTGATAAGCAAGAGAGTTATCAAGCCACTCTGCTGCAGAAAAACTTGAACTGGAAGTCTGTCTCATACATTTCTAACATTTGTGTGATACTTTTGTATACATTTTGGCTATTTTTGAAAGTGACATACATTTTCTTTAAAACTTCCAGATTACATAGCCTGTATATTAACTTTCCAGGACTTAAGAAAATTCAAACCACAGGCTTTTCTTTTTGTTCTCTTCTCTTCTCCATTCTCAGGGCATCCCAGCTCATTGCCATCTTTGGATTTCTCCCAGACTGTGCTCCAGATCACTTCATGGGGCAAGGACCAAGCTTTTGCTATCCTTCAACCCCCTCCCTCATCGGCTGCATCTGCTATATGATCCACCTCTCCTGGTCAACCCTAGATCTAGGTTTTCTGGGACCTACAGACTGAGAGATTCAGTCAGCCTTTCCAGATGATCTGAGAGAGGCTTCTGACTTCACTGTGATATCGCCCTACCTCCTCTCATGCTGAAGAACTGTTGAGGAGCAGAAGGAGTAATGAGAGCAATAGTCACACAAAGCAGCAGTCTACTGTCTAATTCTATACTAAATAAAATAGGCATGGATCAATAGCCAAATCTACCCTCATCTGGAAGAAAGAGGCCAGACACTTTAATTGGATTGAGCAGGACATTTATCTAAACTGTTTCCACAACATACAGGTTTATGAGTAGAGATGGGCACAACTCAAAAAAATAATTTTTCGTTTTTCATTTGTCGTTTTGGGGTCCATTTTGGTTTGTTTTCGTTTTTCGAGGGTTTTTTGCGCATTTTTTGTTTTCATTTTCGTTACGAAACAAAACAAAAAAACAAAACAAAAATGAAAATTTTTCATTTTCGTTAGCATTCTTTTCGTTGGAATGTGTCTGCCATAACGAAAACGAAAAACCGGGCAAAATTTTTCGTTTCGTTTTTGTTTTTGTTTTGTTTACTGGAAAATTTTCATTTTTGTTTTCGGTGCGTAACAAAAATGAAAAACGAAAACAAAAACGAAAATTTCACTGAGTCGTGCTCTGGTTAACAACTGATGTCCTGGTATATTTATTTTATTTATATCTTGCCTTTCTCCTGGTGCTAAGTTCAAGGACAGTCATACTTGTGCAAGCCAGAAGCCAGAATTAATAGTTTGTTGCACTCTTGATGACTCTTGGTCATCCCCTTCCCCATCTTCAAGCTCCAGAACTTCAAAGGTCGGTCCATAGAATATGCTTTCATCTCCTTTTGAATGGATCTTATTGAAATCACCATGGTTTTCAATCATTTCATCCCATCACACTATGCTCCTGAGATGACTAAACAATCTGGGGACTGTATACTGCAGTGAGCCATAAAGGGCTAGTTGGCAAGTTAGTAGCAATAACTATGTGTCTTCAAAACAACTCAGGCTTTCAGAAACCTTTTCTAGAGTTTTTCATGGTAGATAATACACAGATGTGATTTACCAACCCCCTCTTCTGGGGTCATTTCAAGACTGTGCAACTTGCCCATGGCTGCATAGGCTGGATTTTATGGGATGCACAGTGTGAGATTGAACTCCCAGGCTCTGGCTCCACAGCCAGATACCTAATTCACTGAACTATTTAATCAGCTGCATTGGAAATTGCTTGGTTTAAGTAAGTGATTGTTCAACTCAACCTATTGACCAAGCATAGAAAGGAGCAAGCATTGGTGTATGTGTCTTCCTTCCCCTATTATTCTTAAAGGAGGAAGAGAACCCTTCCCCCTTCTGGCCAACAAGGAGGATACTGTGACACACACTCCTCACACACACCATTCCAACTTTATCATCAAATGTGCTTTTTAATGTCCACGGTTGGATATTGCAGGCTGGGATGGGGTGAGGGAGAAGATAGCATGAAAGTAAAATAGAAAGAAAAAATCTCTCAAAATAGCAGGAGTTTAGAAAAAGCCTGTCTCTGTAAGGGAGAAAAAAGCCTAGGTTTGATAACAGCAACATTGTCCCACAACCACTCAAGGGTATGCACATTTGGCAGGGAGATATTCAGAATTTGGTCTAAAGCTATATCATCAAGTGTACAATCCAATATCCTGTTTTTATTTGAAATTTGAGGCTTCCAGCAGGTTTTGGCCAAACTATTTTGCCTACAAATGACTCAACCTGATAGAATCAGAATTAATCCAGTGCCATCCCAGCATATAGGACTTCTGGAGGATATATTCATTATTTTGACCCACAAACATACCATCAACCCTGCAATCTTGTGCATTCTACTTAGAGGAAGGCTGGAGCTCACAGCAGGAGTTAGGGTGTATTGGATGAATAAACAGATGCTATCTGTGCTCTACCTCTTCAGCAGAGAAATACAGTTTCCATTTCCAAGCCTGCTTGTCTGGTACTTTTGCTAATAGGGGACACATGAAAATTCTGCTTCTGATTTGGTTTTCGCTTTTGCTTTTATGCTTTGCACTTTGCCTCAGGGAGCGGAGCACCAGGCACAACCCGAGATGATGTATATTCTGCTTTTGTGCCGGCGTATGTATTTGTTTGTTTTTCACCCTCAGTTTATGAACACCCTCTCAGAAATGATCAACATGGAGAGCAAAAAGCATGTGAATGAAAACAGACAACACCTTGTGTTGTGTGTATGTGTGTGTGTGTGTATTGATTTTACCTCCTTTTCTCAACTCATAGTGAGGTCCAGCCATTTGAAATATTTTCCATTTCTGAAAGTAGGACAGAACGGTCATTTCCCTTGCACAACTAGGCACAATATGCATGGAATTATGTCTCTATAAATGTCAATACTTCCATTTAACTGAAGCAGGAGACAGTGGCCTTCCATACACTCCCATTGTGTCCTACCACTCTGAATTAAATTACCATTTAATGCATTAACACCATTGGGCAGAATTAAAATGGACTGAAATGATATGGGCACAAGCCAGTTCTAGTTTTCAATCTTGATCATATTTTGACATGGCAAAAATATGACACCTGTGATGAATCAGGGATAACAAGTATGGGCAGAAAGAGGCAACACCTTCTTGTTCAAGAGCTGCCTTGATGATTCTCCAACAAGGTTTTGCAGCTGCAAGTTAGCTCACTTTTGTTTCATTTTCATTTAGTGACTGGTCATTAGAGAACAAATTGCAGAATTTCTTTGCATAGTAATTGTGGAAACAAAGCAGATTTGACAAGTGTATCCATTGGGGTGGGAAAGGGGCATTTTACCACCTTCCAACTCCATAGCTAATTAATAAATGTCAACATTTATTTGGTTTAAAGAGTGCACTGGAACAGAACATTATTTAATAAATTACTTTATAGTCGTAGTTTAATAGCTTTTAAAGGTGTATAACTGAACCTGACTTTCCAATTACTGGGAATAATAGTAGCTGTATGTCCTAAGTTTATAATAATAAATGATTGCATGCCATCACATCAATTCTGACTTACAGCAACCCTATCCACAGTTTTCTAGGTAGAGAATACACAGAGGTGATTTACCATTTATATTTTCTGGGGGCACCCTATGACTTTGCAGCTTGTCCATGACTACACAGGTTGGCTCTTTTTCCAAGAGGCACAGAGAGGAATCCCGCTCCAAGCCTCTGGCTCTCCAGCCAGATACCTAAACCACTGAGTTATCTAAGACTACAGAAACCTTAATTTCTTTTGTGTTTTTGTGATAAGATGTGTGTATGAATGTCACTGTGCATTATGGAAGTTTGTGTCAGAACTAGATTTTTTACAGTGTAACTGGCAGAGTTTTATTTCCTCAGTTCCGATGCATAGCCAAAGCCCTAAAATCATCTTTGCCTTGCTTTGTTATGAAGCTCCATCACAGATGTCTAAAGTCTACTCCCTGGTGCTCAACCTTGCAATGGTCAAGCCATTTAACTTTGATGTACTTGGTAACTTTCAAGTGAAGCCCCAATCTCACTTGAGAGTTGCCTTCTTATGTCATGATGATGTCCAGTTTCTCATCCCCACTGCATTTACTTCATATCGCTGGGGCTTTCCTTTTGTTAAACTTCTGTTTCTTTCTCAGCAAAGGGATTCAGGAAATCTCTCCTCACATCTGTGAACAAACTTCTGCCTTCCTGCTAAGAAAAAAAATGAACTGTTATAAGTTGTTTACCTTGTCTTGTGATTCTCACCCCACTGCTCTTGGATGAAATTCTAGACCCTTCCATAAAAATATAAATAATAATAGAAATAAAAATAATGCCTGCTTTGTCCAGAGACAGCTTAGTTATTGGTGAGAATGAATATTTATACCTGTAGGAAAGCCATTATACTCATAGGCTGTTGAAAATCGGAAAAATAGAACAATACACGTCTGGCTAAAAGCAGTCCCTCCTGCCTCCTCATGTCTCTTTGCTTCTCACAGAATATGTTTCACTTGGCAAAAGCATGTGATTCTTCAATGGCTCCTGTCACACTCCATTGTTCCTTAAGTTTTTCACTTTTTGTTCTGTCACAGAGCCTAGCTTTTCCTCTCACATTATTGTTCAGGTGCTGGCATTCTGCAGACATTTGAATAAATGCTTTTGACAGATCTCCAACACTAGATGCTTAAAAAGAGTAAAGCGAATGGATTTTTCTGCAGTATAACTCTGCAAATGAAAATTGTCCATTAGAGTTTCTTGTAGTTTTTCAAAGTGGCAAAAGCCAAATCTTTCTCATTTCTATTTATTTCAGTGTTTTTGGATTGGGCTACCAATATCCCATTGGCTATTCTCTGTTTAGCCAACAGATACACCAATAATTCACATACTGTGGGTGGATATTAGCCTATAAAGAGCTAATAGGAAAGTTGGTCAATCTCTTATTTGTCTGTTTGTTATATCAATGTAATTCATGTTAGAAGCCATCCAGAGGTACTTCTGGCATGGAAAGATCAGGTGAGGGAGAACTGCTGTTGACCAGCAGCAATACACACATTGTCTGAGGAGGCTCCTTCTGTGCCATCTCTATCTGTCACATGGGTACCACCTCCATTTCCAGTTGAAACTATATGCTATTATTTGACTGTTTATTAGCATTCATTAGCATGTTGAGCAGTTGTGAAGAACTCCCAGGATGAGAAACAACTGTGAAATCTCACCTGTTTTCTTTGGAGTAGCTGTTTTCTGCGTTCTGACAGATACAGAACTAGTAAAACTATTGTGGTTCAGAATCTGAGAAGTTACTTTTTTGGACTATAATTCCCTTCCTCCTCCTCAATGGATGAATACTCTCTCATACCCTGAGAGGCTATTCTCTCATGTTCTTGATTATTCTCTCATACACATTTGGGCACATGTTCACTACTGACAATAGGCTTCTTTAAAAAGCCAAGTTTTTAGTGCTTTTCAAAAAGCTGAAAGGACTCAGCCTGGCAAATCTCGCTTGGTACTTTATTCCCCAAGACCAGGCCAGCCACCGAGAAGGCCCAGTTATGGGTGGAAGCCTTTATTCCCCAAGACCAGGTAAGCCACCTGCAGCGAGAGTGCCAGTGACTATATTTTCGGATGAAAGCTTACATTAAAATGTAATACTTAGTCTTTAAGTTGCCACATGTTTTGTCTTTTTGTCTTTTTGTTTGTCTTTTAATTTATTTGTTTGCTTGTATTTTGTTTATTTGATTTTTGTCTGGAATTCTTGCACAGACTAGCACAGCTACCTTTTCCAATACTTAAGCTCATTATGATTATCTATAAGATTATTTCCGGCCCTACAGTTCTAAAACTGTTATTTTTATTCATCCTGCACTCAGGGATGACTGAGAACAAGTCCTGCCCTTTCTCTGTAGGGTGATTTTTCAAGTACAGTGGCACCTTGTATAAAAGAATTAATTCATTCCAAATGAAATTATGTTAAGCAAATTTTCCTTCATACAATTTTCCCATAGGAATGCATTGAAAACAAAGTAATCACTAATCTCAACTATTTTTATATTTTACGGATTTGCCCCATAGACAATTCTGTTAAGCAAACTTCCTCTATCTCCAGAATTTTTGATGTTGTACAGATTTTATGTTATACAAACTGTTTGTTATACGAGGGTCCACTGTATTTGAAAAATGCTACCATATCTCCCTCTAGTCTTTTCAAGGTTAAACATGCCCAATTCTGCCTGTCTTTCCTCATGTGGCTTGTTTTTTCACTCATCCTTGTTGCCCTCTTCTTAATTTGTTCCAGTTTGTCAGCATCCTTCTTAACATGTGGTGTCCAGAACTGAATGCAGTGTTCAAGATAACACATATCAAATTGTGGAAAGATCTGACATTGCTGGAACTAACAAGTGACAATTGAATGTCAGCATAGTTTGTTACCAAGTTACTGGTATGGATAGCAACCTGGTGCAACACTCAATTATCCTGTCTGCCATCATTTCTGAGGCTATAGAAGGGTGAAACGATGGTATTTTGTTGTGATATTTTGATTGTAGAGACCCAGAAAAAACAGTCTTTTAACTGAAATTCTAGAAAACATAACATCCTGTATTTAATGCCTTTCTTTATGGCTTGTGCAGCTAATGGCAGTCACATCATTCAGATAGCTGGTGCACAACTCAAGCTGTGCTTCCAGGATTCAAGCAGGTTGGGTGGATATCGGATACCTTGTCCTGAGCTCTGGAGCACTGGATGGCGCTGGCAGACACACAATTGGCTCAGGCCATGCAGCTGGATCTCAGCATGATGCAAAAATGTCAGCTGCCATAAAACAAAATGGCTGTGGAGTTGTTCTCCAGAAAAAGGACATTTTTTGTCTTCCATATTGGTAGTCTATCAGTTTGTTCCCTGCATAATATTAAAAAAACTAATGTACAACTTCTCCAATAGTCTGGTAAGTATGAAAGCAACCTGGCTTCCTTAGTGTTGGCATAGCAAGGCCTACATCCAAACATATGGCAAAAGTAAACCTCAACATGACTCAGCAGTTTGCATGTCTCTTTAAGTCCTTACTACTTAAGTAATGGTTCTAGCCTCAAACACACACACTCCTTGGCCACGCCCTGACCTGCCTGATGTTGGTGTTGTTCCAGAGGCACAGAGAGAGTTGCAGATTTACTTCTGACTTATTGCTATGCAAGGCTGTATTTTATCCTTTTGTATTTATAACAAGCAAGGCACTATATATATGTGTACAGCTCCTTATCCCTTTTTATGAGCTTTATCACAACTGCTGTTGCCCTAATTTTTCTATTTTGTATATTTTTCTGTACAGATATTTAATGAGTGTTTTATTATTTTCATAGGTCATCCCGTTTACCTTTTCCCCTTGGAATATATAGATAGAGTATATTTTTCATATACCTCTTGTGTCTACGACTCCTCCTGCAGCACATAATACCAAATAATACACCAAGCTCCCAACAATCCATCATATATCCCAACACTTAGAAGAGAGCCAAATATTCTCAAGACTTCTCACCTCACTTTGGTTAAAGTGTATGTGAGAGAATATTGAAAGAAGTTGAAGAAAGATTTAGATAATATCTGTGGAGCTAAGGCTAAAACCTGGTGTCCTGATTCAAGTGCTGTGCAGACCTTAGCCAAAGGGTCATGGCCAGCTACTGGTGGACATCTAACCTTGCCAAAACGGATGCATGAGACAGTTTCTTGGGTAAGCAGATGGAGTTGCAATTTTATTAACAAGGTTCTGAAATGAATAATAAATCTGGCTTAAGGCATCCCCCCCCCAATTAGTAGCAAATGATGTTGATAGCACCTTGTTTGTAGCTGGGAAGCCCATCTACCCTTTGGGCACCAGAGCAGCCAAAAACCAGTCAAGGTTCTTTATTTCACAACTACCATGGAAGCAGGTAGTACTCTGAGACATTCTTATACTACATGGTGGGTCTAAATCAGTGGTGTCCAAACTTTGGCCCTCCAGATGTTTTCGACCACAACACCCAGAATTCTAAGCCTGTACTGCCAATGACAAATGACTGTGGAAGTTGTGGTCCAAAACATCTGGAGGGCCAGAGTTTGGACACCACTGGTTTAAATGAATGAATTCATGGCTGAAATCCTGTTGCATACAGCATAACCTTTAATCATTAATTGACATAAGCTAAAAGTATAGGCATAATACATTGTTCCCTGAGTCTCATGAATTAGTAAACGACACTTAAGGTGTATGGAGAGCTCTTAACTGAAGGCAATTCCTCTCTAAATGTTACACTGTTTGAGTAACTGTACAATAGGATTTCAGCCAGTGATTCCTGAGTGGCCCCTGAGACTCCAGCTACTTCCACAATCAGTGCTTAATGAACTGGAGATGTGCATGAGAATACTTTGCCACAAGCAAGGCAAATGGGTGAAGAAACAAAAACAATCCCAGATAATTTATGATAGGAATGGAAGTCTTCAGTTATTTTATTCTCACAAGTGAAAATGATGTTTTCTATTCTCTAGGTGAAATGAGCACTTTTGTGCGTTTTCCATATATTCATTTTTTTTCTTTTGCAAAATATTTGCAGAAGCCCTCAAACCATATATTTTCCATTAAAACTCCTGCATATTGCAGGAAAATGGGATTTTTTAAAATACAAAATAAAAATTGTCACACAAAAAACACAGGATATCCCCCCCCCCTCTCGGCAAATGCTCTCGCTGAAGACAAACTGGTGCCAGACACAGGGTGGAATGTATTTTATGTTGCTAACACAAACCAGAGGCAGCGCTCCTGTTGTGTTGTATCTGATGTATCAGAACAGCATAATCAAGAACACACACCTCCCCATTTGCTTTTGTTTGATTCCATTTGCTAATCTGGATGTAATAAGAAAGAGTCATGAGTTTTATTATGCATACCATGCAAAGTAAATTAAAAGAGAAGACGATTAAAGGCAAAAAAGTAGCCTCTGGCATTTAAATGGCAAAGCTAGAACTCGGCTGCAAATCCAAGAGGTGTTGAATTCTAAGTATTCTGAAAGGCAGTAAACTGTCCTGCTCCCCTGTCAGTATTGGCTTTAGTGAGAGGCAAGCTGCTCCATATTAAGTGTGGTTTAACATTTCCACTGCCTGATGTAGAGAGCTTTGCAACAAAATGTTGATCCTTCGTATGCCTCCCCTAACAATTGAGCTCGCTATCCCACCCTGCCCCGTTTAAAACAAATAATTGAAGAGCAATAATTTCAATATGCCTTTTTCTGTCTTAGCAATTCTAGTGAGTGGTTCCAGCAGTGATTATTCCCAATTATGGTTATTTATAGAACATGGGTCCATATGGAGGCAACAATTACAATGTGCCCTATTCCTATAAATATAGCAACTGTGTAATTATCCTGTGGTTGATTCATTGTACACAGGAATGAGGACAGTCACATGTTCCTTCATTGCTATTCATGGAGATATAATCTCTGTAGAGCATTTAACCCTTCATGAATCCATTCTCATGATTTATCAGGCTTCAGGGGAAAATATTGAAGTAAGCGGCAAAGATTTCTAAGATAGCAAAGCATTTCCTATCAAAGATCTCTGCCATATTAAACAAAGATGTCCTTGATTGATATGAAATATGTGATGTAGAAAAATGAAGATAATTGGCTGGCCACCCCTACCCCCCACCCCAATCCTTGGGGCTCTACAATTTGTGAATACATTTTGAAACAGCCTACAATGTATTTTAATGGAAGTTTGTTCATTGTGGCTTATGGCCAAAGAAGCATGAACTAAAATAAACATGACTTCAGCAGCTTTGCTGTTCACAATCGCAGGGCAGAATCCATGGTCTATGCATACCCAAGGGATCTCTGGGATTGCAAAAGTTGAAATGAACTCCACCATTTCACTTGTTTTTGTAACTAAGAAGATCTATCTATCTATCTATCTATCTATCTATCTATCTATCTATCTATC
>JAHTLZ010000129.1:80309129-80322484 GCA_023846285.1 Phrynocephalus versicolor | reverse complement strand
CTATCTATCTATCTATCTATCTATCAGTGGGCAGAGTATGTGGACTGACTCTCAGTGTTGTGGCTGGAAAGGGAGAGCAAAAGGAGCAACACATGGATATAAGCAGGATGGAGGAAACTGTTTTATTGTCTTGGTACATCATTTCTTGGTTGAACTAAATAGCTATTGCTAAGTATGACCATAGACAGACATAAGAGCTGCCCACAGAAATCCAAGCTTTTAATATAGGATTGAGCATTAACATGGCAACCTCAAGCTCAAGCAGACATGACAAGAGTTCACATTCTTTATACCTCAGCTTTTAGTTAGTAGGAAGCACTTTATAAATTCCACTTTTAAAATGTTTTTTAAAAAATCTGCAGAATGTAAAAGAAATGCTATGCATCGTCCCCATGTTGCAGTTCAGAAAGGGTTTGGTCTGGAAGGAAGCAGGTCATGTGTAAATGATTTAAAGCCAGAACTGAGCTGCAGCTCCAACTCTGAATCATTTACTCATATCCTGCTGCATTGTTCAACAGTAGACCTTTTTATTCCAAGCTGTGGGCTGGGCTGAAGCTGCAAAAAGTATGGGCCTTTTTACATGACCCCTAAGATCCGCTGGCCACTTAAATTCGGACCAGAGATCTTGGGGGTTCGTTCCTTTTCCTGCGTCCCCACCCCTCTGCACTTCCTTGATCCTGTCTGTGTGAGGGGAGGGAGAAAAAAGGGGACAAAAGAATGCAGACTCACCTCCATTTACCAGTCCAAGCCTCCACAAGCCCCGTCGTCCTTCCTTCTCTTAAAGGGGTGGGAGGCAAAAAAAACCCAACAACAAACAGAAGCGAGGAGAGCCGGGCACTCACTCCTTTACAAGCGGATCTGGGATTTTCCACCTTCCAAGAGCAGGTACCTGAAAAGTGTGCTGGGACGCGCTTAGGTGGCCGTGGCCGCACTTAGTTTTCTGCAAACTCCGGAGCTGGTGGGGAAACAATTTTAAGCTCTGGAGCTGGGAGCCATTTGCGGCGGAGTTTAGGGGTCGTGTACAAATACCCTATGTTATAATAACTCTGGAATGATATTCATTGTTGATTTTATTCCCATGCTCCAAGTCTGGTTGCCAAAGCAGTGCACAATAACCATGCAATACAGTTTACTTGTATCCATATTGTGAAATCTGCACTGTGATGCATAAGCAAACAAAGTTTATGATTGCAGTAGGTGCTTTATGGTGCACAATGTCATGGGTTACAGCAGATGTGCAGGTAAATAAGGGGGAGGGGTGTCATAAAACAACCAAGATCTGTTGTAAACAGAGCATGAATAGTAACCAGTGCAAAGGTCATGCACTAATTTAAAAAGAAAATAAAAAGGAAGAGAGCTGATGCATCAATGGCACTCTGTTCAGGGACCAGAAAATTTGGAACCCTGCAATCCAGAAAATGGATGGGGAAATGCTGTTGGTGGGAGGAATTAGAAAAGTATTCTTCATTAAAACCACATTGAGGATTTTGATATACACACTTTGGGATAAGGTTAGAAGGTTATTATAGACAGACATTTATAACCCCATGTGGTCCAAGATCACAGCAGCAACCACGGCCCCAAACAAAATCATTATGCAGAGCCGTAGACTTGGCGGCTTAGAAATTTTAGCCAAGTGTTCTAATCATGAACCATTATGTTCCACCCTACTTTCTGCATACATCTTTAACTCCAAAAAAGCAACCATCTTACAAACTTTTTAACTCTCTCTCCTCCAGTAATCTGTACTATTGTCATGGCAGTGGCAAAGATGCAGAGCTGAAAATAACATCCACTATGCTGGAGAAGTGGAAGGTCATCAGACAAGTCCTTCTATGTGGTTCTTTGTACAAGTGTCAAAATCTCTTACATTTGAAGATTACATCATAATAGTCCATAATTAATGTTTGTCACTTTGCTCGAGGTTGCCAGATTATCATTAGCAAGGCTTTTGTATTTTCAGGATAAAGTGTGCAAATCATCAGGAAATTATTTACAATTATGCTGTTAAGAGCTGCTGGCTAATTTCACCTATTAATTAACACAACTTTCATAAGCAGACAGCTATGAATATGATTTTTAAATATGTGTCATGTTCGTGCCAGATCTTTTATTTGAACATTGGAAAGATGTCATCTTCAAAGCTGTGTATGGGAGCTAAATGCAGCATGTTTTGGAGACACACAACCCCCCTTTTCAAAATAAGGCAGAACTATTGCCCATTCAGTATGAGAGTAGGAAAGTATGGCCAAAATCTGTTGCTCAGTGTAGTAAATTGCACTAGAACAAGCCAATTACATTGTGGTTTTTTGTGAGTCACCTCCTCTGTAAGTTTTGCATTAGAATAGTAAATTGCACTTAGAGTACTACTTAGGTTCATTGGAATTTATGAAGGAGCTTACAGGAAATACCTAATGATTCAGAAGGCCTACTCAAGTACAAATGGCTATGCTAAGCAATAGGATTTGGGCCATCAGGTACGTCTCGTGGGAACCCATGAAAGGGCATTCTCGACCGCTGCACCCAGACTCTGGAACTCTCTCTCACTAGAGGTCAGGACTGCCTCATCTCTGTTATCCTTCAGGAAACGGGCAAAGACCTTTCTCTTCAGGCAAGCTTTCCTTGAATGATGGACTACCATGCGTATTTTATATGAACCTATGGGTTCACACAGACTTTGTGTTTATGACTACTTATAACGATGTTGCTTTAATGTAATGTTTGTCTCTTAATGCTGTAAGATGTCCCTCAATTCCTGGTTCTCAAATACTTGAACATGTCTTAATTGTACTGGACTGTATATTTCCTTAATTACTGTAAGCAGCCTTGGGTCCTTTTCCAAGGAGAAATGTGGTGTAAAAATACTCTAAAATAAATAAAATAAATAATTGTCTTTGCTCTTATTTGCTCTTCCTATATGATTTGATAAAACAATTGGTGAGCACACTCATTGTTGTAAGAGCTTGATGTATACAAATATACAGTATGGCTGTAAATAGCCAACTGAACAAAGACAGAGGTAGTGCTATGGTAGTTAATATGGTTTATCCAACTCAGAGGTGTATATATGACCTGACGAACACTATCTAGCAAGAGGGAAAAAACAAGAAACATGCTCAGTGCTAAGAAAAACAAATGGACCAAAGTCCAATTGAAAAAAATAACACATAGAAGAGTAATTGTATGGCAGTTTTTCTTCTCCAGTGGGATGTCATTCGCACATATGATTTTATGTCTGAGTCCTGGGGGAGAATGGAAATACTTATATGATTTTCAATCCTGATACAATTGTCTAAGGCTGATACTTCACGTCCCTCTCAATGCAGTTCGCGGCCCCGCTGAAGACCGGTTTGAAGGAACGTAACCTCACGTCCTTGTGGGGTCAATCCGAGTTTGAAGGAACCTAACCTCACATCCTTGTGGGGTCAATCCGAGTTCAAAGGAACCTAACCTCACGTCCTTGTGGGATCAATCCGAGTTCACCCCGACCACGCCCCCTGAACTGCACTCCAAGCGGGATGAGAAATTCCCGTCCTGGAGCTCGGGAATCTTTTCAATCCACTTCTCAATCAGTGTTGAAAACTGATTTCAACACGGAGGCAAGTTCACTTCAGCTCGATGAAGGACGTGAAGTAACCACCTAAGTCAGTGGTTCTCAACCTGTGGGTCCCCAGATGTTCCTGGACTGCAACTCCCCAAAGCCTCCACCACTCGCTGTGTTGGAAGGGGTTCCTGGGAGTTGCAGTCCAGGAACATCTGGGGACCCACAGGTTGAGAACCACTGGTCTAAGTGAACAGGATTCTCTCTATGGTTTATATTAAGTGCTTTACTCAGAGCTTAGCAACATATATACAAAGTGTTGCCAAGACATTGAGTGCCAACGAGCTATTGCACAATCTCCTTTGTTTAGGGCTCCTATGGAGACCAGATATGTTATGAGAATGGCCAACTATCTCTCACAGCTGGAAGATCCTGCTTACCGGACAGCCTTTACTTTAGCCTGCTGCTCAGTTATTCCTTCAAGGGTTTTAGAAGGGAGATATAAGAAAATTCCCTATGAAGATAGAGGTTGCATGTGCTCCCAAAGGGAGGTGGAATCAATGGTACATATGTTTTTTCATTGTCCTCTTCAACACCTTTATAGAGAAAGTTTTTTTCACCCATGTTTATACAGACTAACAGTAGATGCAAACAAGGTGGGTTTGGAAAGACTTTTAAGTGATGAAAACCCTCTTATTACCAAACAAATAGCCAAATTCTGTTTATACCTGACTAAATTCCATACTAAGAAGATGGGCTAGTTTTAACTAGAAAATTCTCTACTTTCTTTTACTGGTTCTGTTTCCTTTTTCCTTTTAATATTTCTAGGTATAGTATTATATCTACACTGTTTTTGTAACCCTACAATCGTGCAATCATGTTGGTTTTTAATGACTTTTATGATTTTATACTGCAATAAAAACCTATTTATCTATCTACAAAGTGTTGCATAGTTTATTAATGTAATAATAACAATAATAGACTAGTTGCCAGCAGATATGTACATACACAGAAGAACAAGTGGTCTCAAAATAATAATGTGGATACATAGATAGATGCACAGTGGAAACCTGGACGCTGCTCCTGTTTGGTCTTTGTGATTATGTGATTTATCAAATCAGCTGAAATATAGATCTAACGTCAACAAAGAATTACAGCTGTTCAAAAAGTGCTTCTAAAGAAAGAATGAAAACTGAACTTTGTTTAACTAAAGATAAAACAGCCCATTCCTTGAAGCCATGTCTTTGATTTTATACAAGCAGTGAAAGAAGTAAGCATGAGTGAGTGTCATACTGTATGCATTCTTTCATCCAAGTTTCACAAAATGGGAAAAGTAATAGAATCTTTATTGCATAATCATCAGATCATTGCAAAATAATAAACTACAAACAGCAAACATACTACTTCATATAATATATAATATAATATAAAATACCTATAATATACCTTCAGACTTCATATGAAGTTGGAGGAAAAGCATAAAGTAGTCACACATACTCCCTCTCTTGGTTTCTCCATCATTCTTTGATGTGGAGAGGAGACCCACCCACAGAATGTCAGAATTTCTAAGAGCAGATACTAGAAGAAACACCCAGCTCCAGGATGTTTTGCTAATAATTTGTCAGTTCAAACAGATCGTGTATATGTTGTAAACTTTTAAGAAAGGGGAGGGGAGGATTGTATTTTTTCCATGATACTTTCCTGCTGTTGAACTTCACAACCCTAGAAAATAGTAGTTTTTTGTTGATTACAGGAGTTCCACTGATCAAAGGAGGGCACAGCATGACACCTCTTAAAACGTGCATCAACTTGTCAACTCCGAGTCACCTGAATCTTGCTTCAACCAAGGCATTTTCCTAATGTAATGAATAAGAACATGGTTTTCTTACTAGGAAGTAGTAGATTTATGGGAAAACAATCTTCTTTGAAGTGTCTGAGACATCTCGGGTTTCAAGGTGCAAGCTCTTATCTCTAAACACATAATAGAGAGAAACAGCACTGGATTGCTCCATGACAGTATATCACAGTTACAATACGCCTCAACAGGGTGGAGTGGGGATAATTGGTATCTGTCACTGAAATATAACCCTGTACTGAAATACAGCCCTGTAAAATTACTCTTGTCATTTTCATATCCCTTTCCCCTTGGCAGCTTACACCCAGCCATGCTTTCTTGCATAAGTAATAGGAACTGGTTAGAAAATTTCATACCAAACTTATAGAGTTTTGCTTCCGTAAGATGAAGGAAGTGGAAAGACAATCTACACAGTTAATTAATTATTGTTAAGAGCCTTGTTGCAGATATAGCTGTACTCATGACCTGGGGTTCAATCTCAGGTAGCTGGCTAGGCCTTCCATCCTGAGTTTGGTAAAATGAGTACCCATCTAGCTGGGGTTTAGGCATGTGTAGCCTGTATAAATAAATTGCAAACTGCTCAGAGAGTGCTTTAAGCACTAAGAGGTGGTATATAAGAACACTTTGCTTTGCTTAATTTGACGCCTTCCTGTGCCTCCAAAACCTCTTAAAACAAACAAACAAACAAACAAATAAATAAATAAATAAATAAATAAATAAATAAATAAATAAATAAATAAATAAATAAATAACCCAGCTTGTGGTGGGGGGGCAATGTGTAGCCTGCATACTGTAATTAAAACTGTGAACCGCCTAGAGACTACTTGAAGTGGTATGGGGTGGTATATAAGCAGACCACTAAATAAATAAATAAATAAATAAATAAATAAATAAATAAATAAATAAGTAAGCTGCCCTGGAGACCACTGAGTTGTAGATCTTCCAGAGTCTCAAAAGAGGTGATGTAAAAGGACTGCAGAAATGGAAGACTACCTGCAAAGACTGTCTCTCTGTAGGACAGATCCACCACTGAACCCAATTCTTTCCCATCAATGGGAGGTGCTACTGCACTCAAAAATGCCCTGCCTATTATAATCAAGTGTTCCTAGCGTAGCACCAACCACTACACACATTCAAATAAGATTAATGATCTTATCTATCAGCCCAAAGCAGCTTACTAGTCAAGTAGGGAAGGCACCTCACACCATCATTTTAAGGTGAACCTCTGTTCTGGTCACAAGGCATGAGAGAGACTAGTGGGGGGGGGGAGCCTTCTGAAGCAAAGTCAATGTCTACGTGTAAAGCAATGTGACTCAAAAATGTTAGCCATTTGTGAAAACACTAGCTTTTTTATGTTTAAGAAAATTGCGAGCTCAACACAGAGCCATCCTGATCTCATAAGTTAAAGTTCAGAATATGAATGCTAATGAGACCTGGGCTTGTACTCTGTTACTTTTACAGTCTCGTGGTGAACACTCACACAAAGATTGAGAAAGCAGAAACATTTTTATTTATTTTTGAATGTTTTAACCCCACCTTTCTCCTTGGAAAAGGATCCAAGGTGGCTTACAGTAATGAGGGACAATATACAGCTCAGAACATTTAAGACATATTCAAGTTAAGAACAGGGAATTAAAAGAGGCATGGGGGGAAGGGAGTAGCATTAAAGCTGGTGTCTTGGTTGATGCTTCTGGACAGGTAAGAAAGATGGGGCTGTCCTGGCTTCCAGAGGGAGGGAGTTCCAAAGTCTGGGAATAGCTACAGAGAAGGCCCTTTCATGTGTTCTTCTGAGGCACACCTGTGAAGGTGGCGGGATGGAGAGAAAGGCCTCTCCTGATGACCCTAGCTCCCGAGCCTGTTCATACTGTGAGATTTGATCTTTGAGGTAGCGTGGACCCAGGGCATTTTGTGCTTTGTAGGTTAAGGTCAGCTCTTTGAATTGTGCCCGATAGCTGATTGGCATCCAGTGGAGCTGCTTCAATAGGGGTACAATGTGATCTCTGTAACCCACCCCAGTCAGCAATCTGGCTGCTGCATTTGGGGCCTATTGATGTTTCCTGAGACTTTCCATTAGTAGCTGCACATAGAGTGCATTACAGTAGTCCAGCTGGGAATAGATAGATGTGTGGACAGACACAGGGCTTACTGCAGTGCTGGAAATATTCTTGGTACTATGCACTTTGAGAAACTGAATATCCCTCTTTGGAAACAAGGGGGTAAGAAAGTGCTTCATGCTTGCAAATAAAGTATAAACATCCATTGTCTCTTCTAATTTAGTACAGTTTTTTTTTTTTTTTGGACCAAGCTTCAAAAATAAGAGCCCTCTGATATAATAATATTTTTCCAGAAATATAATTGTTTGAAGCCAGGGACAACTATGATGCCTTCATTCTTCTACACACTATGTGTAGTCATAGAATGAACCTTGTTTCCTTTAATTAAGATAATGAAGATATGGCTACCCTATGGCTATATCTGAAAAACCTTTTTAAATAGTTCCATCAAGTGCCCTAAGGGCTGAGTAATTTTATCTTGTTTTATAGCTGCAGACAAAGTAGCCTAAGACTGAAGCAACCAATGAAGGATGTGCGAGTGCTGTCTAATATGATTTACATCTGCACATTTGCTGTGCATAATGACATTGATACCTCTATATCTGGTTTAGAGAATGGCATGAGCCTATTTATTCTCAGTTTTGTACTGGTGTTCATGTGTGTTTATATATTTCCATACTAGGATAAATTACATATAAATGACAAAACACAGGGCTCTCACTTGAGATAATGCAAAATAATGCAGGGCATGAGTAAAGTGGATAGAGGGACACTCTTCACCTTGTCCAAATATACCAGAACTAGGGGACATCCACTCGCATTGAGGGTTGGGAGAGTGCGAACAGACAAAAGGAATTTTTTTTTACCCAGTGTATTCTTCGTCTGTGGAACTCTCTGCCACAGGAGGTGGTGATGACATCTGGCCTGGATGCCTTCAAAAGGGGATTGGGCAGATTCCTGGAGGAGAAGTCCATCACAGGTTATAAACCATGATGGAGATGTGTAATCTCCAGGCTTAATACCAGGGTACTTCAAGGGTCAGATGCAAGGAAGTGGTATCAGGAGACAGATATCTAGTCTTGTGCAGTGGGGCCACAGTGAGATAAAGATGCTGGACTAGATGGGCCTTTGGCCTGATCCAGCATGGCTCATCTTATTTTCTTATCTTCTTATGAGATGGGAACTCTATTGTAATGTGGCTACTTTATGCCCAACGCCTGGCTTCCCAGGTCTGAAGTCAGAAATGGGAAAAGAGTGAGCAAACCTTCATCCTGGTTATCCCACCAACAATTCCTTGGCCTGCAGAACCTTAGGACATTTTAAGGGATGCATTGTTCACACAGACAACTGAAAGTAGGTGGCTGGGAATTCCAGACAAGTCCAAAGCCATATTCATAGAACTTTGTAAAATTTAAAATCAGATTACTAGGGAAGGTGTCTTTTTTGGGTTTGTTGTTGTTGTTGTTGTTGCACAAAATAACTTCATGTTGCAGAAGACTGTCCATGGTTATTATTTTTGCAAAATACAGTAGTAGTACCAACATATCAAAATATACAAAACAACAATAACCCTAAAACAAAACAAAACAGCATTTATTTGACTCACCAGGAAGAATACTTTCCATGTTTTTGTTTTGTTTTCATGTGTGAGAACAGCATAAGTGAAGATGTACATTCTTAGTGTATGTTCTACATATACAACATAAGGAAAACAACCCAAGTCCTCAACACCCAAAGTCACTGAGTCTGACTCGCAATCTAAGCTGGCATTTCAGCCTCCAAGTTATAGAAGCAAGACAGTGAATTTATTTTACCCATCCTCGGGGAAGGGCATTCAGACACCAGCAAGTGTCTCTGCGTGTATGTGCATGTTTGCGTTTTGTCTTGATAAGTCAGTAGCAGAAATGACTCTGATATCCTACTTGCAGTATTTGTTCTGGGCCAGCAGAGATCAAGAATATGTGATGTGATGAGAACTGAAAAAGAAAGTCCAGACTTTGCAAGTGGCCTCTTACAATAAACATGTTCCAAGCAAGCTTTAAAAGTCAACCTAATAACATTTTTTCTCCTTCCACCCGAAAGATCCCATATTTGTTGATGTTCTATTTTTGTTCTTTTCATTAAACAAGTGCAGTTTTTTATTCCTGGAGTCTGCATGAAAAGACGCATCAGCAGATCATTGTGGCATGTCAGAACAAGAGCCAGAAAGTTTTGCTTCATTACACACTTGAGTGTTGGGAGTTTCAAATTATAGGCCAGTACACACAAAAGAGACAGTACTATAATTAGGATCAGGACTCCTGAGTGGTGAATCACAATATTATAGGCAACAGAACCCTGAGCAGTGAAGTGGGTCAACTCCAAGGAGCCCTAGAAAGCATTATGGGACAAAGTGGCTAAAGCAAATGTGTATTTCTTCTCTCCATGCGTCAGCATTTTACTTGGCATAGACTTTTACAGATTGCAGTGTGCCCAATGTGGAGTCAGTAAGGACTTGTATTGAAAAGCCAAGATAAAGTTTGAATGGAACAAAGCTACAGCTGGATAACTTTTCCCAACTCTGTTTATGAAAGTTAAATTGAAAAACCATGCAATATGACAGTTCAATGCATATTAGTGCTTACATGGCATGGAACAACTTAGCATTCTCATGAATGCATGTATAATCACAATATCTTTTTCTCATAAATTAAAGTTATTATTTTTTAAAAAAAACTCTTAGAATTCTAACATTAAGAACCAACCTAATTCTGTCTTTGTTATCCTAAAACTTGCATTTTTTTTTAAAAAAATATTCCATATCTATGTAAGTAGTACTACAAATGAATCTCTTTTATCTGGGAAATATTTGTAAAGAGGCTGGGGAAGAGCCTTGACCACTTCCAGAAGATTTGCTTAGAAGTCGTATGCATTTATTAGAATGAGGGATGACATCAAGAAGTTCTGACATTTGCCAGTTCTGCTTATAAATGTCAGTGCTATTAGCAGAAAAATGTGAACAAGTTCAGGAGGCAGGCTTGTCCCTGTTTTCACCACACACAAAGAACCCATTCCCTTTGGACCTGCTTTGATACACTGCTGCTCTTGCTAAAGCATAGCATTGAGAAGTGTATTGCTGAAGCAAATTTTGATAGGGACAGCTGGGAAACCATTAGTGCGGCTTCTATCTAAATGTCCAGTTCTAGCCCCCTTTTTATATGACACACTGTTCCAGAATCCAGATGATGATAACGGCAATGGGGGTTGGACTTGAAGACCTTCAAGGTCCCTTCTGACCTTACAATGGTTCTCTGAGTCTAGGTGGAGAAAAGGGTGGAATTGTAACCAGCACATAGATACCCTTCGCAGACTGCCTCTAGCCCATGTGTCAGTGCATTGTAGCTATTCCAGCAACATTTCAATTATCTCTGTATGAAAATACACCTAGCCAACCCTTAATGGAATGAATGCATTATAGTACATTTGTTTCACAAGGCCTCAAATATGTTGTCCAGTCATACTTGGAAGAATGTATCATCTCCTTTCATTTTTACCCTATTCATGCAAATCATAGCTGTCTAGCAAAATAACAAGCTCCACAAAACTCCTCAAACCCTCCAGAAAACCCCCACTTTGTTCTTTGACCATGGTCTAATTGCTAAAAGCTTCTCAGAGCCTTTTCACACGACCCCAAAGATCCGCTGGCCACTTAAATTCGGACCAGAGATCTTAGGGGTTTGTTGCTCTTGCTGTGTTCCCACCCCTCAGCACTTCCTTGCTCCTGTCTGCGTGAGGGGAGGGAGAAAAAAAGAGAGGAAAAATGCATCTCACCTCCGAAGCCACCCGGCTTCCTGATTCCTTCTCTTCTTGATTCCGCCCGGCTTCCTGGTTTCTTCTCTTAAAGGGGCGGCAGGCAAAAAAAGCAACGAACAGACGCGAGGAGAGCCGACACTCACTCCCTTAAAACCGCATCAGGGATTTTCACCACGGGAGAGCAGGTACATGAAAATTGCGCTGGGATGCGCTTAGGTGGGCGTGGTCACACTTAATTTTCTGCAAACTCCGGAGCTGGTGGGGAAACATTTTTAAGCTCCAGAGCTTGCAGCCATTTGCGGTGGACTTTAGGGGTCATGTATAAACGCCCTAAGAGTAATCAGTTCACTATATAATGCTCAATGTTCACCATGGTCTGTTAAAGGGGCACAGAACCTACAGCCTTCCTAGTTTTGATGGAAATCCAATTTCTATTATCTCTGAATATTAGCCATGCTGGCTGGGGCTGATGGGTGTTGGAGTTAAGCAGCCCATGTGGGATGGCATAGGTTCCCTTTCCTTATTTAGAGAATGTGTGTGCGTGTTGTGTCCTTACAGTCATGGCAGACTCTTCGTGACCCCATGTCCATGGAGTTTTCTTGGCAGGAATACTGAAGTAGTTCTCCAGTTCCTACTACAGGCACTTACAGCACCTGGTATTCCCTGGTGGTCTCCCATCCAAGTACTAACCAAGACCCACCCTGCTTAGCTTCCGAAATCAGGCGAGATCAGATGTGCTTAGATCCGGCATCTAGGCAGCCACAGGTGGCAATAACCACACTTGATGATAGTAAATTCAGACATACTGGATTTCTTTCAAACTATGACAACAACGTGGTGACATGATTAGTGTGAGTGTGCATCATTTTACATTTCTATTGGGCTTATTGTTTCCTTATATCCTCAGTGTCTTCTGGCTGATGTTGCGGCAGGTTTTTTTTTCTCCCCAGCAGTTCATCTCACTGTGGAGTATTGACCTTTTCAAACTCACAGCTATCCTTTGCTTTCACTCTTCTACTCTCTTGCCCAAAATCGTCTCCTGTGCCTGCAACACGCGCTGTCTGAACTGTGTGGCAGTAACAGCAAAAGACCTTCAGGTCCAGCTTCTCTGTTTGATTTTGTTTATTTACCATTTTCCTCAGGAGCACAGAAACCCACATTGTAATTCAGAAAGCACAGCACTGGCTAAACTTTTATGAGCATGCTAATATGTGCAAATCCAATCCTCTGTTTGAATGCACCCTGCCTGCAGCACTTTACTGTCCTTTAAAAAAAAAATACGACTGCACATTTCAATTCCAAAACTACCTGGCTTCTTAATCTCAGATGATTTTGCTGTCCTCACAGAAGTAAGTACTGGCAGTGAGCAAGCTTGGAGTTGAATGTGCTTTAAAATATATTGTTCTGTTGCTCAATGGTAACTGATTAGGTGCCTAGAATTGGATTCAGGGCCAGTGGTATTCATGGGCAAACCAGCTGAATGGCTGGTGTGATCAGTTCAAGCATCAGAGAGCCGATGTGCATTTAGGCACTGAGGAGTTACTGCCTCACTAGATGGAATATTTATTGTGTGCATGAATGGCATGAGAACCAGGAAAAGAGAGCTTCCATACTGACTATCCATTAAGCATAATAATGTGGATCTAGAAATTGCTTGTGATGGGTGAACAGGAACACCACCACTAACTTCATCCATATCCAGGCCATTCTTTTAGAGCTGTTTGCGGAAATTCACGAAGAACTCATTTTTTTCTATGCTAATCCACTGAGAAAGGATGAAATGGAAACTGCAATTCTCAACATTTTTGGTAGAAGCGAGTATTTGTTTGAGGCCATGCATGAGGACAGCCATGCAAATGTGTCCTCAAAGAGAATCAAATGCCTGGATAGTTCAGTGAGTTAGGTTTCTGGCAGGGGAGCTGAGATTTGGGAGTTCAAATCCTTGTGGTGCCACTCAGAAGAAGGCCTGGGACTAGGTGCAGCAGACCATGGAGAGTCCTGAAGAAGAGAATAGTAAACCACTTCTGAATAATCTCTACATAGTACATTCTGGAATGAATGGACCTGATGGACTATGCTGCTGCTGCTGCTGATGATGATGATGATGATGATG
>JAHTLZ010000129.1:80297110-80309119 GCA_023846285.1 Phrynocephalus versicolor | reverse complement strand
TATTGGACATTTCTATTAGATATGCATACTAGTTGTGAACCTAAGTTGTTTCCCCAATACAAATCAAGACGCTAATCAGCTGTTGTGCATGAAAACACATTTTGAAGTCTACGGAAATGAATGTTCATTTTGTTCAACACATTTCCTGTGAATAGTATCAATAAGCAGAAAAATGCTCAATCCACTTTTGAAAATAGAAACGTGTATCCTTTTTTATTATACTAGCAACAAAGAAGCATATAATAAAGTTTAAGGAAGCAAATGAAGAAAAAATAAAATGCACCAACTTGAGGCATCATAGTACACAATATGCAATTAGCTGATGTAAGAAACTGCTTGATAAACAGCAGAGAGGCCGAGCTTAATTAGATTAAAACAGACCTCAATTGCAAAGCAACACCCAGAATTATCAGACCAACCAAGATTTAAAGTATTTACAAAGCAAGCTCACCATATTTCATACTACTAAGTGATGACAGCACAGAACAAATTAATCAGCTTATGACCCCATAAATGCCCTTGCATGTCTCATCCTCGCACAGGAGGCCAAGGAACCTCAAGATGAATGCCCTCACCCTGAAAAATTACACAGAATTATGATGATGCCACTTTGTTTTATGGACATTTAAGGATTAAGCATCAGAGAAGTTCTTTCTGCCCTTTTAAAAATCTAAATAGAAGTTTTTCTGCTTGCTATTTGTTGTGTGCATGTGTGCACATGTGTGTGTGTGTGTGTGTGTGTGTGTGTGTGTGTGTGTCACTTCTCAAATGTATATAACACGTGTTTTGTGCAGAGACCCACAAATTAGAGGTTCTGATAAAAACAAGCAACATTCCTTGTTCTGTAGATTTGGGAGAGGTGACCGTGGTAGTCCGTGCAAGTATTACAGGCAAAACTAAAAAAATGCAGCACCTATTATATTTTAATGTAAGCTTTCGTGGACACTTCCACTTCTTCAGACATACAGTAACAGAATTCCTTGTCCTGCTTTCACCTGGAAGTGTGCAGTTCATTTTTTCAGCCTCACATGTAAATCTCAAGGGCAGAGGGAGCAAAGCTTCTTCTCTCATGTGCTTACTTCATAGAGCATATGAACATGGCTCCCATGAATGTCCAAGTGCAATTTCCCAGCCCTTCCTATGTATGACGTATATGAGTGTCATTTATTTCCAATTAGAAACCACCAGAAAACCGTGGTTTGTTGTGGTTTGTGGTTTGCTGAAGTCCACAAACCATTATTTTTCCAACCCTTTTGGGGAGGGAGGGAAGGAGCACAAATTGGTTGATTTTTCGTTCAGATGTTTGGGAGGCCTAGAACAAACCTTAAGTCACCTAAAGACCCCAAAACTACAGAGAAGCGTCCCACTCTGGTACTCTGGTGAACGTTGGATTTCAGATGTCCAAGTTATACACCCTCAAAGCAGATCCCCGGGGAAGTGCTCTTAACCAGCTGGATTGGAGGAAATTCCAGTTGTGCTTCATGCCAAGGAACCTGACATAGGATGTTGCTCAACAGGAGGTGGACTGGGGAGGGACAAGACTCTTTCCCCAACCCCTTATAGACAATGCCATGCTAGATGTCAATGCTAAGGTACAGTAGATGTGTGGTCAGCAAATGGGGATGGGGGGAAGCAATGTACTACTGGATTTCTATATTCATTCCTAGGTTTAAGGGTTCCTCTGACTACCAGAAAATTGCTCCTGTGACTCAGTGTTATAAATAATAACAATCAATTCACCCAGAGCTCTTTGAGCCCAGTGTTTGTCTGCCTTTTCATGGTTGCCTAGTGTGTCTGAATGACAGGAAGAGGTTATTGGGGGCAAAAGGAAAAATAAGCAAATTAACCAACCAAACAAAAAATGTTGGTTCTGAAGCGAAATAATGAACCAGTGATTTTTTGATGAACTTTCTAGTTCATATTTGGATTGTGTCCTTCTTTATTTCAAATAAGAGATGGGCGCGAATTGAAAAAAATGTGTTTCAGTTTTTCGTTTTTCATTGAGGGGTACGTTGAGGTTCATTTTCATTTTTTGTGAAATTTTGGAAAAAAATCATTTTTCTTATTCTTTTTCGTTTTTCATTTTTACCTGCTTTGGCACGATTTTTAAAGCATTTCCGTGCGCGGGCGTCCCCCAACGCCCCAGACCAGAGGGAAAACACTAAAAAAATTGATGCTGGCAGAGACACAGTATAGACTAGGTACACAAGGAGGCTGCAAAGGCAGGGGCAGGCATTGCCCAGGGTGCAAGGCAGCCCCAGAGTGACTGCGCTGCAGGGCAGGGGAGGGTACTCACCGAGAGGTACGCACGCACACAGGGAGGCTGCAGGACTGAAGCTAGAGAGAAATCTATTCTTTCTCGCCCCTAAGAGCCAGGCTGCAGCTGGCAGGAACACAGAGACACACACCTGCCTAGCTGGCCTAACTTGAAAATAACGAGTCGCAGAGACAGCAATCCCACCCTAACTCCCACCGGAGACTGCAAGGAGGATGGGGGCTGCCAGAGCTTTTTATGCCCTCTGTGGCTGCCAGACCTGCCCAGTCTGAAACCTGGGCATGCTATTGGTTGAAGTTGTCCAAGAATTTATATGATCCCATCACATGGCTTCCCTCCATTTTGTGGCTGTACTGGCGACATCCATTTTGTCATCCTTAAAGGGAAAAGAAAAATACATCGCGATGGGAGAAGACAAAAACAAATGTTTTAAGGACCCCAACCCCGCCGGTAGGTATTATCAGACAGTATAAATAATTATAGCTGCATTTTATGGATGTCCAGGGCGTTTTTTAACATTTAAAACAGCTCATTTCATTGCATGTCGCCATTAACGAAAAATGAAACATAATGAACCTAATTTTCGTAGTTCTGTTCAGTTCATTCCAATTTCATCACAATGTTTGTTATTCATTTCATTACATAATGAAACAAATAACGAATAACGGAAACAAAAAAGTTCATTTGCAAGCAATTCAACTTAAGAATGGAAAACCGTTGACATTTCAACTGCTGCCTTACAAATTTTAGATGTGGTCTGCTCGACTTACATTTTTTTTATTTTTTCCAATATCTTATTTATTTATTTATTCATTTATTATTTTAAATATGGCTGCTCTACTTGCGAGTTGTTCGCTATATGAGCATGCATTCAGAATGGATTAGACTCATACGTAAGGGTCCCCCTGTATTTTTAAAAATTCCACTTATGAACAATGTTTTCACTAACTTGTGGTCAATAAATCACTTTCTGTGACACGCGAAGATTCCGTCCCTTCAGAAAGGTGAATGTGTGACTATGACATTAGGCAGTACATCTGGTACCCTTCCTCAAGGGCCCTAAGAAAGCCGTCTCTCTCTGCAGATAATTAAGTCTGATAGGAGTGCTGTAGCCCAGGGAATAGCTGGAAGTGCTGTCAGATCCTTTGAGTCTAATAGAATAATTACGTTCAACAATCTCAAAAATATCAGATCTCATTCGTGCCTGTTGGGGAGATAATTAATGCATGAAAAACAGGAATTAAAAAAAACTGGTACAATAGCCTCAATCACCATTTTATAATTATTTGTGGGGGGGAGAGAGGACCACATGGAATGAATGTCCCTTGAGAAGAGTTCCTTATTCCATTTTACCTCAAATATTTTTTCTTCTTTACACCAGCTCATAGGGTGCTAGGGATTGCCTAGTGGAAAAATCACCACCATCTTTGTGAAACATAACACAGAGCTCTGGGGGATGGAGAGTGTGAAGTAGTGCTTCCTTCTCAATCTTAAATATCTTCTCTATTTTAATGAACACAAATGGATGCAGTGTGTTTTAGTGACATGCGCTGCGCATGCAAAAGATACAAATCATGCATCTTCCCCCACATCAACATTCCTGCGGACATTTTTGGGGATAGGTAGAATTTAAAATCCCAATTATTCTTTTTTTATTACAAGGTAGTGTGTGTTTGTCTTATGCATGTGTTTGCATACATCTGGGTGCATGCACCCTCTCACACAGATTTATTTTACTGAGCTGCAACAAATTGCCAGTCCAAACATTAATAGGTTTTAATGAACATTTCAAAGGCATAGACCCAGGTAAAACAAACTGTGAAGGGCCATCGATCCACGGGAAAAGTCTATGAGATGGGGAGCCAGTGTTGGTTGGAAGATAACTGAAAGGAAATAGAACTAGGCCAAAAACAATTGTAGCATTGTGGTGGTTTATTATTTGCCATTATATTCTACATTTCCTCTAATAAGCTGAAGGTATCCTACATGGGTCTTTCCCACTTCTAGTTTATGTTCACATAAATACCCTGAAGTACATCAGATTGAGGTCTGACTGGTCTAGGTTTACCCAAGGAAATTCAGAAAGGACAACAGTTTAACACAAGTTATGGTTCTTTCTGTGCTACCCCATTCTCTCTTCCTTTCATTGTCCCTCTCTCACTCGCCTGCACTCATATATTCATGCTCACACATGTAGAGAGAGAGGGAGAAGAAAAAGAAGGAAAAAAGAGATGATGAGGATTTTAACTTTTCATAAGAACATAAGAAGAGCCATGTTGGATGAGGTCAAAGGCTCACCTAGTCCAGCTTCCTGTATCTCACAGTACCCCCCCCCCAAATGCCTTTGGGAGCACATGAGAGTAGATATCTGTCTCCTGATATCACTCCCTTGGATCTGGACTTTGAGGTACCCTGGTTTTAAGCCTGGAGATTACACATCCCCATCATGGCTTGTAACCTGGTATTCTGTGAGAGGGAGAAAAGTGTCCCTCTATTCACTTTACTCATGCCCTGCAATATTTTGTACATCTCAATCATATCCCCCCTCAGGTGCCTTTTTCCAGACTAAAGAGCCCCAAATGTTTTAGCCTTTCCTCATAAGGGAGGTGCCCCAGCCCAGTAATCATTTTAGTTGCACTCTTCTGCACCTTTTCCAGTTCCACTCTGTCTTTTTTTGAGATGTGGTGACCAGAATTGTACACAATACTCCAGGTGCGGCCTTACTATCATCTTGTACAATGGCATTATAATGTTGGCTGTTTTATTTTCAGTCCCTTTTTTTTATATTCCCTAGCATGGAATTGGCCTTCTTCACTGCTGCCAATTCACCAGTTTGCATGAAATAGCATTCTAGCCTCTGTGAAAACTTTATGGAGAACAGCTGTGAGTATTTTATAGCCTTTGTTGACTGGGAGAATAAAATATGAAATTGTATGAATGATGAGCAGTATATGAAGGATCTGCTGTCATGTTGCAGCACCCCAGGAATCAACAGCAACTCCTTGGTTTGCCCCACGGTTGCTTCAAAAGAGCATGTCTTTGATCTGCCCCATAGTCAAGGGACGTCGTCCCGGTTAAGTATGCACAGAAAGCAGCGTTAATCCTGAGAAAATGAATCAATTTGAGCTTGGCAGTCAAATATACCTCTTCTGGTACATGGGTCACAACAAGTATGCAATTTCAGTTCCTATGTTTCTGTGAATTCTATTACAATATAGCAGAGAGGAAGATTATGAGAAGGTGCCAGCCACATCCCTTGCTTTATAACAAGGGGGGAACCCACATACATAGACAATTTATTTTTCATTGCTCTAAGATGAATATGAATTCAATTACATGCTGAAGAGAACTGTGTGACAGCCCATCAGAATTATTTTCAGCTATGAGTGAAAATAATGGCTTTTAACAGGGAAAGCTTATCATCCAGATTCAGACAAGCTTGAGACCATGTTGCACCAAATGAACCTATGAAAAGAGATGATGCCAATCAAGGCAACAGAATAATTTGCATCCTCGCAGTGCACCAAAAGGGGAGTGAGAGGGAAATGCTAAGAGAGAACTCTATCCTATTTAAATACATAATGCCATCATTTTATAATGCACAGCAGACTGCTGGTCAACAAAATAACTGATGATTTGTCATTACTGTTGGCACCTTGCAGTAGAAAGAAACATATACAGATGAGCAGATATAGTAATATAACCTGTACTGCATGTATGTGAGCATAGGAAATGGTGCATCATAGGACATGAATAGGGATGAGCACCTTACAAAAATGACATGCTGTTTTGCCGTTTTGTAAGCTTACAAAACCTTACAAAATGAAACGAAACAGTAAACAGTGTGTTGTCAAGAAATGAAACAAACCACCTTTTTGTTTCAGAAATGAAACAATTCATCCTATTCTCTTGATCCAGCTGTCTTCAGAACATGAGGTTTATTTTTAAACTGACTGATTTGTTTTTCTTTCTTCCTGTGCCTCAGCTGTTGAGATAGCTTATCTCTGATCTTAATCTGCCTGAAGCTAGCAAGGAGCTGAGCTCTTTCCTTTGCTGGCTGTGTCTGCAAGTTGATTTAATCTGATTGTTTTCCCTTTCTTTTTAAGTAGGACAGCAGAGGGTTTTAAAAAGATATTTTCTTTCCTTCCCTCGCTATGCCATGGATCAGCTGTTGAGTTTATCTCAAGATCTCTCAGTACTGCAGCTAGTTATTAGGTTTCTAGCTTGTTTACAGAGAGTTCTTTGCTTGAAAGCAAATTGATTGGAAGGTTTGAGGGTCTTTGATTTGGGGCAGTGGTCTCCCTGTTAAATTAAAATAAAGGGAAGCTCCCCATTATTTATAGCCTTATGAAGCATTTCGTTTCATGAAAAAAATTCTTTTAAAAATCAGTTATTAATGAAATGAAACAAAATGAAGAAAAATGAAACAAAATTAAATGAAACACTATATTTCCATTCCGTGCCCATCTCTAGATGTGAGATTCATTTGTGCTTTTATTGTGTACCAAGTTAATAAATGATGCAATGGAAATAAAATGGTATTGCATAATTTGAATTGTATCTTCTCTGTTTGTTGTCCTGTGAAGCAAGTGGAATTATGCAGAAAACCAAAACATGAATTGCTCTTGAGACACCTGGAGATCATCCTCAGCCAATTAAGAATTTAAGTTGTACCTTGCAAGACGAGTGCCCCATAAGACAAATTCTTTGTAAGATGAATGGAATTTCTGGGAATAGGCATGTCTTTTTAAATTTTTTACAAATTACAAAAAAAAAGACAAACATCAACAACAGTGCACCCCTTCAACCAACAGGATCACTCTTCATATTTACAGCCATTATCCTCCCCTCCAGAACAAAACTGATTGTTGCGCGGAAGCCTTACCCTTATCTCGTACAAGCACATATTCAATAAATCTACCCCATATATCATAGAAAGATAAAATGTTGCCTATGAGGTGCCTCGCAAGATGAAAATCAATTCCACATCTTGAAACAAGTTACCCAGGATGCATTGCATTAGTGGAGGGGTCGGAGGAGTCTTTTCATTAAGTTTAGGAGCCATTCTAGACATTGAATTGCAACAGTTTTTGGAATTTTAGAACTTGGAAAGGTAGGGAGCTGAAGTTTCCTTGCTCTCTTTTGTGTTTTTGCCTTGTTTTTCACTGCACTTTTCTTGGAGCTTGCTTTTGTCCATCCCTGCATTGCTTTTCATTGCACTTTTGGTGGGAATGACCTGGGGTTTGTATTGGAGTTTTTCTTTTGCATTACGCTGTGGGGAGGGAGTTACGGTGGAGGTGTTCTGCCTCTGCATGCCTTTAAAGTGTACTTTATAAAGAGGTCTGAACAACAAAAAAGGCTCTTTTTGCCTTTTTTTTTGGGACCTCTGGAACAAATTAATCGGTTTCCGAATCATTCCTAAGGGAAACCACGTTTCACAAGACAATTTTTTTGTTAAATGAAATTAACCGTAGAATGAATTAAAAACATCTTATTAGGTACCACTGTGTTTGTAATGCTTCTGAATTTTCATAGAAACACAAAGAAAGAAAATGTTGTATTGACCCTTCAAGCCACTACTTGCTCATGTGCAGATAATCCAGATCACAATCCTTCCATGAAACTACTGTCCAGATAACGCCTGAAGTTCTCCAATACCAGAGAGCCCACCTGGCAGGTGAGAGAGATTGGCACCTGAACATTTCCCCAAGAGTCCTATGAAACTTGATAGATTTCTAGGAGAAAAATCAGAAGCCTGCATTCATTACATTTATCCCATTCAGGGTTAATTCAAAAATTTAAATGGATGACCATCCAGTTATATAGACATTCGTCTGGGTATCAAGATATATGTATTTTCATTGATGCCAGATTCTAGGCAACATCAGCTCCTCAAATTCTACAACCTATATTCATCAATATTGCTTCTATGTTCCATATGCACGGAGAGACTTGCAAATTGTTGAAAACATTCAGGTTTTGTAGTTATGAAAAACCAGAGATAATAGTGTTTAAAAATACAGTGGTACCTTGTATAAAGGAATTAATTAGTTCCAAATATATTATATTAAGCAAATTTTCCTTTATACAAATTTCCCATAGGAATGCATTGAAAACAGAGTAATTCCTAATCGCATCCATTTTTATGATGTACGGATTTGCCCCATAGACGATTCTGTTAAGCAAATTTCCCCTATCTCCACAATTTTTTATGCTGTACAGATTTTATGTTATACAAATTGTTTGTTACACGAGGGTCCACTGTATATAAAAACTAAAATTGAGTTGCAGGCAAATACTTAAGGCAGAACTCAATCCAAAATATAGGTGACTAAAAATACAAAATTATATCAAAATTTATGTTGAAATTATATTCTAAAAATGCAGGATAAGAAAGCAGGGAATATAATTCTAAAATCTCAACATTCTTGAAACTAAAAATATATTAAAGATAATGAATTTCTTAGGCTTTTAGCATATTATAAGAACACAGGTAAAACCACTTTGAATCTATGCCACTGTTTCTGCTGCTGCTATTCGATATCTGATACGCCCTGGTATCAATCTTGTTGATATCTGGTATGTATCACATGGTATGCCCTGTGCTTTTTGGGGGGACTGTTTTTTCTACACTCCACCACACTAATTATTTTAGCACTATGCTCAACATTTCACATCTTGACACACCAGCCCTTTACATTCCATTGTCAAACTGTCAAGAGATTTTTCCTAAAGTAAAACTGAAATTAATGGTTTTACAATTTAAGCTCATAAAGTCTCATCCTGCTTTGAGGGCATCAAGAAACAAATATCTACTTTCATTTGTGTGGCAGCCCTTTAGATGTTCAAGGAGTTCTATCCTGCAATCTATCTGTGTTCTTTCCCTCCATCCTTCCACCCTTTTCTTTAGGCTAGCATAACCTAGTTCTTTCCAGCTTTCTTTACAGGTCTGTTCTCCACCAGGACTGGTCCTGCTATTGGACAATACCAACTGACTGCCTCGGGTGACAGGTACCAGGCCAATTGTGGCAGCCTAGCAGCTTTTCCTCATAAACTGTCTTGTTGATTCCTCAGTTGGAGGCTGAAGCTTTGTATGCCATATAACCATATCTATCTTTCTGCCCCAGGGTTTTGGAGACCACCCTGTATTGCCAGTGGCTAATAAATTTCTGTATGTGGACTGGAAGGAGATAGCATCTTCTCTTTCTCTTTAGGCAACAAAATGTTTTTGTTTTTTGTTTTCCATACATTGTACCCATTGAATGTGTCTCTTTTTTGTGTCCATGATACTCTGTCCTCCAATATAATCAGCACAAATTTACAGTTGAAGGCCTTCTGGGGCCGAGACGTTAAGATTCATCCATGTCCACACAGGACAAAGGAGAGTTTTGAGCAGGTAGCACAGGAACCACCTGAGAAAATATTGTAAACAATTCATATGGCATGGATTATTCTACATTTACAGATCCCATTGTTCACCTTACTGGTGGGCCTAAATCACAAATGCAAATTATGCATCAAAATTAACAAATGTCTTAAGAAGAGAGTAAGAAGAATATTCTAAAGATGAGTAAAAGAGAAGCACTGAAGAGAGGACCCTTGGGGTTTTTGGCCACCACTAAAACTGCCCGGCATTCAGAACAAACCAACCTACAAGTGCCTTCAGATTTATGTGAACAAGGGACTCTTTCAAATATAGCCACAATCAGCTGATTCAAAAGATATTGAACCTTATTTCAGTTTTGGCCAACATTGTTTCAGTGACACAACAAGGATGCATGCACACTTTTCAGGTTTGGGGTCCTAAGTCTCCAGCAATTGGGTGCTGATCTGACAGCCCTATACACAAGGTTCTTAGTCCAAATCCCTAGTTCATTGTGACACTCACTTTCTAAAGTATTGGTTGTGAATGAGTGGCTTTAATGAAAATCACTCCTATGAACAGCTGTCATGTGAAGAAAATAAATTATGACAAATAATATCATTGATACAGATCACCTGTGTACTTCTGTTACATGCAGACATAGCAAAATATATCTGCATCTTCCAAATAGGCATTGAGATACAGTTCAGTACTGATGAAAAATGGTTGTCAAATGTGTTCTGGTAAGAGTAGGAATTAAATTATTCCAGTTTGGGGACAAGCCAAACTTGTAAACAGCACTTTATGGAAAGGAAATAAATCTAATTTCTGGTTTTCCCACTGACCTATCCTACCTTATGGAGTAACATTAAAACCTGCTTTGAAAAACAACAGCTGCAATTTCAATTAAGAGTAATAAGGACACAAAAACACATTTCTTTGGTAGATTATTGGTACAACAGCTGCATGCAAATAATATAGAGTGGACCCTCACATAATACATAGTTTGTTTAACAGAAAGTCCGCTCAAAGGAAAAAGTTTCCAGAGATAGGGGGAAAACACTTAACAGAATTGCCTATAGGGTTAATCCGTACAACAGAAAAATTGTTGTGATTAGGGATTAATCTGTTTTCAATGCATTCCTATGGGAAATTTGTACAAAGCAAAATTTGCTTAGCAGAATTGCATTTGGAATGAATTAATACCATAATACAAGGTACCACTGTATTGCTGAAGTTTTACAATTGAATATTAGAAAACAAATGCATCTCTTTTAGAGATGGGTGTGATTCAGAAAAATGGCAATTCATTTCAGTTAGAGATTCATCAACCTTGATGAATCACAAATAGCAAATTTTGATGAATTTGTCATTTTTTATTTTAAAAATTGATGAATTTGTCAATTCATTTTCTACTTTAAAAATCTATAAAATTCCCATTCCACATGTAGAAATATCAAAATTACAGAGTAGCTTCTCCCGAATCTTCTCAACAACCTGTGCACGTTTGTGGAAGTTTGGTTTCTGGATGTCCAAGTTATGCACATGAAAAGAGCCTCTCCCCCGGAAAGTGCCCACCAGGCACCTGGAGATACCAAACTTGCAGAGAAGCTTCTCCCAACTCTCCTCCACAATCACTCCAAGTTTAGTGAAGTTTCGGTTTCAGATGTTTAGTTATGCACCAATAAAGTCCCCCCCCCCCAGAAAGTGCTGTTTAGCAACTGGCTTGAGAAAACCCAATCTTCACCAAATTTGGATAGTAGAGAGTGAGAAAAAAATTTGTCCATGATTTTAGTATCTCTAGGTGCCTGGGGAAAGCTTTCCTGGGGAGGACTCCTTCAGGCTGTTTACGTGGATGTCCCTTTACCAAATAAGAAGAGACTGTAGATGAGAGTCAGGGGAAGCTTCTCTACTTTTTGGTATCTCTATGCGTCTAGAAGCACATTTCATAGCTCAACAAGTGAACGAATTGAAAATCACAAAAAAGATGATTTATATTCATTAGGGAGTATTGATTCATGAGATACAAATCAATGAATTGTTTTTAAGAAATTTTGAATTCATTTTTTAAATATGTGCCTTACTTTAATATCCCTATTTACCTGCTTTTTGGATGTCACTAACTCATAGGTTCACTATAACGTAGAAGTGGCTTAATATTACATAACTGCCACAGAGATCCTTGTTATCCTTGATTGGTATTAATTTATTTGTCAATAATGCATGTGCTGCAACTCTGATTTAATCTTTCCTGGAGTGTTCCAGATTGCAATTTGCCAACTCAGAAATTGTCTCTTATTTTAATATGGCATACTTGCTAAATAGTATGTTTTATTTTGTAAACTGCACAGAGTGGCTTCCCGTCAGATGG
>JAHTLZ010000129.1:80215758-80262436 GCA_023846285.1 Phrynocephalus versicolor | reverse complement strand
CTGCCTGAAACAGAACTGAAATCCACCATTTTATGGCTAATATTTTAAGTAGATTTCCTGCACTATTTAGGCACCAATTTCTGTTTTGATCCGTCTCCTACCCCATAGGCCAAGCTCCATTATAGGGCTGTTACAAGCATAGTAGTTAATTAATAATATAATTGTTGTTGTGTTGTACAGTCGTGAATGACTCTTGATGTCCCCATTTCCATGGAGTTTTCTTGGCAGGAATACTGGAGTAGATTGCCAGTTCCTCACTCCAGAATAAGGTACTACTAAGTCAATTCTGATTTATGACAACCCTTTGCAAGGTTTTCAAGATGTAGAGTGACATGCTCTCCCCTTTAGTGACTGGCATGAACTGCCAGTTCAGCAATTTGTCCCAGTTCATTTACTGCTGCAACAGGTGTTTGGTGGTTTGGTGCCCCACCCTCTCCAAGGGGCACTCCCCCCCCTCCTCAGAAACATTGCCCAGAGGAGGCTAGACAGGGAAGTAGGGATGCTGCTTCCAGGACAAGCTGCCGTACCCATGGTTTGTGCTCATCTCTACTGAGTTTCCCTTCTTCTGAAGGTGCCATGTGACATCTACAGCTTGCCAAGTATACAAAGGTTAGTTTGGTAGGAGGCACAGTGAAAATAAAGTTCCTATAACCAGACACCTAACACCTAGGTATCCAGCCAACTGTAGTTAAAACACAGAGTTACAAATCAGAGAGCTCCTGGTTCAAATATTGTCTCCCTAACATGGAATTAACAAAATGATTTGGTAGTTTATATTATCTCCCTAACATGGAACTAACAAAATTATTTGGTAGTTTATCCTGGCAGAGGGCAGCATTCAGGAGACCGATAGTAAGGACAATTTTTAAAATATATGTTTATTGTGAATGTGTAGAAGAATTTACTTTTATTATGTATTGCCTGTTTGTAGTGGAAAGGTCTCTAAATCTAATTACAGAGAATGAGCTTTGTGTTTGCACTTTTGATCTGGCAGCCATAATGGGAGAGTCATATGTGCTCTCGCCTCTCAAGGACAGCACGGAACTGAAAATGATATCAGTGTAAGAATGAGAAAGGAAACATTTAACACATCAATCTAAATACAGGTGTACCCCGGTTTATGAACACCTCCATTAACATAGCTTTCAGTTCACAAAAGGAAATCCATTGAAAATAATACCTCGGTTTATGATTTTTTTCCATAATCCATTGTGAATAAGTACCCGGGATGCTTTGTGCCCCCATGCATTTCTGGTTTATGAATTTTCCACAATACGAAATGTCCTGGAGAACACATTAAATTCTTAAACTGAGGCTTGTCTATATGGCTTTAGAAAACATAAATGGGGGTGCATTTTGGCTATTTATTTGGAAATCACCTTTTCTCCAACTCATATCACTTATTGCATGCATTGGTACTCAGTTCTTGAGGCAGCCTCAGGCCAGAAATACTTTCCTAATCTCATCACCTGCTCTGCAATGTATGGTGTTGTGGGTAAAGTAACAGACTAGGACTCCGAAGGCATAAGGTTAAATCCCCACTCAGTCATGGAAGCTCACTAGGGCGGATGGGGTTATGGGTGGATTTCATGGAAAAGATATATTGTTTTTATCATTTTCTAATGTATGTCTTTGAGCTGCAAACTATAATTGTCCTTGTCTGGCAGTGCTTTAAAAATGGCTAGTATTTCTACCGGAACTATCTCTGACCCCAGCCATACTAGCTTAAGGTATTTTCTTGGGTTAAAGAGCCCCCTGTAATCCTCACATTTACCCTGATGGACACTTCATTACATAGAATGATAAACTGAATCCACAGATATAGATAGATGTGGCCTCTGAAGACTGTTCCAAAAGCTTCTCAAAATCTCTTGTTTGACGGAACTAATCAAAATTTCCCCAGAGCTTCTTTATCGATTGCATACCAGAAACTGTGAAAAGAGATCAGTTATCATTCCAAATCTTGATCATGTTTCCAGCGTCTTTACCATGTTATGTTTCAGCAACAATATGTCACCCCCTTCAGTGCACGCCTATACGCTTGATCATTTTACATTGAAAGTGGGAGTGGGGGGAAGAAGACAGTTATCCTTGCATTTTAGCAAGAAGAGTGATAGCTTCAGGCATCAACATTTTTGAGCCAATAAAGAGGGACAAGGCTTAGGAGTCTCTGGAGGACCGTTTCCTGCTTGTCTTTTTATTGACCTTGCCATAAATTACAAAGGATGTTGAGGTTATTACAAGCATTCAGTTACAGAAACGTCATTTTCTTTCATTATAACCACCCTTTGTGTTGATATCTAAGAGAATCCAATAACTATTTTATTAGCAGTGGGAAGAGTAGTCAAGACAACATCATATTCCAGCATGACAACCTTCTGAGAAAGCCAAGGAAATTGGCACTTAGAAGACTAGAAGGATCAACCTAAATATAGCAAACAAAACATAATAACTGGTGAGTAGTCATCAGGCTAGAAAAATGTATGCAAGGTGGGTGTTAATGACTAAATTTTAAGTCTAACTCTTCAAATAATCCATTATTTCAGCTCAGGAAAGAACTGCTCACATAATTTCTGAGAGGATATAAGGTTAGCAACAAATCCACTACTGAAGTGCTGTCAAGTTGGAACTGATTTACAGTGGTCCTAGTAGGGCTTTTAAGGTAAGTGAGATACACGAGGAAAGCTTTACCAGTGCTAATTCCTGCCCCCAAGAGTTTTGATGGCCAAGCAGGGATTTGAACCTGGGTCTTCTGAGCTCTAGCTTGTCCCTCCATTCTTTGGGGATGGCTAAAATGAATCATGATCACAGCAAACTGGGGGATAAAAAAAATAACATGAGAGCTCTACCTTGAAATTCTGTTGACAGCTATAAGATGAGCACAAGTGGAAAATGTAGGAGAGGATAACATTCCTAAAACCAGCTCCTCAGAAGATAAAACAGAACAAACTTGCTGCTAACTGATCTTAGTAGTGAATATAGTCCAGTATAAAGTTTCATACTGGACTATAGAGTATATAGCCTCTTTATAAATCTATTTGGAGTATTGTGTACAGTTCTGGTCACCATACCCCCAGAAGGATATTATGGTAATGGAAAAAGTGCAGAGGAGGGCAACCAGAATGATTCGGGGACTGGAACCCCTCCCTTACCATCTGAGGCTGCAACAGCTGGGCCTCTTCACTCTTGAACGATGGCACCTAAGAGGTGACCTGATTGAAGTTTATGAAATCATACATGGTGTGGACAAAGTAGATAAGGAAAAGCTGTTTTCCCTATCTCACAACACTAGAACTATGAAACTTTTGAGTGCTAGATCTCAAACAAATAAGAGAAGGTACTTTTTCACCCAGAGGATCGCTGGTGTGTGAACTCCCTTCCAGAAGAATTGGTGACAGCTGTCAGCCTTGACAGCTTTAAGAAAGGATTGGACAAGTTCATTGAGAACAAGGCTATCAAAGGCTATCATTATGGATGCCTAAGGACAACCTCTGGGTTGGAGATATAGGCAGGATATCTCTCAATGCCATTTGCAGAAAATTGTAAGCAGGTGAAGACTTCTGCTTGGGAATACAAACGGTGAGCCACTGTGTGAGACAGAATGCTGGACTGGATGAGCTGTGGCCTGTTCCAGCAAGGCTGTTCTTACATTCTTATGTTTGACATTGAATGAATGTGCTGAAGGCATTCAATGGCTGAACACAGCTGGTTTCAGGGTTGCATGGGCTCACCTCGTGGGAGAGATGGTGCTTGAGCTTGAGCTTTGGGATATATGCATTACAGGCCGTTTTTGAAGCTTCAGTCGTCCACCAAATGGTTGTCAACAAGGAAAATCATGCTTGTGGAAGCCCCCAAGGAGGGGCTTCTCATATATAACCTGGTGTGTAACTTGAGGGTTAGTATAATATGACCTTGCAGAGTATGGGAGAGGCTGCCCCTAAGATTGACCAAGATTTTCCTCCCAACATCACTGAGGAAACCACAAGGCAGATTTTCTTCAGCACAATTACCTAACACAAAGCAGGAGCCTCTGTACTATTATCTCGAGTTTCTTTTATCAGATACTATCAGGAATCAGGATTCCCCCCCCCCACTCTTGTGAATGAGGCTTTGGAAAGGGGAAGGTAGATTCCAGCAGTCCATGAGCTGGTTGGAATTCAGCGGAATTAATTTCCCTGCATGGCCTATAACACATGCAAAAAGCCTAAAGAGTTATGTGGCATGCTTAAGACTAACAAATTTATTGTTTAAAATTCTATCATGCCTGCTAGCATCATGCAGTCGATATAAATCACGATGGGGAATTGCTGCAAGTGACTTCTTCACTTGTAGCTATTTGCCATCAAGATTTATAACTGTTCAATAATATTGCCGACATGAAAACATTGGAAAACTTTGGCCATTATGACACATGCTGTTGTGGACTCATTGTACATTCTCCATCTCCAGAAGCTTGTGTGTGTTGGTCTTAAACACATCGGCTGACCCTTTTGTACTTTGCTGAAACAGACTAATACAATTCCACTGAAGAATAAACAACATGCAGTTCACTAACCATATATGGTCTGTAAGTACTTGGCATACCCTGTTTTTCCTCTTCGTAGAGACCATTAAACTGGGAGATTTATCAGGCCACTGCAGTTTGAGGTGTGAATTTTATTTTATTTTATTTTATTTTATTTTTATTTTTGCAATCTGCCTTGGTATAATGAAAGTGTACAGGGAGAAGGAAAGGGATGCTCATGTTTCAGCTGGTTCAGTTGCTACTGGCCCAAGTATAACGAAGGGCCGAGAGTTGAAGAATGCTAAAGGAGTAGTAGCCAGTGCACCGTAGCCCCATAACTAAACTTTTTCTTTTTCTCCTTGCCTCCACACCCAGGTCAAAAGAATAGATGAGACGACTTCGTGGATTGAAAACTCAGCCCATGCTTCATTGGTTATTTACATATAATCACTTCTAGCCCAGAGGGGGCTAGCTGGTACGGGGAACCATTGGAACCAGAAGGTCACCTGGGGACCTCGGTCAACAGCATTGCCAAGATGGGTGTGTCCCTAGTTCTCTGGAGGGCATCCCTGTGTGGCACCCCCTCAGCTGGCTGAAACTATGTTGTCCCCCTTCTAGAGGCAAGGATGCCACCAGTGGCTGGTCCCTGCCCTGAGAGGGTTTCCAAAGCCTCCTCACCCAAGGACTGTGATCTCAGGATCCAAAGCACTCTGGGGTTGGAAGAGCATAACTTGATAACCAATTAGGACTCACTGAATTCTTCCGTTCCCTGCGCTACCCACCAGCATGGCTGATCCCACCCTACCCCATGCCAATGTGGGATAGGCAAATAATCCCTGCCCTCCCTTGGTCAATCTGGGGGGCAGGGTAAAATTCCTATCCAGCCTTGGAGGGTGACCACATTGAAGCACACTAGCAATGAAACAAGGTGGCAGGCAGGTGGGTCATCTCATGTTCCGAAACAGGCCGATGGGGCGGACGAAGCCTCATTATATAGCACTCCACCTAGCTCCCTTCCTAGGCCTTGTGAGGCCTGTAAAACACACATCTCAATCTGCTTCACTCAGGGCGGCAGGGCGGCCCCAGCATCAGACAGTGCTGATGGCACAGCTAGTCCTTTTCCCTATAGCACTCCTAGGAAGGGCCTAATAGCCATGAGGCAATACATCCCCTCACTACAGTAGAAATGGACAGATGAAGGCTCATTATTTTCTTTAGGAGCCCTGTTTTATCGATCTCATTTCCTCACTCTGTGGCATTAAAGACACTTTCTTTCCTTCTGGTTAAACTCAGACTATAAATCAAATTTCTGTACTGGGCTTGGAGTAAGAGGAGGGGATACAGCTAAACTACACATTTACTCTCTCCCTTTATGCCTTCTCCATCCTCTGAGTTTTTACATGCCTGAATCAAGTTTCTGTTAAAATACGGGCAAGGACAAGAATAAAAATGGCTGCATAATATGTGATGATCTAATTATAATTATTAGCAACAGAAAACTGTACTAGCATGAAAGTGATAAGACTATCAGGGAATACTTGGAACTAAACTCTGTTGTCGCAATAATCCTTGAAATTGGTTGAGTTATTTTTTCAATAAAGCATAGTTAAACTGCTGCAAGATTCAAATCTGAGCCATGGAAAGGAAATTTATAACTATTCCATTATTGGTCTCCAGAGATATCAAGGCAAGACTTATTGAAACATTGGGAGGAGAATAAAGGTGTTAGAAGAGTGAAGGTCATGTGTCGTCTTTAGATGTGTATGCAGCTTCTCACCTATAAAACAATGTGGTTGACCGAGATTTATTGCGGAATTTATCCTTTGTATTTGGAGTGTTGACATCTCCTGCCCTCCTGCTTTTATTTCTTTCTATTCCCAATGATATTTTTTTAATAAAGCAGGTTTGCCATTTCAGCTTTTTTATGTTCTTCCATGTCCTGATAGGCATCAAATCACTTTATGACTGTGTTTGTTGAGTGTCCAAATATTTGCCAGTTCAGGTAGAGTCTGCTAAGCTACACAATGGACCGGCACATCAGGAAGTCATATTTGAAGAAATCTGCAGACAATATCCTCTAGGGAGAGAAGCAAATGAAAGGAAGATGTTGTCCATCTATTATCAAATGCTAAACACTTAGCATTTGGTAACTGAATTGGTATCTGCAGCACCCCTTTTTAGATAAGCAAGCACATGACTGCACTGATTCTTTGCACATGCTCTCTCTCATCGCTTTACTCAGACTGCAATGTTTCTAATATTCACTTGCAGTATGCTTTTAATTAAAGCTGCCAGGTTAGCACCATGGGATTTCAGTTTGTAAAAGGGAAAGGAAGCAGACCACTGTTTGGAATGGAGGATATTTCCCCCCAAGGCTTTGTGCTGATTGCGGCTTGTGTAACAAAAAGGCTGATGAGTCTGAGGGAGGGCTACTGCTCCCTTCTTTACTTTGGTCCAAATCTCACAATGGGCCCAACATTGAATCTAAATCAACTTGATTCAAACAGAATATGAATTCACCACAAAGCCAGGAGGGAGAATAATAGCACATTTTTAATATGTGTTATTAATATGGAACAAACATTAAAAATGAAATGTTGTTCACTGCTATTTACTCTTGGAGCTAAGGAAAAGAGAAATGAAGTCATTAAGACAGCAGCCCTAACTAGCAAGATTGCTGAATGCCAGCAGAGCCAGATGAAGCTGTGCTGAATCCAAGACCCTTCAGGCTTTTAAATGATGGGAAATGCTAAGGATGTTCTTGTTATTGGTCTACCTTTGAGCTGGTGTCACGGTTGTATTCCTGGGCAGAATGAAGTTTGGATCGGAGATAATTCTGCTCCTGACTCCCTCTGCAACTTCCTCTGCCGTTTTCAGAATGTCATCCCATCTAGCAGCTGGAATCCTGGATTCCACTGAACAAAGCAGGAAGATCTTCAAGCAGACAGATATAGATTATGATGACTGATCATCTAAGGCATTTCCAGGACCTTGAAAGTTAACATTTTTTTGGACTAAACCTTCCAGTGAGCACACTGTTAAGGAATTCTGGGAGCTGTCTCCCCGAAAGGTAACATTTTCCAATATCTGGGTTTTCAGTTCAGAATGTGAAATGCCTTTCTCTATGACCTTTTTATTTTATTTTATTTTATTTTATTTTATTTTATTTTATTTTATTTTTGGAATTGGGGGATAATTCTCATTTCCCCTGATGCTACTTATTTTCTCCCTCTGCCTGATTTGATTCCAATTCATGTTCTTTATCTTAAAAGCTCAGCTGTTCAGAGCACACCACTTTCCCAATTGGCACTGAGTTGTGTAAAATAATTACCCTGCTTGTTTCAGGCCTCCGTTGGAGTCCAAAATTATACACTTAGACAATTATGACTGTTGCTATCATTTGGTTTGGCTTCTGTGGGAGGATGCAAAGCAAGATTTTTTTATTTCCCTTTCTCCACCCACTTGAAATACATTATGTGCTATATTACTAACAGCACAAATGCAAACAAATCTGAAATAATAGTTATATGTCTACTAGGTAGCATCAATTCTTTCCTTATGAATTTCCTGTGAGAATTTCTCTCTATGAGAATTGGTGGTTGTCATGAAAAGCAGCAAAAATATCCATTCTAGGCATGGGATACTCATCAGATTTGAGGATTTTATCATTTTTGAGGCACCCACCCCCATAAAATGAAACCTTACTGAACCACCAGGAGCAGTCAGGTCCCAAGGTCAAATATGAAGGCAAGATTTTAAGGAATGTACTGTTTTTGACTACAAATCCCAAAATACTCCAATAAGCATAGTCAATGGTCAATGTCATGCTGGTTGTGATATTGTGGGAGTTGTGGAGTGAACATTAGAGGAATGAAAATAACAGATATCCCACCATCCCCTTTCCAGCACACTATTTGTAGTGCTTTTGTGTTCTTAAGAATTGAAGCTATTTAAAACCTAATTCCAAGTCTGAACATTTTCTAACTTCTAACTTCAAGTTTTGGGCTGGAGGGAGGTTCATACAATGGTTTGGAAACCATTGCATTCGTAATTTATGCCACAATCAAACAAACTCATTCATACATATTCTCCCCACATGCAAATGTTACAGTGGTACATTAACCTAAATGAATGTGTGACAATGCACAAGAGCCACCTGGTTGTTTCTAATTAGTACTGTCAACAAGTGCAGAATGTTTTTGTTGCTGATTAGGTGTTTTGCTCTTAATCAACAGTTCAAGAGATACTCTCAGAATCTTGATGGAAGAAGAGAACTGGGATGACATTACCTATGTAGATCAGTGCCATGGTTCTGTTGAATGATTTGGTGTTATATAGGACACACTATAAAATGAAACTTTGCACTTAGGAAGTCAAGGAGCATGGAGGAGAAGCTTCCTTGTTTTTTGAGGAGTTCAGGTTTGTCTTTCTACTTTAGGCAAAAAGGGAACTATGGCAAATGAATTTTGGCGTATGGAATCTTAAGAGCCTCCAAAATGTCATAGAATCATAGGCTCATAGTATAATTGAGTTGCAAGGGGCCTATGAGGCGATTACATCCAACCCCCTGCAGAGTGCAAACCAGGCCTAACAAATAGTTAACAATTTCTTCTTGAATGTTTCCAGCATTGGAGTACTCATAGCCACCCAAGATAATTGGCTTCACTGTTGTACTGCCACTATTAATTAATTAATTAATTAATTAATTAATTAATTAATTAATTAATTGCTAGAAACAATAAAATATCAACTTTATTTTTTTTAAAAAAACGATTCAAAATATAATATAGTGGTGAAAAACAGAAAGAGGGAAGATGCTTCCATCCCACCCTCACCCCCCAAACCCCCTCTTAAACAGTTAAATCTTAACAGGATGACAAAAATGTGTAAAAGACATCCCCCAACTGGGGAAAAATACTGTATTTCTTTGATCTGAACTCCTCAAATCCCCTCAAATTTTATAGCCACTTGCATCAATTGTCCGTGTACCTTGGTATCAGAACTCTGTGTGCTATTTTGTTTTCTTCTTATTTCCTCCCCCTCCTCTCCTTCTCCTTTTGTGTCTTTTTGAGACAAAATGTTAACTGATAAAAGGGACTGTCTTTTTAGAAGACTTGAATTTATGTAAAGTGGAACAAGAGCTTTTTGCTTCAGGAATGTGATAAGAATACTACAATTTAATAAATAAAAATAAATAGACCATCTTAGCTGAATGGTATCATTGGAAAGAGTGCATCTACAGTGGGGAGATGAAGGCATTGAGCAAACAGGAGGAATTTATGGTGTCTCACCCCTCTTGGCTCTGGTGTTCACCTCTCTTCCTCCCTACAGACCTCTTCTACCTCCTTTCCCACACAAAAAGGCTGGGAATAAAGCCTGGGATGTCAATTGATTGCCCTCTCCCCTCCTCTTTTACTACTTTAATAAATTAAGCTGAACAACAATGGAGATGAAAGAAAGCAGGACAATGTGGTAAGTGTAGCAGAAAGAAATTTGAATTGTAATGAGTTGAGCTAATCAGGAAAAGAATGGACTATGTAGAAAGCACTAATGAGTTTCTAAATAAATTCAAAAGGTTAAGAACAGATATGAGGAGAATCCTAATGTGGTAAAGGGAGCTTTGTTATGTTGTTCTTGTGGCTCAGTTCTGTTCTTCTGTATTATATAGTATCTCCACCTTTCTGGTTGACTTGCTATCAGCACTCTTCTTTGTTTTAATTTCATTCTAGTTCTCTGCTTTGCTCTTCCAGAACTGATCTTAATCTCCCTCTTTCTCTTATTTGCATGTATTGGCGCTTCTTTTCCTTGGAATTGCAAGCTCAGTGTTGGTTTTGTTTATGTTTTGCCTTTTCCTCATCTAAATCCAGTGCAAATGTGCTCATTCATGAATCTCCAGCATTGCTTAAATGAAATCAAGGATGCTCCTAGACATCTTCAGTGGGTCTATGGGCAGAAACAAGAGTGGATAAGGGATGGCCTCCAGAGGCACAAGAAGATATGTAAAATCTTCCCATTAAGTCTTTGAACAGTTCACACAATATATTAAAAAGAAACTGTTGCATATTAAGATTCTTTAATTACCTTCTGTGGGTTGGGAAAAAAAAACCTTGCATTTCAGTTTCAAGCCATATTTTGGTATCAAACTATGTTTTACAGATAACCCATAATTGGAGGTGAAATCACATTAGAATCCCAGTGATGTGATCGCTGTTTTAGGGAGACTTGTATTCATAATAAATTAGGCTAGCAAGTCAAGCCCAGAGTTAGCCTCCAAAGCTAAATCACAAAATAAAGCAAATTAATATGCAAATTACAGGAAAAGGGGAAAGTTCTTGCTATGATAACCACACCCTTTCAATAGTTTAAAAATCCCCGTTTCTAATGGTGGGTTTTCTGCTGCAGATAGTTTGGCCCTTAGTCTTGAAAACCTGGCCTTCTCATTCTGCAGATGACCATTTTGGATTGGGTTTGGAAAACAGTTCTGGGATTTCCTTTCCTTTGTTGTTTGGATTGTCCTGTTTTGTATAAATAACGCCAAAAGATTCTTAAAATTAGAATTCGGATAACAATTTTAAAACAAAAATTGAACAATTTTATACCAAAAAAGGGAAACTAATTGTTATTAAACACATTTGTAATCTTTTCCTTCCCTGAAAGAGTTTGGAGTAATGAACAACTGAGCTTATGTGTTGGACCTAGAGAATTTAAAAGTTGACAAGATATAATGACAGTGTGAGCACTGATGGAGGCTCTGAGCTGCATACCTAGACTTATAGTCCTCCAGAGGTTGGGCCTCAGATGCAGGAGTCCCCAGCCAACATGTCCAATAATATTAGAATCCTAGATCTACAGAGCTGGAAGGGATCCTATGGACCATCAAGTCCCACTTTTGTCAAGGAGGCAACATGGGGGGAATCAAACCGCCAACCTCTAGCTCTGCAGCCAGTCAAGCTTCTGAAAATAGAATTCAAAACTTCCAAAGACTGAGAACCAGGAGTCCAGATTAGCCCCCCAAACCTTAGTTTTGTTAACCCTATCCATTATGCTGGCATGGAGAAGGGCCTAACACCCCAAGACAAAAGAATCATATCCACCTGTGTCAGTGCCTGCAGACTGCTCCCAGAGGTAGTCACACAGATATGACAATGTAGCAGCAACAGAAAGTGACATATTTGGGGTTGGTGTTAGAGATGGGCACGAATAAAAAAAATTGGCGATTTGGTTTTTCATTTTTCATTGAGGGATCCGTTTTGGTTTGTTTTCGTTTTTCATAAATTTTTGAAAAAAAATCATTTTCATTTTTCATTTTTTGTTTTTCGTTTTTACCCGCTTTTTGCACAATTTTAAAGCATTTCCGTGTGTGGGCGTCCCCCAACGCCCCAAACCAGAGGGAAACACTAAAAAAAATGATGCTGGCAGAGACACAGTATAGACTAGGTATGCAGGGAGGCTGCAAAGGCAGCGGCGGGCATTGCCCAGGGTGCAAGGCAGCCGCAGAGTGACTGCGCTGCAGGGCAGGGGAGGGTACTCACCATGAGGTATGCACGCACGCACACAGGGAGGCTGCAAGACTGAAGCTAGAGAGAAATCTATTATTTCTCTCCCCTAAGAGCGAGGCTGCAGCCGGCAGGAACACAGAGACAGACACCTGCCTGGCTGGCCTAAAGTGAAAATAATATGTCACAGAGACAGCAATCCCACCCTAACTCCCACTGGAGACTGCAAGGAGGACGGGGGCTGCCAGAGCTTTTTATGCCCTCTGTGGCTGCCAGACCTTCCCAGTCTGCAACCTGGGCATGCTATTGGTTGAAGTTGTCCAAGAATTTACATGATCCCATCACATGGCTTGCATCCATTTTATGGCTGGAATCCATTTTGTGTCAAAGGGAAAAGAAAAAATACATTGGGAGAAAGACATAAACAAAAGTTTTAAGGACCCCAACCCCTGGTAGGTAATAATTTCAAATAATTATCGCTGCGTTTTTACAGATGTTCAGGGTGTTTTAATATCCAAGAAATCAATATTAGGCATCTGGGAGCCATTTTGGGTCAATGTCCCCTAACTCCCCTTAAAGGAAAAAAATACAGCAATCTGAGAAAAGACATAAATGCACATTTTAAGGACCCCAACCCCCTGTTACGTATTATCAGGCAGAATAAATAATTATCGCTAGGGTTTTACGGATATTCAGGACGTTTTTTAGCATTTAAAAACAGCTCATTTCATTGTGCATCGCCATTAACGAAAATGAAACATAATGAACCTAATTTTCGTGGTTCTGTTCGGTTCGTTCCAATTTCATCACAATTTTTGTTATTCATTTTGTTACGTAACAAAATGAATAATGAATAATGGAAATGAAAAAAGTTCATTTCGTTCCCATCTCTAGACGGTATTCTTGGCCTTGTTGGAGCCACTTGACTCTGCCTCTTGCTCTGGTACCATACACAATGGCATCAATACTCTTATCTACAACTTGAAGATGATAGTGCAGAGATGAACGTACTATAAGGAGTAACGATGCCAAAGGGAAAGTCGAATAAGCTTTGCATGTAAGATCTCTTCACATTGAATGGTGGCCATATGCATACTCTTAGATGTATGTTTGATAAAAAAAATGCTTTATATTTCTGAATAAGCCGCGCTGCTCACCACACAGATTGATTCATAGAAAGATAAAGGCAGAGCAATGCAATGGCTACTGCAACTGTGAATTTAAAAAAAGATTGTTCTGCAGCTCATCATAACTCTAAATAACTTCTTTAAATCACACAGACCTGTCAACTATTAGCTGTGTTAGGAAACTACAACACATATGAAATGTACAGACACAGTGATTTTAAAATGAGGCTTGGAGTTTGCTGAGGACTCACCTAACTAGCTCTAAAGCAGATGGAGAAACATAAAATGTATGCAAATCCTTGGAAGCAGATGCAAATAGTTCTCTGTGTGTCTGCATGTGTGCCTGTGCTCAAATTTTCTCCACTAAGTACACCTCACAAACCTTTTAAAAGATCACCAAATTTCAACTCATGTCATGAATTAGGCCAGAAAATTCAGAAGAACAGAGGATATGAAAATCTTTTAAAATAATGCATTGCTGTCAAACCTCCTCCACCAGGAGATAGATCTGATCACTTTCCCCTGGCTTTTCCAATGTAAGATATTTAAGGTTATACCAGGCCCATTAGGGTTTTTTTTTCTTCCCAGGCAAGCTGCACAGTCCCCAAACACCCCTCACAACAAAGGAAAATCAGACCACTCTTGAGCACTCTATATCTAGAAAACCCTGGAAGGGTTGGCTCATGTCAGAACTGACTTGGCAAGCATTATTAGTATTTTTCCCTGAAGAGTTTTCTAAAAATTCACACAGTAATGATTCATTTCCCTCACAAATTGAGGGACATATGCAATGTCCATTTCTGGATACTGCCTCTTCCCATCTCTTTGCTCTTTGGCTGCATATTAACCACATGTCAACCTAAAATAGTGCCAAAGTGCAACCACATTTCTACGGATCATACATTATTCCATTTATCTGTTCCTTTCCTCTTACCATTTTCTTCCTTTGTTGTCTCTATTAACACTGACCAAATCTGGGTTGCAAATTCTACAGGGAAGGGGGTCCATCTTTTCTTTTCCTTTTATCTTTTGTTCATTCTCCAGAAATGTGCATTGAGAGTACAAGATAGTTAATACAAAATGATGAAGGAAAAATGTGGTACTTTGGGTTCTGTGGGTCTGAAATTTCATACAGGGATTCTATGCAGCTCCTATGCAATTTGTAACTTGCAGGATATCAAGGCATTAGGAACAGACTGATAAGATTATTTCCTATTACAAGCCTTGTAATGAAACAAAGCAGGTGTAATGATTTCTACTGCCCTGTGGTGCTTGCTGTTATTGATTGTTTTAGCATGCAGACACGTTCCAAGGAGTTCAGTGAAAATGAGCAGCAGTTTTAAAAAATGAGGAAGCTCAGTTTTTAAGCTATTAAACATAGCTGAATTTGTTGTAACACCTGGACACATATTTAGATTGACACCATCCTGAGTGTTTATAATTGTCAAAGGCATTCCTATTGCCAATAACATATTTTAATTTCCCAATATATAGCAGCAACTATCAAACCAAGCAAAAGAAGAAAACAATTATTTTGTTATTCTTCTTGGAGCCATATACCCTTCCTGGTCTTACCTCACCCCCACCCCATGCCCTTCAGATTTGAAGGCAGAACTCACCTTAGGTTTTATCCTGTATTCTCAAAGTGTTCTGAGAAAACCATGCTTAGTGGTTACAACATGACACTAAGAAAGGTGTCCTGGGATCGGTCCCACGTCCCTTTAAAAGCAGTTTAAATTACTAGAAAAACCTGTGTTAAAAATGCCATCCCCACAGCCACCGGGCTTTTTGAAAAAAAAGAAAAAAAGAAAATCCGGTAATGCCCCTTTAAGCGAGGTTTCTGTGACTCACCCAGGAGGTAAGGAATTTTTTGCCTGGCTTTGATAATCCAACTTTTAAGGAAGCAGACGCCATGGGACCACACAGATGATCTGGATTTCTTCTTCTTTTTAACTCATAGCACTGACAGGCTGTTCCTGGGGCTGATTGGCACTGTTTTTTTTAATTGTTTTTCACCTTCGGAGAAACAGGAAGCCTTAATTTCCTCCAGCCAAGTCCTCCGTTTTTCAAATGCTAGTGCCACCTGCTGGCCCAGGGGGCTGAACTGCACTTTTAAATTAAAAAAACAGCTTTGGACGTGTGAACTCCTGTCCCACTTATTCAATCACGTGATGGGACAAAGAGGAAAAGCCGGACGGACCTTCAGAAGATCAGGATCAAAACCCAGGTGAGATAGCAGCTTAGTGCACCGCCACAGTTTATGTCTCACCTTCCCGATCCCCTCAGTCTTTCATCCCACCTAAAAATCTGATACAGACGGTGCCCCGATCCTTTGCACCACATGGATGGATTGAGGGCAAATTGCCTCCTTTTAGTATTATGATCCAATCTAAGGTTTATTCTCACTCAGAAGTTGGAACAAAACATCAGCTTCTTGAAGAGCCCATATAGTGTGGGGAATATGCACATTCCTATGCAGTGTATTTCTTGCAGCACTGGATTTTCCTTTCTCTTCCAGGCACGTCTGCAGCTGGGCATCCTTTCGGCTTTGGCCCAAACGCTGCATTAGCCCTGAAACTAGTTGTACTTGTCCTCCAGTCTTCCTCAGTAGCACGTTGGACACCTTCTGACCTGAGGGGCTCATCTTCCAGTGTCATATCTTTTAGCCTTTTGTTTCTGTTCATGGGGTTTTCTTGGCAGGGATACTGAAGTGGCTTGCCAGTTCCTACCCCATATGGACCACATTTAATCAAACTCTCCACTATGACCTATGGGATCACTCATAGCTTCTCTGAGTTGCTCAAGCCCCTTTGCTGCGACAAGGCAGTGATCCATTGAAGGGAATCACTTCTTTAGGTGGTTCAAATTGAAGCCATTCCAGTATCACCACTTTCCAGGGATAGGGAGGCACTGGGAAAGTCATCTGTTTCTCACCACATTATATATAACACACTGTTACTGCAACTTTATACATGTATTCTCAGAATTAAATCCCATTTCTTTCAGTTTGATTTCTTCCATGGGATATGCTCTAGCACTTTGCCAGTGACATGCAATTAACTGTAGCCAGTTAAGCAATCGTTGCATGCTATGTGAATATAGGATTTGTGGTTTCAACTCATATGAGTTGTTTAATGGTAAGAAAAAGACAATTGCTGAAAGCAACACTATCATTTTCTTCACAAAAGAAATTTGAAAACCACCTTGAACAGCTTGTATCGTAGCTTTTATACATTTAATTGTGTTTCCCCAACAGTTATTTGTTACAGGACAATAGCTAAAACTTACAAATTGGTTTATTATAACCCATTGATCAGCCACTCAATCATTCTGCAAGAAGTCAACACGGATTTCTTAAAAACAAGTCATGCCAGACTAATTTGATCTCTTTCTTTGATAGAATTACAGGCCTGGTGGATGAGAGGAATGCTGTGGATATTGCTTATCTGGACTTTAGTATGGCGTTCGATAAGGTTCCCCATGGTATTCTTGCTAAGAAGTTAATAGAAAGTGGGATAGATAGTGAAACTGTTAGGTGGATTTGTAATTGGTTGACTGATCGCACCCAAAGGGTGATCATAAATGGCCTCTCTTCAGCTTGGAGAGACATGACCAGTGGGGTGCCCCAGGGTTCTGTTCTGGGTCCAGTGCTGTTCAATATCTTTATTAATGACTTGGAGGAAGGACTAGAGAGTATGCTAATTAAATTTGCAGATGATACCAAATTGGGAGGGGTTGCTAATTCCCTAGAGGATAGGATGAAAATCCAAAAGGACCTTGACAGATTAGAATGCTGGGCCAAAGCTAACGGAATGGATTTCAACAGAGGGAAATGTAGGGTGCTACATCAAGGTAAAAAGAATGAATTGCACAGATATAGGATGGGGGACACTTGGCAGGAGAACAGTACCTGTGAAAGGGATCTGGGAGTCTTGGTGGACCACAAATTGAACATGAGTCAGCAGTGTGATGCAGCAGCCAGGAAAGCCAATGCGATTCTTGGTTGCATCAATAGAAGTATAGTGTCTAGATCAAGGGAATTGATAGTACCACTCTATTCTGCTCTGGTCAGACCCCACCTGGAGTTCTGTGTCCAGTTCTGTGCACCTCAGTTTAAAAAGGATGTTGACAACCTCGAGCGGGTGCAGAAGAGGGCGACCAGGATGGTTGAGGGTCTGGAGGAAATGTCTTATGAGGAATGGCTTAGGGAGCTGGGAATGTTTAGCCTTTCAAAAAGAAGACTGAGAGGGGAAATGATAGCTATGTTTAAATATTTGAAAAAATGTCATATTGAAGAGGGAACAGGTTTGTTTTCCATGGCTTCAGAGACTAGGACTCGGGGCAATGGTCTCAAACTACAGGAAAAGAGATTCCATTTGAACATTAGGAAGAACTTCATGACAGTTAGAGCTGTTCGGCAGTGGAATATGCTGCCACGGAGGGTGGTGGAGTCTCCTTCTTTGGTGGTTTTTAAGCAGAGGCTGGATGGCCATCTGTCGAAAATATTGTGATGGGGTTCGTGCATGGCAGGGGGTTTGACTAGATGGCCCTTGAGGTCTCTTCGAACTCTATGATTCTATGATTCTATGATTCTATCTTATGGTGAGGTAAAGAAGGTATATTATCTTGAGAAGTCCATATTCCTGGTTTGTTTGAAATTGTACTTTTGGATTCAGTAACAGAACTGACATTTAGTAGTAACCTGAGGAGGGCCAGATCAACTAACTGTGCTGAAGAAAATATCATATTTGGCTAGAATCCTATCAGTGTTCACATAAGGTTTGTGTATCTTGCCATGACTAACTACAGGTGACAAAGTGCCAGAGTGCATCTTGACTCTCTAGTTGGGCACAGTGAGCTTCAATCAACTGGAGCTAGTTAAGCAACCCTGACATGAATGCCAACAGGATTCTGGAAATCCGTGCCAAGTTTGAGGGCACCTTAGAACTTCTGTTCTAGCCTTCTTCACTTGCTTGTGGCTCCTCCCAGCAATAGTGTTTGTTGCACCTATACACCCACTCACTCTTTTGGCATAGTGCTACAGAGCTAAATCAATACTACATGAGATAGGAGCTTTTTGAATCCTTGTGTGTGCATATGTGTTAGTGTGTGTGATATACCTTTAGGATAACACTATACAAATCATGTGCTGTCGAGTCAGATTGAGCTAAGATGACTCTTTTCAAGGGTTTCCAGGTAGAGGATACTCATAAATGATTTACTATTCCCTTCTTCTGGAGACATCCTGGAATGTACAGCTTACCCTAGGCCACCCAGGCTGGCTTTACTTGCAGGAGACAATTGAACTCCAATCTTCTGGCTCCATGGCCAGATGCCCAAACCACTGAGCCAGATGCTATCAAGTCATACCCAGCATATAGTGACCCTAATATGATTTTTGGTCACTTGAAGTCAAAACTAGTATTTGTAAATATTCAAAGTCTTCCAGTTCCAACATAGGAGTTCTGAATGGAAAGTCAAAACTGATTGATTATGAGTATTTCTTTTTCAGTCCCTGAGGTACTTAGTCACATGGTGATCTGCTTGTTTTAAAATCTCATGAATAACCTAGTAAAGAATACCCCTGTATAACTGTTATCTAATTCACATAAATGTTAAATACTACAGAAAATCAATGCAAAACAGTCAAAAACCAAGTCATTAAAATCAAAGATGTAAGAAACAATAGAATTTTAAAAGAGTGTTGTAAATACCTGGTATCAAATTTGTAAAACAGTTCTGGGAAGCAGGTTCATTTTATGCCAAGCTCACATTGATTCTACTACTATTTCACATAAGTGTGGTGTCTGAGAATATTATTTTCAAGGACAATCATCTAAGATATTTCTGTGCCATCAAATCCAGGGCAAAATGTCAGGTGTTGGAGCAGCAGAATTTCTCAGTGCAGTGACAAGTATAATACTCTGTAGGACATGTTATGTCATAGAATACACACATGGGAAATAAAAGATAAACCAAGTAGATGGAAGTGCTTTTGACAGCTTCTCTATTGAAATGAGAGAGGTTCTTCATTGTTTAAGAGCCATAGGTTTTTGGTAGCTCACTTAGGAAAGACAGCCAGCTGTTCCTCAGAGGAATTCAAGTAAATATGTTCTGTGCAAAAATGAAACTTGGGGATACAACACTTTCTGATTCACTAATGGGTGGGTGATGAAGTGACATTGTATACTAGAAAAATTGTTCACTTGAAATAAATGCTATTTCCATCTTCATTTGCTGGAAATAAATGCTATGGGTACAAACAGATGGCAATGGTGATAACCAAGAAGGAGGTGCAGTACCTTAAACAGTTAGTTTATATAACTTGGCTTGCAGTTGAAAAACAAAACTAAGCATAATGATGGAACTGTAGTCTTTATTATTGTGCATTGTTTATATCTTCTAGTTTGTGTCTTCCTTGGTTGATATTGACTATCCTGAGTGCTATTTTGCACTATCTACTGCTTCATTTGGTTCTTAGCACAAAATAAGAGGCCAGAATGGATCCTAACTTGGAGATATCTTTAATTTTCATGCTCAGGATTGGACATTTAAGTCTCAACATGCTGCATTTTGATGCAGAATCCACATCAAACTAGCCTACAGTGGCACTGAGCACCTGAGCAGATGTAAAACATGTTCCCAGGTTTCATCCACTGGTCATGTACTGCTTTGTATTGTTTAATAAACGCAAAACAACTGGAATAAAAAGACCCTGCTAAATGTGGGCTTTTCCCTAGCATTAGAATATCCTTGTATCTTAATCAGCTGAAGTAATATAGAGGAACAAAAACAATGGATGTTTTCCAGTGAAACACAACACAGGAGTGATGCATTCTGGCTAGGTTGACTTCATTGAAATATCACTAGAATTCTGATTGTTCTCAGTGATGTATTCCAAATCCTATCCAAACCAAAATAGATATGAAAATGACAGTAATTAAATTCCCTATTTTTGGTTTAGAACAAGGGCTGTCAAACTACTGCTTGATTTATTGCCTAAAACTGAGAGCAAGGCAAAGACTCTTTTTTCTACCCAGCACTGTCTGAAATTTAGGTAAAATATCCCTAACGAAACTTCCCTTTGAGGAAAACAGCACACAGGAGCATGTGTATAACCACACCTATGCCACTCGCCAATGTCCTTTTGCACTGGACTTTTCTCATTCTGATTGGTCAATATCTGCTTCACTTTACCCTAACTATTGCCTAATTTATCTTCATATGCTGCCTGGGCAGGACAGACGCTGACACAGTTCTTTCAAAGTGATAATGACCACAGCCATCTGCTCTAGCCTTCTACAGTTTGCCTTGAAGCACTTTCTTTAGCAGTATCCAAATTTCAAAAGTAAGACTGATGGATAGCAATAAATAAATAAATAAAGATGGAAATGTACTATACACAGACAGTGGCTGGACTAGCTGAATGACAGGTAGAAAATTTCAGAGTACACAATATACTTCTTTGGTAGATTCAGCAGCAGATCTTGGAAAAGTTATTTTTCAGAACTACGGTCTCTGAGGACAATATGAGGGTTCTGCTATGCCAGACAGGTACTAAACCAGAGTTAATGCAGGACTAAATGTTACAGAGCACAGCAAGTGTTCCATTACAAGGGTGTTTTACACTAATTCTTAGAAACATATATTAAACTGGTGAAGTACTAGCCCATCCTATCAGCAAGTATAATTCAAAGTTGGGGTCACTGTGATTTCCCAAACTAATTGCACACGTAGTAAAAAAAAAATGCTACCTTATCAAGGGGGGTAATACAGTTTGTAAAGCAGTAAAATACATTACTGAGTGGAGCCATAAGGTTCGCCTTGGATTTTTAAAAACTAAATTTGAATATGCAGGCATACATTAAATTAGACAGTTTACACAAGCTCCATCTAGAGGCTATGAACAGTAGAGAACACAACAAACACACACAAACACAGTGAAAAGAAATTCACAAGCTGCAGTATAATTCAGTATTCAACTTTTGTTTTTTCAAGTGCTTTTAAGGATGACTGGAAAATTCATCAAGAGTCTCGTGGTGCAGTAGTTAAATTGCAGTTCTGCAACCAAAATTCTGTTCACAACTCAGGTTCACTCCCAGGCAACATGCTCAAGGTTCCATTGTTCTGAGGCTGGTGAATTGAGTACCCAGTTCATGGACGAGGGGATGTGCTTTAAACACTAGAGATGGACACAAACCGAAAAAATGGTGATTCGGTTTGGTTCAGTTTGTTTTAGGGTTTGGTTCATTTCGTTTATAACTTTTTTTTTGGAAAAATTCATTTTGTTGGTTTGTTGATTCATTATTTGTTTTCCGCACTTTGCACAATTTAATCCATTTGACAGTGTGTGGGCGGGAATTTTTTAAAAATAAATAAATAAATAAAACACAGACGTTGACAAGTTACTCACAACTGCACAAACTGGACTGGCAATGTCATAATATGTAAAATTGACAAAATGTATGTATTGTATATTTAACAGAGTGAAAAGAGAATTGTAAAATGGAGTCAGTCAAAACTGCAGTGTCATGATGTTAGCCACAAGTGCAAGGAATTAGAAATCACTAGCAGGTTAAGTGATTTAGCACAGGTCGAATAGTAAATGACATCATGGTGTATCAGAATGTGATTGGTTAAAATCATGTCTGATGAGGTATAAATGTGTATATAAGAACTGGCTTGTATAATGTTAAATTGGGACTGTTTATGGTGAGAAAACAGTACCCCACACTCTGTTGATTTGTATATGTGATATTGCTTGGCGTTGTGCTTTTGTATATTTGCTGTATATATTCAATATAAGAGTTTTATTCCAAGTCATGTTTCTTTGTCTCTCTGTTTCTGGGTTCTGATAATACTTATAATAACAATTAACTACACTTTATCTACATGCTACTGCTGCTAAGCTCATATTTATTCTTGCTATACACATGTGTGTAATAACATTTTTCATAATCCCTTAATTATTTGTTTGATAGGCAGCATCCTCATTCTCATCCACATCATCATCATTTCCAATCATCCTTACTGGTGGCGGTGGCAGCGGCATTGGGCCGATCCTGTCCCCTGTGGCAGGGGCTTTTCAAGTGCTGACTATGTGGCCCCTGGAGCCGAGTTGGCACTGCTTTTATTTTTTATAATTTTTTCTTTATTTTAGGGTGCAAAACCTCTGGGGCTGTGTGAGCGAACCTTTTTTAATTTTTTAATTTTTCAAGTGGCTGACTGTGCAGCCCCTAGGGCCGGGTTGGCTCTGTTTTTATTTTTGATATTTTTTCCTTTATTTTAGGGCACCAACCCAGCCAACCCTTGGTCTTGGTCAGTGCTCCTTTTTATTATTATTTTGATTGGGTTTTTTTTTTTACTGCAGACAACATGGCCCACGCTACAACTGTAGCACGGGCCGGTCATGGTTTTTTATTTTTTTGGGGGGGGGGGCTGGCTGCAGGCCAGTTCCACAGCCCGCGGTCCGGGTCCACTGCTCATGGGCTGGTATCAGGCCTGCGTGCCAGATCAGTTGTTGTTGTTGTTGTTGTTTTTTGTTTTGCCTACTAAGGCCCGGTTACATGACCCACAACACGTTTCTGTGACCCATGGGCTGGTACTGGGATCATGCGCTAGATCAGGTTTTTGTTTGTTTTTTGTTTTGCCAGCTGCAACCTGGTTCCGTGGCCCGCATGGAATCGTGGGGCCAGTACCGGGCCTGCACACCAGATCGGGGTTTTTATTTTTATTTTTATTTTCCAAGTGCTGACCGCGCAGCCCCTGGGTCCAGGTCGGCGCTGGTTTTATTTTATTTTTCTTTATTTTAGGGTGTCAACCTGGCCACCCCTGGGGCTGGGTTGGCACTCCTTTTTTATTTTTATTTTTATTGTTGTTTTTTTACTGCTGACCATATGGCCCGCACTACAGCTGTGGGCCGATCAGCTTTTTCTTTTTCTGATCGCCCCTCCCTGAAGCCAGGAAGACTAGACTTCCAGGACCAGCACCAGGTAGGAGACATCTCCGGCGCCGCCATTAACAAACCGAACCCAACTGAACCAATTTTTTTTGTTTCGTTTCATTTTGTTTGCAATCCACTCTGGGGTTCATTATTTGTTTTGTTATGTAACAAAATGAATAACAAATAATGAAACAAACTAAAAGTTCATTTCATGCCCATCTATATTAAGCACTATGGGGTAGCCTATAAGCAGCATGCTTTATTAATAGCTACTAATTAAAACATGGCAATTTATTATCTCAAATATTGAAGGAGAATTTTCATTGTCAGCCATGGTCCACCTTCATTCACTCAAGCAGGAGACCTGCCACCTCTGTTGTTGCTGATCGTCAGCACTGCTCACTTTTTGTACCAAGTGGCCAGCACTGCTCTGTCTCCCCAACCTGGCAGGTCAAAATGACAAGCACTTGAGAAGTTCCTCAGAACAAGGGACCTGAATGATTATGGGTAGAAAACACATCTTTTTCTCCATTGAAGCGTTAATTTGGAACAGAAAACAGCTGGCATAACTCCTCAAGATCCACCAGGGAGATCTAGGCTAATTGTGTCCTGCTTGACATGACTGTGGAAGGCTCTGGAAGGCTCTTCAGCATGGTGGCATGGGACTGTGCTGTGGTGTGGGGGCATGCTCTGTATCCTGAGTTGGAGTCGTCACCTACCTAAGTAAAGGACCATGCCTTAGAGCCTATAAAGTTAACTCAGAACCTGACCACACTCCTGGAGGGGTCATTTATTTTGAAGTCAGGTTAAAGCTTTTAGCCTGACTTCAAACATTTTGTGTCAGTGTGTGCTTGCTCATGTTTGCTGCCGCGGCCTACACTACCACCACCTGTAAAAACAAGGGCAGTAATGTGGGGAAGGTGACAGGTGTGATCAGGTTGGCAGAAGGAAAACAGAGGGGATGTGTGCAGTTAAGGGCAAGGTCGTGATTGAGATGGTGGGCAGGTGGCAGGCTGGTAGAGGGGCATTCAGGTTTGTGGAGTGATGGGGCAGGAAGGGGTGATAGCCAGGGGGCAATCAAGTTGGTAAGGTGGAAGACAGGCAAGGTGCATTGGGCTCGCACAGGGTGTTCAGATTTGTGGGGGAACTAGGGGGTAGAGATGGGCACGACTCAAAAAAATAATTTTTCGTTTTTCGTTTTGTGCATTCTTCGTTTTCGTTTTCGTTACAGAACAAAACGAAAAAACCAAAACATTAGCATTCTTTTCGTTGGAATGTGTCAGCCATAACGAAAACGAAAAACAGGGCAAAAATTTTCGTTTCGTTTCGTTTTCGTTTTGTTTTCTGGAAAATTTTCATTTTCATTTTCGTTGCGTAATGGAAACGAAAAATAAAAATGACAAAAACGAAAATTTCACTGAGTCGTGCCCATCTCTACTAGGGGGTAAAGTGACAAGCTGGCAGGGGGGTGATTGGGCTGGCATAGCAGATTGTGTGGTGGAGTGATTGGGCAGGCAAGCAAACAATAGTGAATTTTTCTGCTCCTGTCAGGGACATTCACACACATGGAATTGATCCTAGTGAACTGAATCTGCATCTACTTCAAAGTCAATGTACCTCTGATGAAGGAGCATAAAAACTTGCTCCCCTGGCAAACTAAAAGCAAAAAAAAAAAAAAAGGGAAAGTGTTCTGCTTATATACCGCCCCATACCACTTCAAGTAGTCTCTGAGTGGCCTATAGTTAATTATGCAGGCTACACATTCCCCCCCCCCCCCAGCAAACTGGGTACTCAGTATACCAACCTCGGAAAGATGGAAAGCTGAGTCAACCATGAGCTGCTACTGGGCATTGAGCAGAATTTTACCCATAGTACAGGCATTTAACTACTGCGCCACAAGGCTCTGTGTATGCCTGCTTCTTGAATGTACGCCTCACTTTGAGTTGGGTTTCTTTTAGTAGAAGCTAACTCAAGAATGTTGTTTTTTATCCTCACTTGGATTAGGCTCTTAAACACATGGCACTCAGCAATACCTCTGGTTGTGCTGTGTCTGTACAGAAGTACCAAAGAAGGTATGAAAGTTGAGCAGCAGGCAAAGTGGGTTGCAATTTCCTTTGCTTTTTCCAATATCTGTTTTGGGGATAAGCTTCTTTATAGCTCCCTGCTGAAATGAAGCAGTTTCCCAAGTAATACAACAAGGAGAAGGGGTTTTAAAACCTTTGGTAAAGAGAAAGGATACTGCTTTTCAAGCTAGTTAAAGTGAGAACATGCACCACCAAGAGGAGGTCATGACCTCCAAAGGAAGAGAGAATTATCTTCCAGAAACTAAGCTATATTTGAACAGGGATGACATTCTTCGGGGTAGAAATATAAGGTATGTATAATAAAGCCAACAGATTACTGTCTTGGTGGGTCCCATGTAAAGCATGATAGATAATTCAGTCAAACTGGCCAAGGTGGTGTTTCTTCCCCAATTCTTGTTCTGTAAAGGCAAAGGCTTGCAGGAACTATATCTGGAAACTGGGCATTCAGTTTGTTTTCAAACATGAATTCAGCTCTAGATGCCAAATGAAAACACCCAGCTTGAGTCATTAAAATTAATTACAATGAACAGCTGGATTTGGTTTTAAGGTCTGACTCTGAGGATTCAGCAGGGCAGAGAACATACCCAAGAACAAGCTGTCTAGAACTAGGAAAGAGATTCATGCCAAACATGATTCATCACTCAGAAATGTGCTATTGAAGCAAAACAAATTGAGAAGCTGTGTAGCTATCACTAAAACCAAATACAAAAGTAGAACAGGTGATACCTTTAGGCTACTAGAAAAATAACCAAAAAAGTTGCTAATTTTTGAGGGCAAAACCCTCTTCCTCAGAGCTGTACCAACAGGTTGAAAAGATGGAGTTGCCAGGAGTTATTTCTTGGATGTAAAGTCCTTGGCAAGATAGAAAATATGCCAGGTAGTTTGCAGAAATGTCCTGCACACCTTTAAAAACAGGCTTCCAGCCAATTTTATTACAGCAGTGCAAATGGTGCTTGTAGAATTTCTTCCAGAGTTTTCAAAAGCCTGTAATTTGTATATAGTGGCTTGCCCACAAAATCAGCAGGGTCTGCATTTAAGCAAATAAATAAATAAAATAGAGGAATGAGAGGGAAAGCCCAGATATTTTAAACAGAAAAACCAAACAGACGGTGGATTGACTCTATAAAGCAGGGGTCCTCAACCTGGCCCCAGGTCCAGATGCGCCCCCCCAAGGTCCTGAATCCAGCCCCCGGGACCAATTGCAATCCCTCACCTACCCCCTGCTTTCCAAGCAAGCAAGCCTCTGCAGCTGCTTCTATTGCTGAGGCAGTTCAAAGCAGTGGGCTATGTTGCTTCTCCCACTCCCCCCAACTACCACCCAGATGATCAGCCTGCTGGCTAGTGGGGCATTCAAAGTGGGAGGGCTACGGCATGGTTCCCCACAACCCCCACCCACCACCCAGATGGTTGGGGTGCCAGGTACAGCTGAGCGGGGCAATTTAAAACAGGAGGGATGTGGCAAGGTCTCCCACTCCTTCCATGGCCCTGAGGCTTCACCCCTGCTCCTCCTCCACCCTGCCCACCTGCCTTCCTTGTGTGGCTGCCACCTGTGTTATTGTAGTTGTGAGGAATGAAGGGGGCAGGCGGAGGCAGCACCAGCCAGCCTTCTGAGCCAGAGCAGCCATGGCAGTGGACCACTGGAGGGATGGACGGCGGGTGACTGAGGGGGAAACGGAGCTTCTTCCCACCCAACCAGTCCCCTCTGAGCTGCTGCCTTCCTCTGTGGAGTGAGGGAGGGGAGGAGGGAGCACGGCCATGGCAGGAGGCTGAAGCTGCCACCACCATTACTGGGTTAGAGACCAGCGAGGAGGAGGTGGTGGAGAAAGAAGAGAAGGGAAGAGAAGGCCAACAGTGGCCTGGGCCTGGTTCCTGGGAGGCTGGCAGGGCTGCATTTGTCCCCAGTTGGTGATGGGCAGGCTGATGAGCCAAGAGAGCACCAGAGCCTGGCTGGACTCAGCCAGTGAGTGGGCTGCAGGTGGTGTTGGGAATGCCTTCCTGCCTCCTCTCCCTCCTTCCCAGTCCTTGCTCCCTCCCTCCTTCACTTGCAGTGCACCAAGTTGGGCCAGGCAGGGCCAGGCCAGGTGAAGAGAAGAGGCAGCTTTCCCTCCAGGGCACAGTGAGGATGTGATGGCCAGGGCACACAGCTAGATCTGCGTGCAGTGGCACCAGCCTTGCTGCCTTTGCTGCGGCTGCTGCTCCTCATCCTGAGTGGCCATCCAGAAGGTGATGAGGGGCCTGAGCTTGCCTGGGCTGCCACCTCCTTCCCGACACAATGAAGGAAGGAAGAAGAGCCGCTCCAGCCACTGCCACTGGAGGAGGAGGAGGAGAAAGAAACGCAGCAGAGGGATCCCAACTGTGGCACCTCAGGGTGGTGATCTGCAGCAGGAGGCATTGCTGAGGCCCTGGAGACACAATGATCATGGGCCTATTGTGGGGGTCTCTGCCCACTTGCCCCTCCCTACCCCCTTTTTCCATATCGGCCTGTTGTTGTTGTTGTTGTTGTTGTTGTTGTTGTTGTTGTTGTTGTTGTTGTTGTTGTTGTTGGATTGGTCTGGCACCCAGTGGTGTCTGGGGTGTGGTGGACTGGCCCGCTGTTTGAAAACTTTGAGGACCCCTGCTCTAAAGGAAGCCATAGGCATGAGATTGCAAGAAATTAGCAGGCTATTGAGAACAGGACATTTTGGCAATCACTCCTTTGTAAAGTTCCCATAACTCAAAAGTGACTTGACAGCACACCACAACCAAAAAGAAAATCAGCAACAGAAAATAAACATGCTCCAGTTCTAGCATATTGCAAGAATATATACAAAAGAGAGGGGGAGGAGGAGGGAGAAGGAGAGACAGGGAACAAAAATTTGGGAATCAGCAGCACATGCTTGTTTTTTTCAGCGGGAAAGCAGAAATAGAGAGCAATTCCTTTTTGGACTAAAACTCCCAGAATTCTGGACATTGTAGTCTTTCAATGGAACATTCCCCATCTTTATAGGGCAAGTATTTGTCTGGAGATGCACTCATTCGCCACAGTATCAGTAGTATGTGTGCATAATATCCTGCAGTATGTTTTTAAAAAGTTGCATACATGTTAAAAAGTGTGTTGGGTTTTAAATGTTTCAAAGATTAGCAGAGTTATGCATTGACATGGAAAGATACTTGCTCAGTACAGATTTGAAGATGGGAGACAGAAGTTAAACTTTAGCATAAAAGCTTGTATTACCAAAAACCAGATGCACAATGAGATAAAACATACCACATAAATATATACAGAGTAGTGATGAAACTGCGCATCTCACCAAAAAGCAGTCCCAAAGTAAAACGAGTTACAATCCTGCCTTTTATACATGTGGCAGACATCATATAAACCAACCACATGAGTTACACATAGGCAGACAATGTTAATCAGTTATCCATGGCACCTGGATATAAGTATTCTGACCTTTTCACGTGATTAAACTATTCACCTGTATCTTGACAAATGACTAGGCAGTTAAACACAGAAACCATTTCGAATCTGATAAATATTATAGTACATACATTTTGTTAGAAGTTACATTACTTGACAATGTTTGTGTGAAGAGCTTCATTGATGGCCTATAGCTGACTTTTACTCTGTCTTGTGAAGAAATAACTCAACCACACACATAAACTCTGGAGAAAAATAGGACACAACTTTATTAAGTAATTACAGCACAGCTAATATAGGCAGGCATTGGTTTGGATCCCAACATTGATGAACCCCACTGTTCTACGATGTAGCCTGTCTCCTTAATAGACTCCCAAGCATGAACTTCCAGGCACCATGCGGACGTAAGCCACTACATGGTGTCACTGTCTTCCTCCTGGGGATGGGAATGGGCCATATGCCCCACCACCTGGGTGGGCAAAGCACTACCCCGCCCCCACAGCCACCAGTTCAGGTCCAGCCAGGCTTTGCAGGGCAGCACCCGCTGCCTGCCAACTACAGGATCCAAGCCAATGTGTTCAAAAATGCCTTCCAACAAACTGTGACAGCATGTGAGCAACCACATTTGCTTTGCTGGGGGGGTGGGTGGGGCATGGCAATGGTCCAATTGGCATATTAGTTGGATATTAGTATGCCCAAAGAAGCAATAAATAAATAAACATCTTGTTCCTAAATGGAAGTTGACTGGAAATGCAGACATATCCTCATTATCTGGATCTTCCTTGATTTTCACAATGTTGACCCCCCCCCCCTTCATTGTCTACAACTGATTACTGAATGGGGATGGAGAAATTCAGGCTATGCAACACACTGACTGCGACATTGAGCATATCTTCATTTTTTGAATGCCAAGAACCTGAGAGTTAAACTATATAAATATAAGGGTGACCAAAACTGACAATTTTTTCTTCCCAGTCATAGAATTTCACATACTTGATGCCCTTAAAAGTCTGGGGTTGAGCCTATGTGTATGCACATAGTGACTTTCAAAACTTTGCCTGTTACACCTGGAAGGCAGTTTTTGTAACTATGTTACATTATAGTAACCCTGTGCCTAACAGCTACATTACTCATTACTAGAGATGGGCACGACTTAGCGGTATTTTCGTTTTCGTTTTCGTTTTTCGTTTTCGTTACGGAAACGAAACAAAAACGAAAATCGGCACCAACCTGGACCGAAAACGGAAACGAAACGACTAATTTCGAGCCAATTTTCGTTTTTCGTTACTGGAAAAGCACTCAATTGAGCTAAATGGGGAGAAACGAAAAATTTTTCGTTTTCGTTTTCATTTTTTCGTTTTTGTTACGTAACGAAACGAAAACAAAAAATTTTGAAATTAGCCCACGAAAACGGAAACGAAACGACTCAGACCCTAGCCGAAAACGAAAACGAAAACGAAACTTTTTTTCTGAGTCGTGCCCATCTCTACTCATTACCTCCTAAGTAGCTAGGTGTAGACAAGCAGGTTACTTGTAGCTAAGTACTTCCAAGATCTGCCTTCAAGAAGTTTGCATTTGAGAAGTACAGAAAACAGCTGGGTTTTGGTGGTGGGGAATTATAGAAGGACATGTGTTACAGCAGAAGAACTAAACACCCTTTTCTCATTCCTTGCCTGCTTTCTTACATTTTCACGCTGCAAAGCACTTCTACCCAGAACACACATTGCCAGGCGGGCTCACATTGTGAGCAGATGCAACATGACAGGCCTTAAGTGATTTATTGCTCAAAGACTTGCAGCTGAACACAAAGAATGCATTCACTGAAAAGTATTGGGTTCAAGGTGATATCAGGTGATATGAAATCTCATTTTGTGGTGTTTGATTTATGAAGGTTATTTTGTGCATTCAGGTAATCGCTTGATGTTACAGACTTTGAAAGATGAACATGTGTGCATGAATTCACTCATAAGGTATCTGGGCACTGAGTCGGGCTAGTTGACTTCTCAGTATCTGTGACCTTTCTGGTTGCTAGAGTTAGAGATCTGAGTAGTAGTCCAACCCCACACTGGGAAAAAAAATCCTATTTATTTATGGTTTGGCCACCCGGCAACATTTTATCTGAATTTTCTCCAAGTCTGCCTTCCTGTCTCTGCCACAATGACTCTGAATGATACCGGTGCTGTGGAGGATGTTAGCAGCTGCAAAACATATAGAAAATGAATAAAAACTGTGCCGCAGCTGCTGTACACAATGGGCCCAGCCTCTGAGAACTTGTGAAGGTTTTCTTTGATGGGTGAAATGTACTGAAATGATCCTTCTCAATTTCTCTGCCCTCAAATAACGTGAAGAAACACACACACACACACACACACACACACACACCGTATTTTAAACCTGTGAGGTTTAGGTCTTTTCCAGGACTGTGCAGTCATCCTCAGTATGACACTGCATGCAGCTGTTCTTAAAACGGACTTCTGAATTTTGTGGGGGAAGATATACATACAGTACACCTGCAAATAATGTGTTTGTGTGTGTCTGTGTGTGTGTGTTTGAAGTGAGAAGGAAGGAGACAGTGGAATTAGCTTGTTATGGACAGAGAGCTGTTTCAAATGGTGCCCCAAGAGATATACATCAAGGATTTCCAAAACATCTCCCTCTAAGCATTCCTGCACAGTGTCTGAACTCTGAATAGAGAAGAATGGCAAATATTTCACATACACAAATATTTAAAACTGTGATGCAGGAACACCATTCCTACTCCTTTCAAAAATAAAACAAAATGTCCAGTAGTTTTGAAGTGAGAGGGGAAAGAGCAGGGTGGACAGGGAAATTTCCTAGACAATTTGGCTGAGGGACAAGTTTAATGAAATAAGTTGTTGCCATCATTATCCAAAAATTTCTGTGTTCCCTTCCTTTAGCTGTTGTGAGTTTTTCAGGCTGTTTGGCCATGTTCTGCAAGTATTTCTTCCTGACATTTTAGCAGTCTCAGTGGCCAGCATCTTCAGAGGGCAAGGAGCTCATGGAACTCCCAGAACATGGCAAAACAGCCCAAAAAACCTCATAAGCTATCATATCCCAGCTGTGAAAGTCTTCAAGACTATAGTTGTGAGATTTTCAGGCTGTTTGGCCATGTTCTGGAAGTTTTTCTTTCTGGTGTTTCGCCAGACTCTGTGGCTGGCATCTTCAGAGGACAAACAGCTCAGGGAACTAGGAATTCTCTCTGTGCTCTGGAGTATAAAGTGAGGAGGGCAAGATCAACTAACTGTGCTGAAGCAAATATATTTGGCTAGAATCCTATCAGTGTTCACATAAGGTTTGTGTATCTTGCCATGACTAACTGGAGGTGACAAAGTGCCAGAGTGCATCTTGACTTTCTAGTTGGGCACGTGGCTAATACCATCCTCTGCTACCCACTTTGTCAATAAGTTTCAATCGACTGAAGCTAGTTAAGCAACCCTGACATGAATGCCAACAGGATTCTGGACATCCCTGCTAAGTTTGAGAGCACCTTAAAACTCCTGTTCTAGCCTTCTTCACTTGCATGTGGCTCCTCCCAGCAGCAATGCTTGTACACCTATACACCCACCCACTCTTTTGGCATAGTGCTACAAAGCTAAATCAATACTACATGAGATAGGAGCTTTTTGAATCCTTGTGTGTGTGTATGTGTTAGTTTGTGTGATATACCTTCAGGTTAACACTATACAAATCATGTGCCATCAAGTCAGATTCAGCTATGATTACTCTTTTCAAGGGTTTTCAGGTAGGGGATACTCATAAGTGATTTACTATTCCCTTCTTCTGGAGACATCCTGGAATGTACAGCTTACCCAAGGCCACACAGGCTGGTGTTACTTGCAGGAGAGAATTGAACTCCAGTCCTCTGGCTCCATGGCCAGATGCCCACACCATGGAACCAGATGCTGTCAAGTTATACCTAGCATATAGAGACCCTAATAGGATTTTAGGTCACTTGAAGTCAAAACTAGTATTTGGGGTATAGAGTGAGTGAGACTGCAGTTTTTTAAGTTGTGGGAAATTTGTCCGATGCAGGAAGACGTTTCGATGCAATCAGGGGTAGCAATGATCCTTCTGTGTAGTTGATGGGTGTCGTTAGCTGTTCAGTTTATGAACTGATCATCTTTGCTTGTGGCTGTGTGGGAATCATTGAGTTTTGACCTTTTGCACTCTGCAGCTATTAGTACTGGAAGCCGGGTTTTGTTGATTTTCAGACTTTCTTTTTTTCTTGAAACTGTGCTTATGTTTGTGGATCTAAATGGCTTCCCTGTGTAGTCTGACATAGGGATTGGTAAAGTTGTCCAGTACCTCTGTGTCCTGGAAGAGGATTTCATGTCCAGTTTGTTTCAGGGTGTGTTGAGCTACTGCTGATTTTTCTAGTTGTTTTAGTCTGCATTGTCTTTCATGTTCTTTGATTCTGGTCTTGATGCTGCACTTTGTGGTCCCAATCTATACCTGGCCACAACTACAAGGTATCCAGTATACTTCTGCAGTGCGGAGTGGGTTCCTTTTCTCCTTTGCTGACTAGAGATCGGCACGACTCAAAAAAATTGTATTTCGTTTTTCGTTTGGTCGTTTAGGGGTCCGTTTCGGTTCATTTTCGTTTTCGTTGGGTTAGCATTCTTTTCAGTTCAATGTGTTTGCCGCAACGAAAATGAAAAACACGGCAAAATTTTTCGTTTTCGTTTTTGTTTTGTTTTTGAAAAATTTTCGTTTTCGTTTCGTTACCTAACAAAAACAAAAAAACAAAAACGGAAACGAAAATTTCGCTGAGTCGTGCCCATCTCTATTGCTGACTGTAGCATCTGTTGTATTTTTGGGGTGGGTCTAAATACTGTTTGTAGGTTGTGTTTTTTCAACACTTTGTCCATGCGGGCCATGACTCCTTTTATGTATGGCAGAAATCTGTCAAATTGCCCAGATTCATCTGTATCTGGATGAGGACTCCCTGAGAACTGTCATGCAAGCGCTTGTGATCTTGCGGATAGACTACTGCAACGCTCTCTACGTGGGGCTGTCCTTGACTCTTATTCAGCGACTTCAGCATGTGCAAAATGTGGCAGCCAGACTGGTGGCGGGTGTGCATCAATATGACCACATCACCCCAGTTCTCGCCCACCTGCATTGGCTACCCGTTGTGTCCCGAATAAGATTCAAGGTCCTGGTTTTAATTTTTAAAACCCTCTATGGCTTGGGACCTGAATACCTGGCTGAGCATATTTCTCAAAGGTCAACTGAGGCCCGACTAACTAGAATGTCGCGGGCGCACTCGTTTCGGGTGGCCACATCCAGGGAGGCTCGGAAAACGGTCACCCATAACTGAGCCTTCTCTGTGGCTGGCCCTGTGTTATGGAACCATCTCCCGAGTGAGTTGCGCCTTGCACAGTCCCTGCCAGCCTTCAAAAGGGCCTTAAAGACTTGGCTTTTTGTGAGGCATTTGGTGACTGTTAATGTTTTTTTGTTGTTGTTGTTTTGCCCGGCCATCCCGCCATAGGCTCTTTTTGTAGTATTATTATGATGTTCTTCTCTATTTGTTTTTTGTTGCTTTTATTTGTTGCAAATCGCCCAGAGTTCCCACTGGAAGATGGGTGGTATATAAGTATATAAGTAAATAAGTAAATAAATAAATAAATAAATAAATAAATAAATACTTTGTTTGCTGGAAGCTGTTTGTCTTCTTCAGTTTGGTGTTGTTTTGCTAATTCATAAATTGGCTAGGTGTTTTGCTAATTCATAAATTGGGAAGCCAATGGTGCTAACAATGGGCCTGAGTGGGGTTGAGTCTTTGTGAAGTTTTGGGAGTCCGTATAATCCTGGTGGAAGAGTTTCTATCTTGCAAATTCATGGAATGAGATTGGGGTGGAAGGAGGAACTCCTGACCAGCATGTTTGTTTGTTTTTTGATTTTGTTGGTGGCATCCTGCTTTAGTTTTCTGTAGGTGGTGGGGTCTAGAAGTTGTCTGATCCCCCCCCCCGTATTCTTCTGTTTGCATGATTACTGTGGCATTGCCTTTGCTGGCAGGATAATGATGTCAGGATGTGTGCTCAGGGACTTAATAGTGTTTCTCTCTTTTCTTGTTATGTTGCTTGTAAAGGAATCTCATAATGAGACCGGGATATTTTAGCTTCTGTCCAGGCATCCATATGCAATAAATCAACCTCAGCTGATCTATGTGAGAGCCTGAAGACTTTCAAAGCCTCATGAGCTCATCTATTTTGACTTCCCAGCCTTTCTAGGTGTGATGCAAGGTTAGACTTACCAAAAATATTATTAAGTCACCTTCTGAAAGATTAAAAGCATTTATTGGGGCTATTGGAAGTTACACAAAATAATGCTCTTATCTAGAAAATAACAAAGCTGATTTCTACACTAACTTTCATGAGGCCAGAGGCGAATGGCTCCCTCTAATTTCCCAAATTACATTTTTCTAAGCTTGTCTTGTCTTCATGTGCTGAAAGAATCTTCTCACCGTCTCTCTCCCAACTCAATTCAGACTGTCCATTAGCATAGGAAACATCGGTCACATGTTATTCATAGACCAATCAGATTCTTCTTGCTTCTTCACTGAACCCTGTTTACTCACCCAGCAAGCTCATGTTTACACATACTACAGATAAGCACACAGCTACTGAAATGAAACTACAGTTTAATATTCAGTATTTACATTTGGCCTAACTAACAGGCTTCCCTACTTCTAATCCTGTTACATTGCTATTTGGGGGTTTTGCTGTTCATAGGATCCTTGTCATTTCACTTCTTTTTTCCTCTGCTTCCTCTTCCAGAAGATGGTATATGGCTGATTCCACATTTGCAATGATGTCTTCCACTGGAATTTTATTGGGTGTGACTGCAATTTCCTCCTTTGGCTAAGACTGAAGTTTCTTCCTGGGAGAGTTGGCGTTCAGTTAGGTTGATGATAATTCATGAGGTGTCTAGTGTGGGTGTTGGTTGATTTGTAAGGCATTTGTCAAATTTCTGTTTTTGTCTGGCTCTGTGGGCTTCCATTTCTTTTTCCATTTTCATGTAGGAGAGGAATTTTGTCCCAACCCTGGCTTCTCATTTTTTTTATATGTAAGAATAGTAGTTCTCTGTCTGTGGTGTCCAGTATTTTGCAGGTTGTATGAATTCTTTCCCATAGGAGGACATGTTCCAGGAGGCCATTGATATGGGTAGCTTTTGAGGAGACAAAGGTCCTTTTTGTCTTGAGTTAGTCTGGTATAGTATTTGAGTCCCTGCAGTGTAGCGGAAATGTTGAAGAACATAGTAGATGTATTCTTTTTCTTCAGAGTGTTTCCAGACTTTGGGTCTGTCCGACTGTTTCAAGAATACATTCCCTTTGTTTTGCTTAAATGAATGTGTCCTGTGGAATCAAAGAAAGAACTGAAAGCAAAAGTCTCTATATATTTTTTTGCATTTTGTCCTTTTGTTTTTAAATGAAAGGGCCTATCCCCATTGATTCCAGCTCAGATAGCTTAACAAAAGGACAACTAAAGCAGAGATGCAGAACAGGCCTAGGAGTAACAGTCATGGCTAGAGATGGGCATGAATCAGAAAAATGGTGATTTGTTTTGATCCATGATTTGTCAAGGTTGATGAATCATAAGTAACACATTTACATTTTTTCTTACAAATCATTGAATTGTTTTGTTGATTCTTTTTTGCATTTTAATCCCTACAAAATGCACCCCAAGCACCTATAAACACCAAAAATTGCAGGAATTATTTCCTCCAGCCTGTCTTACAAGCCCTACATGTTTGGTGGTGTTTAATTTCCAAATGTCCATGTCATGTACCCTCAAAGAGGAGTTCCACAGGAAAATGTCCCCCAAACATCTAAAGGCTTCTCTTCACTCTCCTCTACAATCCCTCTAAATTGGGTGAATATTGGATTTTAGACATCTGAGCAATATATTGACAAAGTTACTCCTATGAAAGTGCCCTTTCGTTGGGGTAAAAACAGTCTTGACCAAACTTGACAGGATTCTGGAGCAGAGCAGTGTCAGAGGAAGTCTCTGAGCACGCTTGATGTCTCTAGGTGCTTGGAAGAAACTTTCCTAGGTGGAGCATCTTTGGGATGCATAACTCAGACATCAAAAATCCAATTTTCACCAAACTTGGGCGGATTGGAAAGGAGGGGAAGGTTCCCTGAAATTCTGGTGTCTCTAGGTGCCTGAGGAGTGGTATTTTTCCTTAATGAATTGATGAATGAAAAATTGCTAAAATTCATCAATTCAAATTATCAGGTTATTGATACATACAAAAATAAATTGATTAATTAGAGATTTTTGAAAAAATGTTACAACTCATTTTAAAATCGGTGCCCATTTCTAGTTATGACTCTTGCATAAAAAGACTAAAACGCTAGCAGGAAAACAAACCAAAGGCCAGAACAAAGATCAAAGTCATCAGAGCATACTGTATTATTGAAAATTGGATTCTCTGACTCCAATACACATATGAATGTGTACAGTGAACAGCTTCTCAAGAGGATGCTATATGAACTTGGGAATATAACATTAGTTATCTTAACAGCACATAACACTTAAAGAACATAATTCAGATGTTCAAAGCACTTCACATACAATATTCACGAGCCCTTACAACAGCACTATAACAGCACTTAGAAAGCTTGTAAGAGAATGATAATAACAATAACATCATCATCATAGTCAACAACAACAACAACAACAACTATAATTGATATCCAAAGAGGCATATTGTATTTTCATGAAGAGCCTACTAATGAGCAGTTTATTCAAAGCTTAAAGGAGCAGAAAATCTACAAATATGTAGGCATCCATCAAAGCTTGAATATGAACCACAAGGAACTTAAATTATTATTCAGGAACAAGTACTTTGACAGAGTGAAAATGGTACTTAGAACAGACCTTGATACAATAAGAAAAATACTACAATTAATAGCTGCTAGGCAACCTGGTATATGCTTTTGGAACTGGGTACAGGAAGTACAGTGAACTTAATAATTTAAACGGGAAACCTGAGTCCTCTTGTCAAAACACTGACATGCTCATACCAAAGCATACTTTGTGGCAAGTTTGCCTTTACTTGTCACAACGTATGAATGGATGCAGGCTTGTCAACCTCAAGAATCTCTGTATGGGTCAAATAGCCAAACTTTGAAACTGCTTCCATGGCAGCAGTGGCTAAAACCTTGAATTAGCCTCATTATCAAGTTGAAACTGAAGGATTCATATGCACAGTCCAAGATCACATCATTTGCACTGCAGCAGAAAATAATTGTGAACAGAAATGTGTGACCTGGTGGAGGGAAGGCCGATGCCTCAGGCGGCTCTTTCAAGAGGGGGTTGGGCCAGTGGGGGCAGGGGATGGAGGAAAAGAAGGGAGGGGTTAACATCCAGCCATCTGAACCCTCATGACAGCTATGCCAGATAGACCAGGAGTGAGGCTGTCTAGGGATTCTGGGAATTGTAGTCTGAAATTGTATCAGAAATGTATGTCACCCAGAGTAGCCATGTAGCCAGATGGAGTAGTATATAAATTTAACAAACAAACAAATAAAACAAAACAAACTTAAAATGAATCATGTGTTCTGATTAATCTGGCCAATTCATCAAAATTTGTTGATTTGTATTTATCATAAATAGAACCCATTGACTAATATGATTGCCCCCCCACTTGGAATGATGAGTCGAGGCAGTGTGTTGGGGTAAACTGGGCCACACTTTATTAACAAACATCAACATAACAAGAATAGGAGGGGCCAAGCATCTTCTCCATTTGGTCGGAACCCCGGGGTCTCCCGGGACCCCTCCGACTGGCAGCCTCAGGCGAGCCATCAACCCCCAGGTGGTGCGGTCATGGGACAGCACGGCCCAGGCCGGTTAATTTGGTTACTTCCTCCCTGCTTGTTCTTCTCCAACCTGGGTAATTCCCAGAGCAGGGAGGCGCTTGCCCTCCCCCACCCCAGCCCCGAGACCTCCTGGCCCACAGTGCTGTGGTGAAGTGGCATTTAAGTTTTACTTGCCAATGTTATGCTCCCTGCTGCCCTCCATGCTTTTAGCCGCCAAAGTGTGACCGATAACAATTTCACAAACTTTAAACTCGAGGAACCAGTGTGGGATAGGCGAAAAATCCCCGCTCTCATTGGCCAATCTAGAGTGCGGGTCAAAAATTCCTATCCGGCCCCAAAACAGGCGACCAGGTACACTCACACTGGCCCTAACGCGGTGGGCGGGTGGGGAATGCTGCCAGGAGAGGACTGATGACTGGGGGGGGAGGAGCCACCCTGTATAGGGCGCTCCTCCCCCCACCCCTGCAGGACTTCCTTGTCCTGCCTCTCCTCTTTGCCCTCCTTGGGTGGGGCAAATCGGCTCCGTGGGGGACAAGCCACCCGCGGAGCTAGCAATTGATTAATTTTTAGCAATTTTTGATTTGTCAGTTAGCCACCCAATAAAATGGCCCACAAGGCACCTTTTTTGGTGAAATATAAGCCGCCATTTGGCTGATAATTCAATTACTTTTGTTTCTTACTATTATTCTTGTAGTGTATGTTTTTTTTTTTAAATTGATATTAATATTACTGCTATAAACCAGGGGTACAGGTTGCTATAAAGTAACTTTTCTGACACTGTGCCAGGATGCTTAATTTAAAAGACCTTCAGTATGGTTTAACAATCCTCTTCCTTTCAGTAGGTTAAAATACAAATTGTTTACATGAGAAACAACAGTAGGATTGAGGTGAATCTGGGGGAGCGGGTTGAGCATTTTCCACAGCAAAATGTGAACTGGAGCAATAATGGCAAAAATGGCCAAAAATGATTTTGTCATTGTGTACTAGAAAATGCTTTCTGCAGCATTTTTAAAAAGACAATCATTTTTGTTGGCCACATAGTAGTCACTCAGAAATGATGGAACCAGGGTGATGATGATATATTCCACAAAGCCAATGGTGCTTCCTGTCTATTTTCACCCCATAAAAATTTGGCAGGGATGGTTCCACCCTCCCATCCAAGATGTTCTCTGGTCCATTTCAGTTTAGTCCTAATAGTTTCAGATAACAGAGTGGGAGAAGATACCATCGTATTGGATGGTGAGAAGTTATCATCCCTCTTGTGTATTATTAACCTTGGAAACAAAACCTCATTGTTTTTCTTCAGCAACACAGTTTGTGCTGCATAATGGATTCATGGCATGAACAAATATATCTGACACTGTATCTTTGCGAATAAATGTCAGCAATATTCGAAAGCATGACACTGCTCTTTCAACCTTTTCCTCCTCCCATTGGCAAATTGTTGTGCAAGGGCAATGAGGTACACCAACCTGTTACATTACTATCATGTGCCAAGAACCCCAGGTTGAAAGGTGAGGCAGGAACATGTATTTGTTTATATTATCAAGTAGCTCTTTGAATATATTTCCCTGTTCCCTTTATCTTTCCCCATCTTTCATATTTTTCATTAGAAAATAAGTTATGTGTCAGCAAATTATCTCTGACCTATGCCAGCCCTATGAATGAGTGATTGCCAAAACACCGTTTCTCAACAACCCTCCTCGACTCTTGCCAATTCAAGCCTGTGGTTCTTCTAGGGAGTCCATTTACCTCTTATTGCTCTTCCTTTTGCTCTCTTCCACTTTCCCCAGCATTATTGTCTTTCCCAAGGAATTCCTCATTGTCACCATGTGTACAAAGCAGATCAGCTTCAATTTCAACATTCCTGACTAGTTCAGGATTGATTTTATCCCACTTGTTCATCTTTCTGGCACTCCCAAGTACTGTATCCATATCCACAAATCTCTCCTCCAGAGCCACATTATGAGAATATGTAGGAAGATATTTTATGTCAGCTCTGATGTCATGTAAAGGAGCAGTGCACAAATGTAACATTTTTCAATTCTATGGGGAGATTTATTTTCTTAGCTATCTCTTGGTAAACGTTGCAAACACAGTTTCATAAAACTAGTCTTTTTCTATTCATAGTTATATAACAATGAGCAATTTTAACAACACAATGCTACAATTTGTGGGCCAAAGCCCCAAGTAACAGAACAAAAAAAGAAGTTTCTTGTAGAACTGCAAATTCCAAGTGCCCCTCTGACTTCAAATTCAGATATAAATCCAACAGATCTTCCTCAACTGGGTGGTGTGTCCATTACCTAGAAGAATCAGCTCCGTATATGGAATCCTCAAAGCCATAAAATATCAAGTAACTTGTATGCAATTAGAGATGTGTATGAACCATGGTTCAGATGCACAGCTTTCCTTGCCCCACCTCCTCTGGGTAGCACCCACTCAGAGGAAACAGCATGGCTTAACATCCCTGCCACCTCTGGGCACTGAGTGGGTTGCCCACTCGAGGAGGTAGGACAAGGGAAGTCAGAGTACCCAAAAGAACAGCTGTGCAGTGTGCAGTTAAACTGTAGAACCATGCCAAACTGCACCAAACAACAGTTCAGGGTCATCTCTATATGCAATTCATGAATTAACTATGTGGGTTCCCCACTACAACCAAAACATATAGGAATTATATTCATTTCTTACATATTACTGCAGTGAACAAACATGACGAACAAGCACAGTTTTCATACAATGCAAATCTGAAGCTAATCTACATTTTCAATAAGTTTACACTATTAGTAGTGAACCAATAATACCATTATTAGACATGGGCACGGAACAGTGAAATTTCAGTTTCCGTTACCGTTGTTCATTTCTGTTATGTAACGGAACGAAGAACGACAATTTGGACGGGTCAGGCTTGAACCGAACAGAACCAACTAAAATTTGTTCGGTGCTGTTCATTTCCATTAGTGGCGGCGTGCGATAAAATGGAATGGAGCTGTGGGGGAAAAACGGCACAGGAAACTGCAGCTTTTTTTTTTTTGGCAGACCCCAAGCACCGATCAGCTGTAGGGTGGGGGGCTTGGGGCTTGGCAAAAAATAGTTTTAAAAGCCCCTGCTTTCCCGGCGCCGATTGGGCACATTGGGGAAGGGAAGCTCCCCAGCATATTTTTAAACCTCCTTTGCTTTTTAAAGAACAAGAAGATAATTTTCTCCGCCTCCCACTGCCACCTCCGGTACTCTGGGTCAAGCATGCCTAAATAAATCATGCGATTTATTCCTAGCCAAGGTTTGGGTGCTCGCTTTCTTACATTCTCCCCCCCCCCCTTTGCTGTGTCATCGTAAAAAAGGAAAATATTAACAAGCAAGCTCAGCGAAGTACACCCCCTTGGCCTCACCTTTCCTCCGGATCTCCCGGGCTTGCCTCCTCCGCCCTCATGGTCATGCCCTCCGTGCTGTGTGTGTGTGTATGTGTGCGCCACACATGTGTATGGAGAAGAGGGGGACGCTGGTGGGGATTCTGGGAACAATGCTGTGCTCCTTAAAGGGGTGGGTTGTCTTTCAGCATCTGTTTCGCAATGAGGGTGAGGGACCATGAGGCAGAGGAGGCAGCAACCCCAGGAGGAGATCCCAAATCAAGGTGGGGGTAAAAGAGGGTGTATTTCGCTGAGCTCGCTATGTTGCTATTTTGCTTTTTTGTGACGGTATGGCAAACGGCGGTGGGGGAGGGGGGAGAATTTAAGAAAGCAAGCACCTGTTCCAGAGTTTGGGAGGCAGTGGCGGTGGCAGAAGACGGCAATAATTATTCTTGTTCTTTTAAAAACAAAGGAGATTTAAAAATAAGCCAGGGCACTTCCACGCCAATGCACCCGGAAAGCACGAGCTTTTAATTTTTTTTATTTTTTATTTGCTGAATCCCATGCCCGCACTACAGCTGATTGGCACTTGGGGCTCTTCCAAAAAATAAATGAAATGCTGCGGTTTCCGTGCTTGCTTTTTTCCATGCATTCCTATGGGAAAACAACAATCGAACCAAAACGACAAACGGAACAAAGTTTTTCTAGAAAAATCCATTTCAACGGAACCGAACCGAAATGAAAAGGACCCGAACCAAAACGGAAATGGAACGGCATTTTTGCTTTTCGTGCCCATCTCTAACCACTATAAGTCTTGCCCTCATCCTATATGCCTGGGATGCTTGGTTTCAGTTCTTTTCTCTGCCTTCGACATAAGCATTATATAATGACCCAGGTCAAACTGATCCAGCATAATCACTGACAAATAGCATTGTCAGTGTTGGGTTGGTCTAAATAGGATGGCACACAAAATTAAAATCCAAATGTGGATGCAGCAGCTAACCCCTATGAAACTAGATAAAAAGCTAGAATAATATTACCAGCAGGTATGATTGTTGTTGCCACTACTGCCCTGAACTTTGTTTTCCTGCAGATGGTCTCCTGAGGCAAATTTCCCTTCTCGCTTTTGATGAAGAATACTGCCCAATACATTTTTCCTGCTTCATGCAGGGGAGGAAATGCCCTCTACCCAAAGATAAATGGATACAGAACACAAGCCTAGGCAAATTATTTTGGTACTCCTCTTATGGTGCTGTGATTAATCTGCAGTAATGCAGTGAAGACTCTGCTTGCAACCTGAGATGATCCCATGTTCAGATAGTTAGCTCAAGGCTTTCCATCTTTCTAAAATTAGAAAATTGAGTACCAGACTTGCAGGAAGTGGGTGGGAATGTGTAGCCTATATAATTAAATTGCAAGGTGTTCGGAGGGTTGTTGTTGTTGTTGTTCAGTCATTCAGTCGTGTCCGACTCTTCGTGACCCCATGGACCAGAGCTCGCCAGGCCTTCCTATCCTCCACTGCCTCCCGGAGATTTGTCAAATTCATTTTGGTTGCATCGATGACACCATCCAACCATCTCATTCTCTGTCGTCCTCTTTTCCTTTTGCCTTCGATTTTTCCCAGCATCAGGGACTTCTCCAAGGAGTCCTCTCTTCTCATGAGTAGAGATGGGCACGACTAAAAAAAAAATGTGTTTCGTTTGTCGTTTGGTCGTTTAGGGGTCCGTTTCGGTTCGTTTCCGTTTTTGTGAGTTTTTTTGCAAAAAAATTCGTTTTCGTTTTGTTACGTAATGACCCGAAAAAATGAAAATGAAAATGAAAAATTGCTGTTTCATTACCATATAGCACAATTCAATGTATTTGCCGTAACGAAAACGAAGCGGTCGACAAAATTTTTCGTGTTTCGGGTCGTTTCATTTCATTTTGGAGTCAAAATTTGTTTTTTGTTTTGTTACGTAATGAAACAAAAAACCGAAAACGAAAACGAAAATTTTGCTGAGTCGTGCCCATCTCTACTCATGAGGTGGCCAAAGTACTGGAGCCTCAGCTTCAACATCTGTCCTTCCAGTGAACATTCGGGGTTGATTTCTTTCAGAATGGATAGGTTTGATCTCTTTGCAGTCCAGGGGACTCTCAAGACTCTCCTCCAGCACCACAGCTCAAAAGCATCGGAGGGTACTGTATTTTAAACACTGTAAATTGATATACAAAATCAATCACATTTTCTGACAAATTTGGCCAATTTGTCAATATTCATCAAATTGTATTCATTATATTGAGTCCCTTGATGAATACGAATTGATGATTTGTAGCAAATTTTGATTCATTAATTTATCATGCTCTAAAATTGGTCCCAAGGCACCTAAATACAGCACATCTGGAGGGAAGCATCCACTGACTCTCCTCTATAGTCCCTCCAAGTCTGCTGTAGATTGGACTTTTGATGTCTGACTTATGCACCCCCAAAAGGGCCTTCTAGGAAAGTTTCCTCCAGAAACCTAGAGACTCCAAATGTGCTAAAAGGTTTCCTCTGTCTCTCCTCTTCAATTCCACTAAGTTTGGTGAAGATTGGGTTTCACCAAGCCAGTTTCTAAAGGACACTTTTCTGAGGCGAAGCACTTTCTGGGTGTATAAATCAGATGTCTGGGAATTATTTGAAAGTCTGTTTCATGGAGGATGATGGTCTCTTTCTGAAATATGAAGTGCACCTTGTGGAGACTGAGAAAGAGTGTTTTGGGGCCGTAGTCTTTTAAAGCACTAGTCTAATTTCTGGATAAGAAAGTGGCATGACCCAGGAGAAAGATGAAATATAAAACCAATAAACATTAAAAACAAAGATGAAGATTTTGATCCCAGCAATTTGGGATCAAATGCAATGGTCAGGGTGAGAAAATGCAATGCTCATTGGCTTTAATGCTTAGGTGCTTGCACAAAGCATGAAAAACAAACTGGACAAACCTGAAATCCCCATATAACGTAACATATATGATCTGACAGGTATTGTGAGACTAATGAAGGGGATGTAGCAATCAAGGGATGTACTTAGATGGAACATCAAATAAAGTGTTGGCTTACCTTGCTGACAACTTCCTCTCTCTGAAAAAAAGTCAAGGGGACCTGTTTGTCTTAGGTGGTTACTTCATGTCCTTCTTTGTTCCGCAACTAGTTTTGTACCGTGACAGCATTGGTTGTGATCGCATAGCTTTGTCCCTGTTTCAGTGTTCCCATGGTTGTGATAACTTGTCTCGTGAAAGGTGTTACCTCATGGTCTTGTACCATGACAAACACTGAATTTGTCTAGCTTCCTTTTTCCCTTTTCCTTTCCTTTCCCTTTTTTTTTTTTTTTGGGAGGGGCTTAAAAATTCTTTTTCGATATTTCACTTCTGAAAAGTAAAAAAAAACAGACACAGTTTTCTGAGAGAAAGGAATGTTTTGTTGCGTGACAGTCATTACTACACGGTGCATTGTCTCGGAACAGAAAGTGGAAACAAAGAGTGACAAGGGAAAACCCTACCCCAGCACCAGGTACAGTATTGTCACGCTTAGCACCTGTTCCGGGGGTGTGGTCGAGACAAATTTCAGTAGTTGCGCAACAGACGTGAAGTAACTTTTTTTATACCGCTCCTAAGTGCAACACTAACAGAGACAAAATGGATGTAAAGTAACCACCTTAGACATATTTGTAACCAACAAGGAAAAAACAGGAGAATAAGTAAAGGCTGAAGGAATCTCAGAGGAAAACAATCATGGCATCCTGGAATTAAGATGCAGAAGACTGTGAAAACTGAGTTTAGCCAGATATGGATATTGGGTTTTTAGAAAACTAGTTCCAAAAAAAAAAAAAAGCTCAGAGAAAATTGATTTGAATCCTGTGATTAGGAAACCTGAAAATGAAAAAAAGAATTGGCAGGAGGAACTAGCATTCTATTGAAAGGGGACATGCTATGGAACAGTGGGTTCTGCTTGTGATTCTTCCATGGCCTATGTTTATGCATAGGAGAATCCACCAGTCCCTTGCATGAGTGGAAAGCCTAATTGAAAGCAATGGGCTGACCTCTGGTTTATGTAACTGCATGCTGTAGATTGGCTGGGACAGGCAGGGCACACTTTTATGCTCCATGAAAAGGAACAGGATACCATCCTCAAGTTCTAATCACAGAAGAGTGGGGATAGATTTAAGGAAGCCTATTCAGAGACAGCTATCTGAAATAAAAGAATGGATAGATGCATTGCTTAGAGAAGATAGTGAATTCTAAAGAGGTGATAGAGAGAAAGTGGAACTACTTAGTACAATATTTTATTAAACTGTGTACAGGGATAACTTATGGTACATAAAGAGATTTCCAACCAAGAATAAATAAGGACTTACTCAAGGGCCAGACGAATTTTATCATTCAGCCCTATTCAGCATGGTGACATTATTCCTGAGCTTCTCTGATCAAGATTGTACTAGAGATGGTTGTTTTGTTTCGGAAGGTGACTGATTCTGAAACAAACCACGCTAGCACAACTGGCGCTCGGAACCCAGGCCTATCCACCAGAAGAAAATCAACCACTGTCTTTCCTTGTTGTAGTTTCTGCTGGGTGAAATTCCAACCAGGAAGCAGCCTCCAATGCATCATCTTTCCCTCTCCCTGGCTCTGGCCAATCAGGAGCTGTGCAAGGGCATGCATCATCCTGCCTCTCTGTCTGATTGGCCAGCCCCAGAGAGAGGGAATTATAACACTTCAGAGGCTGCTCCTGATGAGAATTTTGCCCAGTGCCAGCTACAGCAAGGTAAGACATTGGTTGATTTTCTTCTGGGGGGTGGGACTGGGTTCTGAGCACCAGCTGTGCTGATGTGTCCCTTTCCAAAATGAAACAACCATCTCTAGATTGTTTGTATGTATGTATGTATGTATGTATGTATGTATGTATGTATGTATGT
>JAHTLZ010000129.1:80190739-80215748 GCA_023846285.1 Phrynocephalus versicolor | reverse complement strand
TATGTATGTATGTATGTATGTATGTATGTATGTATGTATGTATGTATTTTTCTATACTGCCCCCTTTGTGTAAACTGCACTAGCCAGGGCAGTTTACAAAAAGATCAATCAAAGATACAATGAAAAGGTAGATTTTAGAACAAACATTTAGGTTCCAGAAGATGGGTGGTGGGCAAATGTAGTTTTCACCTTCAAGAAGAGCCAACAGATGGCTCCAGAAAACTATAAGACGGGTCTGTCTCATGACTATAATGGGGAAAATCCTTGGCCCGATTGAGTTCTCAATTGGTAGGCAGAATCATAGAATTGTACAGCTAGGAGGAACCCCAAGGCTCTCAAAACCATCCTTTTCCAGAGGAGGAAATCCACAACTGAAGCATCCTTGATTGGTGACCATCCAACCTCTGCTTAAAAATTTCCAGTGAATGAAAGGCCTCCACCCTCCAAGGCTCCGATTCTTATCATTCAATACAGCAGAAAAAGGTCATATCAGGCCACCCCTTCTCCTTTTCTTATAGGACTACAAGTTTTACAGAGCATGGAGATGCTAGGGACAGTGAATATACTGGCTGAAATCCAATATAGTTAGTTGTAGTAGAATAGTCCCATTGAATCAGTTGGGATTCAGCAAGTCAGCTCCTCCGTACATTGTGTTGATTCAAATTATACTCTAGTTGTGATTTGCTATGCTAAAAGAAATTGCGACTAAAGTAGGGCTATTTGGAATCAACGAAACTTGAAGATGAATTGACTCACCATACCTCACTGATTCTTTGGCATAACTCACTACGTTAAGCAGCAGGATGTCAGTCACTGATTTCGATAAAACATTCAACAAGACATATTATGATTTCTTTATTGAGCATATGATAGAACATGGATTGGGCCACTACAATTCAGTGAATCAGCATCTGGTTGAATAATCATCTTTAATAATAATTAATGGTTTAGTATTTTTCTAATGAGAGGGGAAAGGGGTGCTCTCAGGGCTGTCCTATGAAACAGACATGATCTATTTTTATGAACATATGATTTGAACTAGAGATGGGCACGACTTAGCGAAATTTTTGTTTCCGTTTTTGTTTTTTCATTTTCGTTACGTAACGAAATGAAAACGAAAAACGGTTCAAAAATGGACCGAAAACGGAAACGAAACGACTAATTTTGAGCCAATTTTTGTTTTTCGTTACTGGAAAAGCACTTAATGGAGCTAAATGGGAAGAAACAAAAAAAATTCGTTTTCATTTTCGTTTTTTGTTTTCATTACGTAACGAAACGAAAATGAAAAATTTTGAAAATTAGCTCACGAAAACGGAAACGAGCCGAAACGGACCCCTAGACGAAAACGAAAATGAAAACGAATAATTTTTCTGAGTCGTGCCCATCTCTAATTTGAACTGGTCTGCTTACATAAATGGGTAACATGAAACAAGAAGGGATGATCAACTGCAAGACAGGACTTGAAAGGATATAGACAGGTTGCAACACCGGGCCAAAACTAGGCCAAAATTAACAAGATAAAGTTGGACAGAGATAAATATATAGGCTTGCATTTAGATGAGGAAAGAAGAATCAAAGAGGGAAAAACACAGCTTGTCTCTAGCAAGTGTGAAAAGGACTTGTGTGCTTTAGTAGATCAGAAGCCAAATATGAGACAATTCCATGACGCTGCTTTAGTGAGACCAAATAGGGAACACTGTGCCCAGCTCTGGAAAGTTGCAATACATCCAGACACAATTAGGCAAGAAAATGTGAGAAGCAGTTTAAAGAGCCAAGCATGTTTGGTTTAAAAAGGTAGGATAATTGCCTTAATCTAGCTAATGGTGGAGCCAGCCCTGATGATACGACAAATATAAAAAGTAAAGCTGTGGGTGTTACTTGATTTAATAATCAAAACTATTGCCAGTTTTAATTAGTTTTGATTAATTCTGATTGATAGAGCTGTGAATAAAGTGCAGAGGTTTGTTATTTAGAATGTTTCAATTCTAACACAATACTGAACTGTAATGGGGGAAAGCAAACAATAAACATGGCTCCTTGTACCCAGAGTTATTATTTTGACTGCCTTAAGTTTACAGAAACACATCTATTTAATTGTTGATTTCCATTTTTGGACTATATGTTTGTTTGTTTGTTTTATTGATTGGCTACTTGAATCCTTTGAATACAGAAGAACCAGAAAAGTCCGATTCCCATGATGAAAGGTAGTTGTGACTGATGAAGGTTCAAATCAAACGAAACCTTATGCAAGACTGATACAATCTGTAGGTAAACCTCCACAAAGACAAGGTATGTGGATGGCTGCAGCATATTGAAGAATTAAGGGACTCTGTCTCTTGCTCACCTGTTCTGTATTTTTAGAAGAGATGGAAATAGAATTGCACCAGACATGCAATATAAAGCAGAGTCTGATGAATTTAGTGTGTGGAAGAATAACCCCCCAGCACAGGCTTACCTTTGAGACATCAAGTTGTCTATTAGATTTTCCCCCCTGTCCATTTTAATTCCTTCATGCGTGTCTATTTCACCAGGTATGTGGTGGCCTCTAGTGGACCGTCTGTGAAGAAAACAGCAGACTATTGCTTGAATGCATCTTCCATCTCAATTGTTGTTTTTAAAATTGAATTCAGGGAAGAATGAAGCTGAAATGGCTTGCCAAGTTCTCACAGTGTTTGGACCACTGAGGTTTCTGTTGAGGTGAGTAATGTTTGCACTAGCAGAAAAGACAAAAATCTGGACCTTGCATCCTGTGTGGTACAGGCAAAATTCCCCAACATCACTGTGATTCTTTCATATATGCAAGGCTTGTATTCCAATTGCAAGCAGAAGTATAACTGAAGATCTTACTATCCTCTTGAAAGATTAAACACAGATACTTTTTAAACAAACAGAGAAATTTTCTTTGAAGAAATCAGCTCTCCTTACAACTGTTTTTGCAGTTCTGCAATTTATAGTCTTCAGACATTTTATTTACCTTATCCAGATAATATATTCTCATGTTGATCACTCAGCATCCCTCATCTGGATTTACTTTTCTGTTTTATATCTAGGATGTTAGGGAGGCGATCCTTCATCTTTGTTTTCGTCATCATCTGACCCTATTTATTTCACCTCTTACTTTTCCTTTTCATTTCTCATTAACATTTTCAAGTGCTTCAGCAGTTCTTCCACTCAGGTTTTTCCTTTGACTACACAAATAGTCCTTTTGAATTATTCCTGGATAATACCTTTGGTTCAATTCACAATTATTCTGGTTTAGAGTCAATTGAGTGAAGCAGCACAAAAATCTTCTTTACAGCCTTTAAACTTACCAAGAGTACTCTTTCAATCGTATTGTGGCACTATGATTTTTTCCATGGCTTGGACAGATTCAGAGAACAAATCAGTTAGTGATAGATAGATTCTGCTATAACTGTATCACAATATTCAAAGAGTTTCATGGTCTACGACTTTTCCTAATGTGTACACATGCATGCCCAAATATTAGGAGAGAGATCCTTTAGTATGCTGATGTTCAAATTTCATTTCCTTAAACATGGCATATATTTTCAGGGTTGCAAGTTGTTACAGTCCCCCTAATTGTTTTAGCATTCTAAACATACGTAATATCAACACCCAGCAGATCTCTAAAACAGCCTACTCCTAGTCTTCCCTCACTCAAAGAAAAGAGACACTCAGTCATCTGCTTCTAATTATCTAGTTTATTTGATTTCTATATTGCCTAACAAATGGCATCCATGTGTGTGACAATCTGTTGGGTTGCTGGAAAGAAGCATTTGAAATAAACAAATTGTTGATTTTATAGGATTCTATGAGCCATTCTCCTGAGTCACTTCTAACTATGGGAAAACATCCTATCTGGTCTACTTTAATTTGTTCACAGCAACTTTGCAGTGTTTAAATGTTCCATTTCTTGTTTCATAATTTTGAACTTACCTTGAGTCATCCTTCTTACATTTCCTATTCCAATTATTTACATTGTGCAGTATCAGACTTTCTTGGTGTATATCAGTGGTGGGACAGCATTCACTTTTATACAAATTGCTTCATTGGTGACAGCACTATTTATATTTAGCCTCTGTTCTTCTGTAGCTGACTGAGTCCCCTTTGACCTAGGATTCTCATCTTCCAGCATTATCTCTTGTTTAGTATTAGAATGTGTAATCATAAAGTTATTGAAGTGTAAAACATTCAGGAGTGGTTTATCAGTTTTCAGTGTCAATGAAAGATCTTCTGCCCATCTCATTGCTGCTGCCCTGTAGCTGCCTTTGGGAATGTTTCCACCACTTTCAACGTTGTCCATTTTCTCCTGCTCATGTGATTGTTAATTCCTGAAGGGGGTGGTTGAATTTTAATCTGGTGACCCAGCTTTGACCATTCTGTCTTGAGTAACCATGCTAGTAGTCTAGACTCATAAGGGAGTCTATCCTTCAGGTATTACTTTCCATTTCCCTTCCCTGGTACAGTATAGGGAAAGCACTTCACCCTGTTACTTTGTGCACCCCCCCTCTCTCTGTGCCAATTTTGTTGTGTTTGCCCATGCTCTACCTGTAATTTCTACATGTCCTTTCATATCAAGCTGCAGGACTCTCTCAAGAAAGTATGTGAATGCACGGATTGTATTTTCACACAGATATGTGAGCATGCTTTCATCATATAACATTCCTGTATGTGAGCTTCTAAATGATTTTCTTAATCTATATGTTTTAATAAGCAGATTTTCCATTTAGTAAAGTGTGGATTATGCATATTAAAATGGTTTGGATTGGTTATGTTTAAATGTCAGTTAATGAACATTTCTTCTTGTCCTTAAATAACCCTAAGCATTTTCAATTAAAATAAGAATCACTGTGGGCTCAGTTCCAAACACAGTGAACTTATTTTTGAGTAAGCATGAGTAGGTCTGCACTGTCTTGTCATTCTACTGGTAAACAATTATTCTGCTTGTTGTTTTAAGCAATCCAGCTAAATGAGTAGGACTATCCATGGAGGAGAGCAGTTCCCGCAATGGTGCTGCCTACCTGACCGTTTTCTGAGGGTTCCTGCTGCTCTGTCAATAGCTGGAGTCCTTTAAACCTGGCCCAGTCAGTACCAGGGGATCCCCCTGGTACTGACTGGGCCAGGCTTAAAGGGCTTCAGCCATTGACCAAGCGGCAGGAGCCCGAAAACGATGGAACAAAACAGTTCATTTCAATGGAAAAACAACCATTTCGTTTCATCTATAACGAAATGCTGCTTCCTCGTTTTGTTTCATTTCATTTCATTTTGTTACATAACAAAACGACGAAACGTCATTTCATTTTTGATTCCTGCCCATCCCTACATGGGACTTCATTACATAAATGTTCATTTTCCCTAATGCAACCAAACTTCAAGATCAGTGATACTTTCCCATCTGCATTAGCAAGATTAAAGGTCACTTATTTCTTAATTTCCTGTTATTCTCTCTACCCTGATAGCACATTCCCATAGTGAATAGTACATAAAAAGTCTATTTCTACAGAGGAATGTAGCAAGGTGTTAGGCATGCGGTTTTGTGGTGAGTGCATCCTGTCATTCAGGGGCTTTCCACATGTAAGCTATTTCAAAGATCAAAAGGAAGGGGATGCTTTACAGAGAAGATGATTTTAGGATACCGTGCAGAGTCTTAACTATAAAGCCTATCTTAAAGGCAGAAGTCAAGCAGAATAAAATAATTAAAGATAAACTTAATCAACTTTCTTACAGAAGCAGCTTCTCTGAATATGTAATATTATTCATTTCTAGTGTTAGGAGTAGGAATGGATAACATTGCATACTGAATATTATTTATTTATTTATTTATTTATTTATTTATTTATTTATTTATTATACTTGTATCCCGCCCATCTTCCGAATCAGAATTCTGGATGGCTAACAATAAAACAAGATAAAAGAAAAACCAAGTCACAAGTTGCAGTAAAAGGAGGGGAGGCAGTACCCTCAGAGAGGATGGCGCATGAGGCAGAAAAGGAAAGGGAAAGAAAATGATTCAGATCACTGGTCTATCTAACAGGGATGGGGACCCAGGATGCGAGATTAACTGTCAAGTTGGACTTCAGTTGCACCAGTGACTCAAACTCAGGGTTTGTTTGTTTATTACACTTTTTTTCTAGGGTGTGTGTGTGAATTTTTGTTTTTATTAGAGACTTGGTATTTGGTCCTAAAGATTTGAACTCAGACTTGGTACTCAGATCCAAATACTCACCAACATCCCAGCTATCTATGAATACCATCCCAACTGCTGAAAGCTGGCTGAGCTGATATTAGGCCAGCTGAGCCTCTGCTGAATCCAAGGTTCACTCAGTCTTGGGGAATTACCCTGACAACGGCCTCCGTTGATTTGGATTCCTTCACTGAGCAGGGGGTTGGACTCAATAGTCTTCTGTCCCATAATTGTTCCATAATTAACATCCACATTTAGAAAAATATAATTGTCAGTAGCAAGTTCCATGCATAAAAATAAATCAAGCCACATTCCACTGTATGAGTACCCGGTGCTTTGTTGAAAGACAGGAATCAAAGATAAAGTATATGGTTGTGCAATACATCCTACAGTTCATGGGTTATTTCTCTCTTGCATCTGATGCACAGCCACTCACATTGTGGCTGTGAATGAGGGCTGAAAGGGATTTGGGTCTGGCCCTATGCAATGCCTCCTCCATTCCTCTCCTGCTTTCTTGGCTCTTCTGCCAGCTTATCTCACCACTACACAGCAGTTGTGCCAGTGGATTCCATTGTGCTGGTAGATATGAGATTAGCCAACACAATGGAAAATGTACAGGCACAAAAAGCTTCAACCAATTCCAGACTCACCATGGTGAGCTTACCCTTGACTTTGAGTTGCACTCCCTGTCAATAATGTGTAGAGTAGAGTAGAAAATGTATGGGTTGGAATTAAATATAATTTTTATCTTTGTTTCCTAAAATATTCAAGAAGGAAGAAACCTAAGAGTTTAACATTTCATTATAGTGAGCTCTGCCGCTGAATAGCAAACTGCTCTTTTCCTCTTTGCTTTACATAAATTTTAAAACTGTGCTAATGCTTTCTGTTTTTAACTCTGGCTTCTTCTTCTTCTTCTTCTTCTTCTTCTTCTTAACAATTACTTTTTGACCTACTCTTTGTGTGTCTATCTAACTGATGTGGCATGGTTTTTAGTGTTTTTATGTTAATATTTTGTATAAATATATCAACTCTCCCTTGCTATTCTTTGAACATATTCAATGCTATAATTTTGCTTTTTAAGAAAATAAAAAATAAAAACAGAATCAATAAGCATCATAGAATTAGGAAACTCATAATGGAAAACTATGGGTAGTGTAGGCTTTCTCCAGATCATTTGTGGGTAAATTCTACCCTCAAACTACAAGTGTCTCAAACAGAATTATTTTACCCCTCTATCTCATATATCCCATATGGCCTCATTCCTAATTTTCAAAAGTATCCCTACAAGTCTAAAGCAAGGGCAGGGTTGTGAAAACAGGTATGAAAGTTATTTGGATCTGCCACAGTGCAGTGCCTCCCTCCCTTTTCCCCTTTTCTCCCTCTGTCTTGATTCTTCGGGCAACCAATTTCAGCAAGGGCATCAGTTGTACCAACAAGCCCAGGTGTGCTGGCAGATCTGAAACCATGTAGTAACCATTGAGCCAGCATGAGGCCTGCTGTGCCAGGACCTCTTCCAAGCCCACCAGAACTAGTGTATTTTTTTAAGCCTGCACTGCATTGTCAGTGAGTCTACTACAATTAGGATTGGCAATAAAATAGTGACTGGTAAACCATGCTGAATTTACACCAAAGCAAAGAATATTAACAACTGTCTTTTTCACATTTTATTTTATATTAATAATTTCAGGTGGAAACATTTGAGCTTGCATGATATTCAGTTTTCTGAGCTACCATCCAATACACTCTTTTCCAGCAGTTAAGTCCTGCACAAAATACTTAGGCTGCATTTGTTGGTTATTGGTTTATGGCAGCTGTGCTTTTATATTATTAGAGATGGGCACAAAATGGAAAACTGTGTTTCGTTTCATTCCATTTCGTCCCCCCTCATTTTGTTTTGTATCGTAAGTAACGAAAGTTTTCAAAAAATGTTACTTATGAAACAAAACAAAACAAAATGAACCCCCATGGCACCAGCACTCTAGCTGGTGTGGTGGGGAGTTCAAAAGCCTCCTCCCCACTGCCTCCCAGCTTATTTTGACAGCTCAATCCCAGCTGGGAGGCGGGAGGCTAGGAGGAAAGGAACAGCCAAGCAGAAGTAAATTCCTTGCCTGATTGCTCCTTTCTCCCCTGCCACCCCCTCCATCCAGGGGAGTGTTTTGGATAGGGAGTGTTGTGGGTAGTGAAGCCAGCCCCCACTGCCCACAGCTCTCCCTGTCCAAAACACCCCCCCTGGGAGGAGGGGGAACACAGGAGAAGGAAAGAGACAGAGGTAAATTCAAACAGAGCTTAGATTTAGTGCTGCTTCCTTCCTTCTTCCTTGCAATCCCCACCTACCAGCTGGAGCTTTTTGACAGGTTGGGGTTTGGAGAGGAAACATACCTCGACCTATCAAAAAGTCCCAGCTGGAAGGTGGGGGAGGGGTGGAAGACTGAATAGAGCAGGATTTTTTTCTCTCCATTCTCCATTCTGACTTTAGCCCCTCCTCTGCCCCCAACTGAGGCTTTTTGACAGGTCAGGGTTTGGAGAGTGGGGCACCTCTCCCCCACATCCTCTAACCTGTCAAAAATTCCCAGGTGGAAAGCCGTGGGGGGGGGGCAAAAAGGCTGAACAGAGCTAGGTTTTTCCCTCTATGGTCCATTTTGCCTTTCACCCCTCCCCCACCAACTGGGGCTTTTGACAGGTCTGGATTTGGAGAAGGGGAGTACCCCTCCCCCACACCCAATTATGTCAAAAAGCCCCAGTTGGGTGGGGAGGGAAGGGTGAAAGGCTGAACAAAGCAGGATTTTTCCCCTCCATGCTCCATTCTGCCTTTCACCCCTTTCCCTGCCTCCCATCTGGGGCTTTTTGACCGGTCTGTTTTTGGAGAGGGGGCACCCCTCCCCCCACTCACCCTGATCTGTCAAAAAGCCCCAGCTGAGAGGTGGAGGGAGGGATGAAAGGCAGAACGGAGCAGGTTCCCCCCCTCGATGCTTCATTTTGCCTCCCCCCCCCAAGCTGGGACTTTTGACAGGTTGGGGTTTGGAGAGGGGGAACCCAACCCCCACACCCCTTGGGGCACAAAAGTAGAAACCCCCTGAAATTTGGATCAGCTTCCAGTTCCAATTAGAAGGTTTTTTTTCCCTAGAGGCAGCCCATTTGGAGCTTTATTAATCAACTCCCTGGCCCCCAAATATTTCCAAATTTCAGGGGCTTTCAGGGAAGAGCTTGAGGAAGCTCTCCTGCCATTTCGTCTAGCACAAATTGTTCCATTATAGAGGGAAAATAGTGTTTCATATCGTTTATCACCAGAAATCGCAGTTTTCACATTAGTGGCGTTGGAAGTTCTCTCAAGGAGCTCTCCTTAAAAACAGAAACTAGAAATGCCCATCAAATTATTTTCTGTTTTCTTCTTTCTTTCTCTGCTTGGTCATTTGCTTGTTTACTTGCTTCTTCTTTGTTAGGGTTCTTAGGACCCATTTCCATGGTTTGTGAAAGCACCCTGAGCACACCAGTCTGGCAATGCTTACTGAAATTGCACACTTCTGGAATAAGGTAATCAAACCAAAGCCTGAATTAACATTTCTGATGATACAAACAAGAGTTCATGAAGGAATGCCACCTTTAATGACTGAAATGCATCCATCCTGACTAGACAACTTCACTACCAGTTTCTCTCTCACCATCATATATACCCTGTGTTCCAGCTCTCATTTGTGTATAAAAAAGTAAGGTGTAATGTGTCTAAACTACACATTCAAGACTAATAGATAATGGTGTTCAGTTAATTTTGACTCATGGTAAACCTTTTTATGGTTTTCTATGTATAGAGAACCCAGAAGTGGTTTATCATGTCCTTTTTCTGAGGATACCCCATAACTCCAAAAGTTTTTAAAGTAACGATTGTGGGCCCTGATGGCAATTTTAGTGGTGTGTTTTTAATGTATTGTATTTATTGTATCTACATGTTTTATTGCTCTAATTTTATTGTATTTTGATGTTTTAACTGTTCATTCTGATTGTGAGCCACCCAGAGACCTTTGGGTAGTGGGCGGCATGCAAGCTAAATAAATAAATAAATAAATAAATAAATAAATAAATAAATAAATAAATAAATAAATAAACACTGCAATTTTCCCAAGGCTACACAGATGGGGCTATTTTGGGATGCACAATGTGGAGCTGAACTCACAATCTTACAACCAGATACTTAACTCACTGAGCCAGCCAGCTAACTAATCATCCAAGCCATCACAAAACATTTTGCATATCAACTAGTGATGGGCTTGAATTGGGGAAATAGCAGTTCATGATGGCTTGTGGATCATCACAGGCCACGGACTTTCTGATGGAACAAACATATTCCTTCTCGTGGTCCAGGTGACGTGGGACTTTGGGAAACAGTAGAATGGCCCCCATCATGATTTAGACATATCACACTCGCCATGAGTTTTCAGCTGACTCTTCCTCAGTCCCTCCAAGTTCACCAAGATTGGTTTTGGGACATCTGAGTTATAGTCCCCAAAACAAGTTCCCACAGGAAAGTACTCTTTAGCAGTTCGCTTTGGAGAATTGAAATGAGATGTTCATGAGATGTTCCTATTTTGTCTCATGAAAGGGAACATGAGACAAAATATTGCACAGCTTTGTTCAGAGGGAACAGGAAAGATGAAAGGGGTTGGCAGAGTGTCAACTGAGTTTATTTATTTATTTATTTATTTATTTATTTATTTATTTATTTATTTATTTATTTATTTGTTAACCACACTGACTTTCCCAAAGGGAACTCTGGGCGGTATACAACAAATAAATATACAATACAAAAGAAAAAAGAAAAAAGAAAAATCAGCACAATAAAAACAAAACAATATGGATAATTCCAGGCTGGCAAGAAGGCGAGCAAACATAGAAGCAGGTACCACCTTTCTCCTTGGAAAAGGACCCAAGGCGGCTTACGGTAATGAGGGCTAATATACAGTTCACTACAATTAAGACGTGCTCAGGTATTGAGAACAGGGAATTGAGAAACATCTAACAGCATTAAAAGACAACATTACATTAAAGCTACAAGAGAATGAGAGCAGTTAAAAGGAGAGCAAAATTCCATGTAGAGTGATGGAAACTAACTTTGAAAACATAGTGTCAATGTAATCACACAAGGTTATAAGTGGTTATAAACACAAAGCCTATGAGATCCTATAGTTTCATATGAAATACACATAATAGGTAGTCCATCATTCAGGGAAAGTTTTCCATGAAGAGAAAGGTATTTGACTGTTTCTGGAAAAACATCAGAGATGGGGTAGTCCTGGCCTCTACTGGAAGGGAGTTTCAGAGTCTGGGTGCCACGGCCAAGATGTTCCCACGTGATGTACCTGTGAGGGTGGTGGGATGGAAAGAAGAGTCTCTCCTGATTAACCTTAGCACCCATGCTGGTTCATATTCTGAGATTCAGTCTTTGAGGTAGCTTGGTCCCAGAATGTACAGTGCTTTGTAGGTCAAGGTCACCACCTTGAATTATGCCAGATAGCTGATTGGCAGCCAGTGGAGCTGCTTTAATAAGGGTGTAATGTGATGTCTGTATCCTGCCCCAGTCAGAAATCTGGTTGCTGCATTTTGGACCCTAAACCTAACCCTAACCTTAACCCTAACCCTAATGCTAACCCTAACCATAACCCCATAGCCATGAAATTTTGGAGCGAAGCATTTCCCCTTGTCATCTACATGCATCCCCAGATGAGGTTTGGCAAGCAGAACTACTTTCTGGGTTTCCTCAACAAAATGAACAAGAAAGTGACTTAAGTTGCTTTTGAAGTTAAAGGAAAAGAAGGATGCTTCTACTAGAAAGAACTGCTTTTGGGGAATAGGCTAAATCTTGTTTGCGATTAGGGCCCCAATTTGGGGGGTGGGGAGTTGCCCCAGGTCAAGATAGATGGGATATAAATTGAAAAAATAAATAAATTATAAATACCCCAGGTGCCATGCTGTCCGCCGGGCTTGCCAAGATGACACAATAGTATTTGTAGTATTGCTATAGCACAAATAGTATTTGAGTTTTACCCTGGGTGACACAGACCCTAGTTGCAGGCTGGTTTGAGATTACTAATCTGAACCACCTCGGAGCTTTTATAATGGAATTGAATGTCTTTTGACTAGTAAGTTTTGTGCCTAAAAACAGATGAAGCATAAAATTTTAGCTCTCACAGAATATTTCAAATTATGATTCAAGTCTCAGATATCAACTTATTTTGCACTTCTACTTGAAATCAAGAGTTTCGAATAAATGATTAAATTAAATCAAAAGTGGATTGAATATGGCACCAATCATTAACGAAACAGGTTGTGGGTAATTTTGATCATCCCTGCTCGTGGTCATCTTGGTATCCCCGCACTCTTCAGCGAAGGAGTGTAAAAACATCCAAAAGAAATTCTGACCTATGTGTACTTGCATAATTCAATAGGAATTTGGGGAAAGCTGTACTGTACCTCCGGGCCTTAACAAATAGTTTTAAAATATGATGAGGCCATCTATGGGGAAAGTACTTGTAAATGGGAATCCACAAATGTGGCTGAATATGCAGGGATTAAAACTTGGCAAACTCAGTACTCTGAGCGATGCATCTAAATAGACGAATGTGTCAGGTTGAGTTTCTTATGCATTCAGATTTTTAGTCTCTTGTGTTCTTTCCAATCCATTTATGAAAAAAAGGTGCACATTTTTGTTTTGTTTCTTTAAAGACAATGAATCCCATCCCTGGCTTCAACTGTTTTCAACAACAGTAGCTAACACTTCTACAGATATACTGTATGTCCATGCAATTTTGTTTTGATTCCCACACACCCCTTAGCTGTCTGCCAGGCTATTTGGTGTTTCTTTCACTGCTACAGTTCCAAAACTGTTCCAGGAATGGCAATGAAAGAGTGTGTGCAATTCAACAGATGCCCATCATCGTTACCATCAAACTCCCATCCGTGCAGTTAATAATCTATCCGAACTGAACTTGAAAGGAAGTGAGTGTGCTAGCCTCACTTTCAGGCAAAGAAAATTAAGAGGAGAGCCTCTTCTAAGCATGGTGGAAGCGTGTCCACATATGGAGGCTATCCTGGTTTTCCAAGGTTCCTGATTCCACAAAGTGCTTCCATGACCAGAGGGGCTCCATGAGGAAAGGGGTGGTCATGATGAAGAAGTGATTAGGGTGATTGTGATCCTTCTCTTAGTTTTATTAAACCACACATACATCTGACCACAGTGCTGAGTAGTTGGTGTCAGCTATTCCCAGGTGCTTCTGTGTAGTGAAAGCTCATTATTGCTCCAAAACTGCTTGTTTTCACATATAAAGCCCTAAACGGCTTAGGACCTAGATACCTGAAGGACCGCCTCCTTCCATACAAACCTACCTGGCAATTTAAGATCGAGCCAGGGGGGCCCTCTTGAAAGAGCCATCCCTCAAGGAGGTGAAAGGGATGGCTTGCAGGAAAAGGGCCTTCTCAGCAGCTGCCCCCAAGCTATGGAATGCCCTCCCTATTGAGATCCGCCTGGCGCCAACATTGATGACATTTCGGCGCCAGGTAAAAACCTTCCTGTTCCAGAAGTTTTTTAATTGATACAATATAGACTGTGGGTCCTCTGATGGCAATTTTAGTGTAATGATTTTAGTGTAAGGTTTTTTATTATTGTTTTAATTATTTATTGATATCTGATGTTTCAGCTGTTTTAATTTTTTTGATTGTAAGCCTCCCAGAGACCTTTGGGTAGTGGGCGACATATAAGTTGTAAAAATAAATAAATAAATAAATAAATAAATATTAACCAGAGACAATGCAGCAAAACACATAGCCCATGGTGTCTCTATAATGCTATCTCCGAGCCTACAAAAATAACACCAGAATGCTCAGCCGTACAAGGTTTGGTTTCCCAAATGTGAAAAGTGACTTGCTTTCATTAATTCCGTATTGCTTCTAAAGGCCTCCATGCCTTAGAAGAACACATTGACAGCCAATAGACATATTTGCATATATTATCTCTAATAATACATTAGGGGTTGCCGCATATTTGCCTTACAACTCTGGTAATTGTACCTGAACAAGACACACATGCAGAAAAATCAAATGCATTTTGTTCCAGAGGCAGTTTAAATTGAATTGGCCAAGAAAGATAGAGATAACAAGGCCTAGATAGAGAGAGGTAAAATGGAAACAATTTGCTACCTTCTATGTCCAGCGGACTTCCAAATCTGAAGATGTCTTTTACAGAATAGGTTTTCTGCGAAACATTAGAATTAGGCTCCTGAAGTGTAGTAGCCATTGTTCATAAAAGGAACACTTTCCCTGGGGTTTGTTAGCTCGGCACTTCAAAGCTCATTTTACAAGCAGGCCAGCTTTGTATTTAAATGGAAGTTGTTAGCACCAGCTCTGTAGTGAAATGAATGAAAGAGTAGCATTCTTTTTATTATTTGATTTTACTTTACATCTTTTAATGTTAAGAATGAGTCAAAAAGATTTGGGGGAGCTTTGTTCCCTGTTTCCCTTCCAGACACCTGGACATAAAGAGTGAAGAACCACAAGTGAGTCTTGTACCGCCACTTATCCCTTCAGGCCATGCTGTGGTTGATAATGGATTGTGTGATGTATGTGGGAGGTCCCAAATGGTCCATTGTCAGTAGTTTTCAGTGCTCAATCCAGTTTTGCAGTTGCGTGACCACCCACAGATAGCTAATTCAAATATCTCCATTTGTGGAGCTGGCATCAAACTTACATTATGTACATGCACAAATGCGAATAAATTAAACTGAAGCAGATGACAACTAGAGATGGGCATGAAACAAACCATGAGACCAAAAAGAAAACAAAAAACATAAATGGGGGGGGGTTGTGATTCATTTTGTGGGTAGTTCCGGGAGTCCTGTATGCCCAGAATGTAATGAAGCACAACTTTTATTGCCAATGGCAATTCAGACATGGGCTATAATTCTGACATCCCAAATCCAATCTTCATCAACCCTGCATTATCTTTTGGGTTGACTCCACACCCAATCCACCAGCTGCTAAAGAGCACTTTCCTGGGGGGAACCTCTTTTTTGGGGGGGCTGTAAGTCAGACATCCCAAATCCAATCATCAGCAAGCTTAGAGAGATGGGGGGGAGGGTAAGCTAGGGCCCCAAGCTTGTGCAAGGGCCATTCTCCAGCTCCCAGAACTCCTTAATCACACCAAACAAGTTATGGTTCATTTTGTCAGATAGCTTATGAAAGCTCATGGTTTATAGTTTGTGAATCATGATGAACAAGAACCATCATGAATTGACATTTTTCCTGTTCATGCACATTTCTAACCACAGCCTACAATCTATATACCATAGTGCCTCATAAGACGAATTTTATTTGTTCTACAAGACAATTCATCATCCGGAGGGAATGGATTAATTGGTTTTCAATGCATTCCTATGGGAAGGTGGTCTAAACCCCCCTCAATTAAGGGACAGAGGAAGGTTGATTCCCCCCTGCAGCTGACTGACAGCCGATTCAAATCAGATGTCTGTCTCAGCTGCAGGGGAGACAGCCTTCCACTGTCCCTTGACTGAGGGTGCAGCCACCTGCTCTTTGCCTGTGTCTCTGCACAGATACTCGGGTGAAGAGGAGGAGTCCCTGCTATGCCTAACACTTTGTTGGGCAGAGCTGGGAACAATGGATCTTGCATACTGCTTCTTGATATTTCATATTGCTTCTAACTGCTTTCATGCCCTTGAAGAATATATTGATAGTAGTTTTCAATCCTCAATATAGTTTTGCAGTTGAATGACCACGCACAGATAGCTAATTCAAACATGCATAATTTGTGGAGCTGGATTTAGAAATTGCTCTGGAATTATGCACATGAATAGCAAGTGGGATGCTGGGGTGTTTTGTTAGAAGAATACCCATTTGAATATTTTGTTTCTCTTACATATGTAAAGTAAGATCTAGCCAGGGAGCCCTCCTGGGAGAGCCATCCCTCACGGAGGTGAAAGGGATGGCTTGTAGGTCTGGGGCCTTTTTGGCAGCTGCCCCCAGGTTATGGAATGCCCTCCCAAGTGGCATCCGCCTGGCGCCAACACTGATCACATTTCAGCGCCAGGTAAAAACCTTCCTTTCAATGAAGTTTTTTTTTAACTAAAATAGATTGTGGGTCCTGGTGACAATTTTAGTGTTTTGTGTTTAAATGTTTTTATTGTTTTAATTGTCTATTGCCTTGTTGGCGTTTTAACTGTTTTAACTGTTCATTTTAATTGTAAGCCACCCAGAGACCTTTGGCTAGTGGGCGTCATATAAGTTGTATGGTTTATGGTGACCCCTGCCAAGGGTTTCTGGTTAGATACAACTCAGAAGTGGTTTATCAGTCCCTCCTTCTATCGGCATCCTAGGACTGTCCAGCTTTGTCCAAGGCCATATGGTCTTGCTGTACTCCTGGGAGGTACTCCTCGGAGAATCAAACTCCCAACCTCTGGCTTCATTGACAGATGCCTAAATCACTAAGCTATCAAGTCAACTAGAATGAAACAATAAACAGTACAAGAACACAACTGATCCCTTGGTGACAAGTGGAAGTAAAAAAAAAAAATGCATGACAGAGAGGGGATGAGAACCATTTTCTCTACAGAACGTCATCTCTATGAATTGTATTTCATGCTGTATATTTTTTTTTTTTGGGGGGGGGGGATAAGACAAAAGAAGCCAGAAAAATCAAGAAGCAAGCATTCATGTGTCCAGTACTTTTAATCACACACGGATGTGTGGAGTGTGTGTGCAATGTGTCTCCCTGCATGTTTTCTGGTATTTATTTTCTCTTACCTTTTCTGGCCAAGGTTGACACTGACAGGGTTTATGTGGGAAATTATTGATGGTGCTTGAGGCAATACCTTAGAAAAGCAGACTTGCTGGTGTGCTGGTGTGCTAAGTTTCTATTTGCTTTGAATGCACATGGTCAGGAGATCTTAAGAAAACCTTCTGCCCTATCCTACCGCCATCCACTAATTCCCCCACCTAGTTTCATTCCTCACCTCAACTGATAATAAGCAGAGCTTCTCTTCTAAAATGCCTTCCAGGCTGACATGAAAGAAACTGTCAAATGTGTATTCTGCAGACAGGGTTCCTTTTGTACACATTGCTACATTGATATAATTCTCCTCAAATTCAGAATATGAACTATGTTCTTTTCAGATTAATGATAGGTAAACACACCTCTACTTAAGTTAGAACTGCTTTAGTTTTTACAGCCTTTCAGAGAGAACTCATGAAAATGGCACCAGTATTCGGACAGTTGTTTTCAGAGCTTGCAGACACTAATTTCTTGTTTTCAGAACTTGCAGACACTAACTTCAGCCCGTCCAACTAGGTTGTCGCGGGCGCACATGCTGCGCGTGGCCACGCCCAGAGAGGTTCGGAGGACTTCCACCCGCTCCCGAGCCTTCTCTGTGGCTGGCCTGATGCTGTGGAACCATCTACCAGCAGAAGTGCGCCTAGCAGAGTCCCTGCCTGCCTTCCGGAAAGCTCTGAAAACCTTGCTGTTCCGGGAGGCATTTGGATGATTTTTTCCCCCCTTTTCTCCCGCCATCGCCATTTTTGCATTTGTTGTTTTATATGTTTTATATGTTTAATTTTTACTAGTATGTGCAATTCCGTTGTTTTCCCAATTGTTTGTGAACCGCCTGGAGTTCCCCACCAGGAAGATGGGCGGTATATAAATAAATAAATAAATAAATAAATAAATAAATAATATTGTAGCTCCCAGAGTTCCCCATGGTCAGCCATGCTGGCTGCAGGATTGTGAAGATTGGTGGCCAAAATATGATTCTTCTAAACTCTGGTTCTTTCATGCCTCATGATGTAGATTGAGGCATGCTGATGGGGTCATGGAAGCATGCATTATTGGTTTACAGGCCAGTACTGTTGGGTCAGGGCACTGTTGGTGAAACCAAAGAGAGAACATTTACTTGAATGAAAATCACAGAAGGCACTTGCAGGAAATAATCAAAAGTATCAAGTAACATAAATGGTATCAAATTAAAGACTACTTGCCAACATGGTCTTATTATATTGGGCCACCTCGAGCATCGTAAAGACTCCTATAATATACTCATTAATTCCCCAAACCTATTCCTTTTTTTTTTTACCGATAATGAGTGCCTAGCATTAAATAATTTTACACCTGCATCTATCAAGGAACTGGTCTGCCATGTATAGTCTACTGGCCACTAGGAATCGGTGGGTCACATCTCAGTGTATATTCCAAACTGGAAAAAATGCTAAGGTCCGGGGTGGGAAAATGGTATTAAATTCATAATGGGTGCAGCAACTATGAATTAGATGGATTTGTACTCCAAATCAAATGTTATCTCTGCATGTGATAATGATGTTGTCCTTCCAATGGGCTCCTTTGGAAAATCAAGCTGTCTCCTGGACACCAGACAGCACAAGATGTTGTTACTATGCATGTATTTAGATAAATATATTTCATAGCTTTCTATCGAACATGTATTTGCCTCCATCTTCCCATCATTAACACACTATTCTTCAGGGATTTTTGGCAAGTCTACTTCTCAAGTCCCTAGCCCCCATGTCCAACTCCTTATTGAAAACAAGCTTTTCCCCCAGAAAAAAAGGATGGATGTGTGGGCTCCAAGTGAGGAGTAGAATCTGAATTTTTTAAAAACCCAATTCAAGTCCAAGTTGAGTCATCAGTGTGACTAAGGTACAACTTGAAAGTGATTCCTATGACTCGAGGCCCCATCCTGCTGATTATGACACCTTTCAGAAATTAAGCAGGGTTAAGGTTTGTTAGCCGTAATTGGATGGGAGACCACCAGAAAATAGTAAATATTTCCAAGTAGGGGTTGAAAAGAGACCTGAGATTATTGCTGCTAGTCAGAATTGACAATGCAGGGCTATGTGGACCCATGGTCTAACTTTGTGTAAGGCCATTTCCATTTCTAGTGTCCTGTTTTGGAATTGGAGGGGTTGTTTTGTTTGTTCCCCCTTTTAAAACCTTTTTGGGCCCAGCCCCTTGTGAGCATGTCTCCCCCCCACCCAGCATCTGCTTCCGGGCCTGATTCCCCTGCCTGAGTTAGGTGGGGGCTCCCATATCACTTTGTTTTGCAGGCACCGCCCCAGCAACAATCCCCAGATTGTCCTTTCCTTTCCAGTGTCCTATTCTGGAATTGGATGGGACACAAAGCTTACATTTCTGAAAAACTGTTGAAAAACAGAAATATGTGATTGCCAGAATGCAATCTCATAATAATTGCCAAGAATATCCTATCAAAACTGCCGCTCCGTTATTGCCAAGCAGAGCAATAATTCCATCTGTAGGCAATTAAAGAAATAACTGAACAACACACTTCAGTGAATTTCAATGCTGTTCTATTAACGCTCAGAGTATTCTGGATGAAAATGTGAAACCTATCCAGTGGGCTTGTAATGGCTCCAATGAAATATAAGCAGCTGCTAAAGGGGGATTAAACATTACTCTATGGATATCGTATTGCATAAAGAGAGGCAGAATGAGCCAAAATAAAGTTACAGCAATCAAGGTAAATGTTACAATATGTGTCTATGTAGCAGAAAGATTGAGATATAATCGGATCTTAGAGAACACTCCCTCCTGCAGTTATTATTACGGTTCATAGTGGCCCCATCATTCCTCATTCCTACTATGTTTATGGAATATGCATTTATAAAGAAAAGTGGTGAAAAAGTTACAATAATAATGGTAATAATTCTGACTTTAATCTTGGCAAGGATATTCCTACAACCTATTTCAGATCTCGAGCTGGCTGGCTGCCTGTTTTGCCATCCTGTACATAATTTTTTTCCCCATTCAAAAACTGATCTATTGATATTTTCTGTATTCCTTTAGCCTGATCTTCAGTTTCACTTTAGATTTAACAGCAGTGCCATGAGACAGGTTTCATCAGAACTTGGAAAAGAAACATTTTAAAAATCATAATAACTCCATGAATCCTGGGAGAATGTTATGGGAGGAATCTGAGTGTACAAAAAATGTAACTTTTCCAGGCTCTGGTTTTCTGTTCCTTCGCATTCTGCTTTAACATCCCTCCCACCCATCTCAATCATATGCAGAAAACCTAAAAGATCATCATTTAAAGATCTCTTGAAGAGGGATCTGTGAACCACTTCAGTGTGACATCGTTCTACAATGGCACTGTCTGACATTCAGTGGATCTGTCAAGTCTCTTTCATAATTAACTATACGGTAGGTTGCACAGGAGAACTGCTCCCAAAGTCTTATGCCCTGAACATAGTTCCTTCAGAATAATTCCCACTGGATACCTCTTTCCAGTGCTGTTGCATGCTGGAGCAATTGAGGAGACATCTCTAATAACTGGAACAAAAGGGAGCAAATTGCTTGTGGCAGATCAACTTTCCTTTAGGTGACAGATAGCACCAAGGAGAATTATGACAGTTGGCATTTTCCAGTTCTTACCTTATCTACCCATCATGAAGCTTTCTTTCTCTCAGGCTGCTGTTGTACAGTCATCAAATATCTTGCAGCCTTCATTGCTCTGCTAATGTAAACTGAGTTTTTTAAAGTCATTTTTCCTTTGTCCTTGAAATGAATCTTTTTATATGCTTGGATTTTGCATATGCTCCAAATAAATTTCATGGCCATTGTAGGGACCAAGACAAGGGCAAGTGGTATCCATACTTTAATCATCTATTTTTACCGCAAAGAAAAAGGAAGGAGAAACAAAAAGAGCATTGTATCTGTGAGGCCCAAGATGACCTACTCAAGAAGATGGAAGTATCACACAAATCTGCACTGGCAGAATTGCCTGTAGCCAGAAGACAGGTACAGAATAATCAAGTTGGATCTACAAGGAAACACAGTGAACTGTGAGAAAAGAATCTAAAGGACAGTAAATGTGTGCAAGGCACAGAGATCTGCGAGAAAGACAATGCAGGCAACTAACATTACAAAAGAGAAAGGATTATCAATGAGAAAACATAAAGCAAATACTGCTGGATCAAAAGAATGGCTTATTTCTAGAGATGGGCATGAAACGGAAAACATAGTGTTTTGTTTCATTTCATTTCTTAAGTTGTTGGGTTTCTTTCGTTACAAATGATCTTTTAAAGTAATTTAGTAACTAAACAAAATGAAATGAAATGAAATGCTTCCCTTGGTCCTGGAGGCACCAAAATCGCTGGGGAGCTACTTTAGACTCTTTCTTGTAATCCCCGAAATTTGGAAAGGCTTGGAGGTCAGGGGGCTGAATTATTAAGCTCCAAGTGGGGGGGTGCCCCTAGGGGAAAAAAAATCTTTCTAATTGAATCTGGAAACTGCAATAGCACCTCCTTGGGTGAGTTATTAGCACTGCCGCAGCTTGGCTTCCAAATCCCAATTCAATGAATTAGAAAGATTTTTTTTCCTAGGGGCACCCCTTTTAAGCTTAATCTCTCAGGCCCATGACCCCCAAACCTTTCCAAATTTCAGGGGCTTACAGGGAAGAGCTTGTGCTCCCCTGCCATTGATTCCTCTAGGATGAATCATTTCATTTCTAGAGGACCAAATGGCATTTCAATTCATGATGATACACATCCTACCATTTCATTACTTGAAAGTAATTCGTTACATAACAAAATGAAACAACATTTTGTTTTTCATTTAGTGCCCATCTCTACATTTCCTCTATTTCTCACAGTAAGTGATGGTATGTTTCTCAGGAACTAGTATACAGAAGCACTCCAAAGTAACATATTGGCACTGGTAATACCACTTCTTATAAGAACATAATAACATAAGAAGAACCAAAGACCCATCTAGTGCAGCTTCCTGTATCTCACAGTGGCCCCACCAAATGCATTTGGGAGTGCATGAGACTAGATATCTGTCTCCTGATACCACTCCCCTGCATCTGGCCCTTGAAGTACCCTGGTTTTAACCATGAATAAATACTACACATCTCTATCATGGTTTGTAACCTGTGATTGACTTTTCCACCAGGAATCTGTCCAATCCCCTTTTGAAGGCATCCAGACTAGATATCATCACCACATATTGTGGCAGAGAGTTCCACAGTCTAATAACACGCTGGGTAAAAGAAATTTCCTTTTGTCTGTTTTCACTCTCCCAGCCATTTGAGTGTATGTCCCCTAGTTCTGGTATTTTGTGAGAGGGAGAAGAGCATCTCTCTATCCTCTTTACCCATGCCCTGCATAATTATGTATGTCTCAATCATATCCCCCCTTGGTTGCCTTTTTTCCAGACTAATGTATTTCACTTGCCTTGAAAGAACTATTAGGGTTGCTATAACTCAGTCCTGATTTGACAGCAAAGGACACATACTCAATTGAATTGTTTGCCTATTATTGTAGTTTGTGGAAGAAAACCTACTGGATTAGTTATACTATATTTAGAGATGAGCTTCCTTTTCTCTGTCCCGAATGAAGCATCAGTTGGAAACTTTTCTCAGATGGCATGATTCTGTTAACTGTGGACAGTTTGGAGCACCAGTAACTGCTTTATGTCAGATCAGATTATTTGCCTTTCTGTTTGTGTTTTCTACCCAAACTGGCAGTATCTTCCATCAGTGATCTGTCATGTCACGTGCTATTTGATCCTTTTGGTTGGAGGTAGACATGGGCACGACTCGGCGAAATCCTCGTTTCCGTTACCGTTCGTCGTTTCCGTTACGTAACGAGAACGGTAATGGAAATTACTCCACTCCAGCTCGAACCTGACCCAATAAAAGACAAATTTGGTCGGGTTTGTCGTTGTGGTTCATAGCATCGCGGCGACCGCGTGATGCCAAGCAGCACAGAAAAAAAGTTTTTTAAAAAAACCCTGATTCCCAGCCAAAAGAGCAGGCGAAAATATGCCTGCCTGAGGACACCTACCTGAGGGGTGGTTTCTGGGGGGGGTCCCCGGCCTTCCCCCCCTCTCCTGTCCTGGGCTCCTGGTACCAGGCTGGGGGGGGGCATCCTCGCCGTCTCCATTTGCCATGCGGTGGGGGGGGATCCAAAATGGCGACCACAATATTTATTTTTAAATCGTGGTCCAAAAACCCACCAAAGCACCACAGAAACATTTGAAAATTAGGTATTTTAACTGCCGGAATTTTTATAGTAGCAGCAGTAGGTTTTTCTTGCAACAAAAGTCTCCATTGATTTTATTTTATTTTATTTTTATTTTTTTACACCTGCACATGTGCAATGATGGGCTGGCCATAGGATGGGACCATCCAAATTTTTGGAGCCATTCCACCAATCGCATGGCCAGGTTTTGACTGAGACTTCTGGGTGTGCCAGAGAGGGCATTAAAAGCCCCCAAACCCGAACCCTAACCCTAACCCTAACCCTAACCCATACGCCAGTACGCTGTCCTTCTTAGTGGGTCAGAGGCACCCAGAGGTGCAGCCCAATAACCCACCCTAACCTTAACCGTAACCCTAAGCCTAGCCCTTACCCTAACCCCAACCCTAACCCAGATCCATACGCAAGTACACTTTTCTTCTTAGTGGGTCAAAGTGAGGCACCCAGAGAGGTGCCTCCCAGAGCCCACTATCCCCTACCCCTATCCCTTTCCCTAACCTGTACGCCAGTATGCTAGTACACTTCCCTTTTTAGTGAGTCAAAGTGAGGCACCCAGAGAGGTGCCTCGCAGAGCCCACTATCCCATTCCCTAATCTGTACTCCAGTACACTAGTATGCTTCCCTTCTTAGTGAGTCAGAGGCACCCAGAGAGAGAGGTGCCTCTGCCACTTACCTCCCACCCTAACATAATGTAGTAAATAATGTATGGTACGCGGCGGTGGCGCGAAACGATTCCCTTCTCTTCTTAGTGGGTCAGACGTCAGAGGCACCCAGAGAGGTGCCTCCCAGAGCCCACTTACACCAACCCCAACCCACAAATGACAAACGACAAACGGAAACGACAAATTTTTGAAAATTTTTGCAACAAACGGAAACGACCCGAAATGGACCTGTCCCGACAAACGACAACTCGAAACGTCATTTTTTCTGGTCGTGCCCATCTCTAGTTGGAGGTACCAGGGACATTTTACATGTAAACCTGGAGTGGACAAAATGTGGCTCACAGGTTGTTTTCAGAACCCCAAAGACATCTATCAGTTATCTGTTCTGCACAGGCATCCCATGTCCCTCACCAGAGATGGGGGGGGGGAGGAAATGGGACAGGGCAAAACTGAGTTTTCTGTGTGCAGCATTTTTGCATTAATGTGTTTCTCAATCATGCAAACCAGACCATTCACAAACTGGGACAAAGTGGGCATCTTTGTGCAGTGGTTTAATGCCTGTACTGCAGGTAAAACTGTACTCATGACCTGGGGTTCAATCCTAGGTAGAAGGCTCATGCTTGACTCAGCCTTCCATCTTTCCGAGGTTGGTAAAATGAGTACCCAGCTTGCTGGGGGCGGGGGCAACGTCTACCCTGCATACTGTAATTAAATCTGTAAACTGCCCAGAGACTACCTGAAGTGGTATGGACTACCTGAATGATATATAAGCAGAACGCTTTTCTTTGCTTTTGTTACTTCCTCTTTTGGTTTTGTTGTTTAATTTCTGGCCATTTTGCCAGTTCCAGGTCTGGTAGGAATATTGGGGTGAAACTGACCTGAGAAGAACTGGAATATTGTTACCTATTTTAATTGAATTTTTACAGAACTGGAGATTGTGTTTGCTTGAGATACAACCACTTCACCCAAAAGGATAAAGCAAGGTATAGAATAAATTAGACATATAGAATAATTTAATTTTATAGGAAATAGTAGAAAATGTATATAAATGTATGCCTTTACTTTTGAACTGCTAATCTTCTTCTGAAACATTCACACAGAC
>JAHTLZ010000129.1:80175147-80190729 GCA_023846285.1 Phrynocephalus versicolor | reverse complement strand
CTATGTTATCCCTAGCTGCCAAATGTTCAAGTTCTCCCATCTTTGCTCGGGGGCTTCGAGCATTGGCGTAGAAGCACCTGTACAGTGGGTTCCGCAACAACAGCTGCTGCCTTGTTCTTTTCCCCTCACAGCTTTTATTTTCAGTAGACAAACTGTCACATTCCGTTATTCTCCCAGTGCTAATACCTGCTATGTCATCTCTCTGTGATTCTCTACCCTCATTCCCCGAGGATGAGGTGTTCCGAACCGGATGCCACTCAGCTCCTGTCGGCTTTCCCCCAGTTATCAGTTTAAAAGCTGCTCTGCTGCCTTTTTGAGGTTGAGTGCCAGCAATCTGGTCCCATCATGATTCAAGTGCAACCCATCCCACCAGAACAGGTTTGGCTTGTCCCAAAATGTTCTCCAGTTCCTGACAAATCTAAAGCCCTCCTCTCGACACCATCACCTCATCCACGCATTGAGGCTTCTGAGTTCTGCCTGTCTGGTGGGTCCTGCATGAGGAACAGGTAGCACTTCTGAAAATGCTACCTTGGAAGTCCTGGACTTCAATCTTCTTCCTAACAACCTGAACTTGGCTCCCAAGACTGACCGCTTGGCGTTCCCGAGATCATTGGTACCAACGTGTACCATGACCACTGGCTCCTTCCCGGTTCCCTCTAACAAACTATCTAGATTTCTCGTGATGTCTGCAACCTTTGCACCTGGCAGGCAAGTGACCATACGGTTATCATGCTCATCGCAAATCCATCCCTCCGTATTTCTAATTATAGAATCCCCTAGCAGAAGGAGATTCTCTCCTGCAGCCTCTTCTTCTGCATGTACCTGATCCTGTATCTCATCAATTGTGATGAGGGAGAGATCCTCAGGTGGAACCAGTTGTTCCTCGGTGTGTGCCTCATGAGGTGTGATGAGGGAAAGAGCCTCAAATTGATTTTGCAATATGAGACTCTCTGAGTGATCCCTTGGCCTTCTACTCCTTTGAGTCACATTCCTCCACACATCTACCTCCTGGGTTGGGGAAGTGATTACATCCTCAGAAGTGTGCAGTGTCTCTTCTTGGACCTGGATAGTCTGTTCCGCTCTGTCCAAGAACTGCTCAAGCTCCTTAATATGTTGCTGGTTCGATATGCGGGCCTCTAGCTCCTGGACCTTCTCTTCCAATAGTGCAACCAGCTTGCACTTGCAGCAAGTGTAGTTCTCTGTGCGTTTTGTCAAGATGACAAACATGGCACAAGTGTTACAGGTAACTACAGCTGCTCCCTCAGACTCCATTTTAATGAGTGTAGTATTCTGGGCCTTGAAGATTTTATAGTGTTACTAGCTACTAATCTAGAAATAATAATCTGATACCAATGTTCCTCCTTTTATGTGACAAATAAAAGACGACGCGCGGGCTGGTCAAACAGCCCTAGCTGAACAGCTCCTACCCAGAAACTTACCAGTGCTGTCTTCTTTCTGTTTTTCTCTCTCTGCAGGAGCTCTGCTTGCTTCCACACACCAGGCTCAAATGCTTCTTCAGGGGGAAAACACTTAGTGTAACTCCACCCCCAAGTTCAGTGGAAGGCTTCGTTTGGCACCACCCCTGCTTCCTAGCAACTTCCTCTGTTTAGCTGATTAATGGCTCTTTGTATTTAAATGAGCAGTTAAAGTTAGCAGAGGCAGAGGTCAAACAGAGGTCAAACAGCCCTAGCTGAACAGCTCCTACCCAGAAACTTACCAGCGCTGTCTTCTTTCTGTTTTTCTCTCTCTGCAGGAGCTCTGCTTGCTTCCACACACCAGGCTCAGTTTGAAATATTGGACTTATTATATCCAGAAACACAGGCTGGGGATGCTTTTATGATATCCTGTGGCGAGTGCTATTGAGGATTTTCCAAGTGTGAGGGATACTATTCCTTCCTTCAAAACAAATGGCAGGGGGCCCAACAGTGGTCTAGAACCCTTTGGCTCCCACTGTCCTATAACTCTGTGTTTCCTCAGCAAGAATTCTGGTAGAATGTTTCAACCAAATTTAAATCCAGTTTCCTACATTAATTTGAGGATAGACAGCCTTAATCAATAAGGTTGTTCTTAGATGTTACTGTAAACTCTCTAGCTATGTGCCTCACCATGCCCCTGGGCCTACAAATCCATGTGTGAAGGAACCCTGTGGTATACAGAAGTCCTGTTGAAAATCAAGAAGCCCCTTTAAAAAGTCCTTGCATAGTAGATGAGATGATTCAGGAAAGGTTAAGTGTCTGCAGATTGGAATCATGTTCAAACAAGCGGTCCTGGTTAGGACTGATGGTCACTCTCAGCCATAAGAGAAGACCAAAGAATCACCAGCGCAGTCCTGGACATTCACTTTTCAAGAGTACAGTGGAAAAACAGACTGGAACATCTCTGTCTCCAAGCAAACTGCTTTGATGTGGACATAGCTGCTTCTTTTAATGTATAGTTTTCATGACAATGAGAGGAACATACAGAGGACACATCTTGGGATGCTTATGTCTTCCTAAATAGCTTTAATGCTATGTACGTTCAATACGATTTCTCCCCTCTTATGGTCCGTGCCATCTTTGCCAGCTGCTCTATCACACATTATGAAAGATTGCATTTCTTTGATGGCTAATGTGTTCCATTTTGTTAGCTTCCCGGGATTTTCCAAGTGATAGAGGCATTATATAAATGACATTAAATTTCAGTTTATGGATTAGGAATTAAAAATGCAGAGGGAACAGCTTCCAAGGACATAATAATCTACTGCTTTCCTTGAAAAGCTGTAACTGGAATATACTCTCTTAAAAATAGCCAAAGGAGGTTTTGCTTTATTTTTAAGCCTACTACAGAAACAGAAACATTTGCCATGTGTTTTATAATACACAGAGAGAAAGATGTAAGTTAATAAATCTGGAAACTGGTGGCCCCAGCAACAAATGGTATTCTTTCCCCTCCATGGCTTTACCCTACCACTACCAATCAACTGCGATTACCAGAAAACTTATGGTAATATCATAGAATCATAAAATCATACAGTTGGAAGAGACCTCAAGGGCCATCTAGTCCAACCCCATGCCATGAAGGAACCTCCATCACAGTGCTCCTGAAATATGGTCATCCAGCCTCTGTTTAAAAATATCCAAAGAAGCAGACTCCACCACCCTCCTTGGCAGCATATTCCACTGTCAAACAGCTCTTTAACTGTCATGAAGTTCTTCCTAATGTTTAAATTGAATCTTTTTTACTGTAGTTTGAGACCATTGCCCTGCGTCCTAATCTCTGAAGCCTTGGAAAACAAACCAGTCCCTTTTTCAATGTGACATCTTTTCAAATATTTAAATATAGCTATCATATTCCCTCTCAGTATTCTTTTTGTAAGGCTAAACATTCCCAACTCCCCAAGTTGCTCCTTGTAAGACATTTCTTCCAGACCCTCAATCATCTTGGTCACCCTCTTCTGGACCTGTTCAAGATTGTGAATATCCTTTTTAAATTGAGAAGCACAGAACTGGACACAATACTCCAGATGGGGTCTGACCAGAGCAGAATAGAGTGGTACTATCATTTCCCTTGATCTAGACACGATGCTTCTGTTGATGCAAGCAAGAATCGCATTGGCTTTCTTGGCCACCCCATCACACTGCTTACTCATGTTCAGTTTGTGGTCTACCAAGACTCCCAGATCCCTTTCACAGGTACTATTTTCCAGCCAGGTGTCTCCCATCCTATATCTGTGCAATTTATTCTTTATACCTAGAATAAATTGCAGTGTTTGTGTGGCTTATGCAGCTAGTCCTAGCAGAGAACTAATTTATTTAGCATCTGTAACAGGCTGGTTTCTTACTGTCATTAGGTAGCAGGTGGGGGCTTGTTTCAAAGACAAATACAATTACAAAGATCCCCAAAAGAGTTTGGTCTGCTTTGGTCTACTTTCAACAGTTTTTAAAGAAGCCATTGTTTGAGGCTTACAAAACAGTCATCCAACAGAACTTAGAAGCACTTTGGCAAATGAGAAGTGAAATAAAAGTAATAGTGTCTCAAGGCAAAGTAAATAGAATAACATGCTAAAGCCACTGTTGCTTGAAAGATGGTTCAGGATTTCTGAGTCTGCCTACATTCACTGTCATTGAATTACAGTATCATATTAGGACTGAAGTTTCTGAGTATCCTCCAGAGGAATATAAATCTGGAATATAGTTGTTGCTGATGTCCAGAATTTCATAGTTATAGTTGCTTAGTTCAGAGATTCAGAAACATGAGATGGAACAGAGAGGTTTCTTTATCGTTTTCTGACTCCCTTCTGGCTAAAGTACCACGATATACTGGGTTTCATTATATTAGAAGGATGACCTGCTGTGCTTATTTCTTTCTACATAATCGGTTAATCCATCTAATCTTCGAGGCTACTTCTTATGTTAGTAAAACAGTATTAATAAAATTGTTGTCCAAGCAGCATAATTCTCTCTATTACAGATGTGATTCCTTTAACACTGGCAGACATTAACATAAACCATGAAACTGGCTCAACCCAGCCTTCCAACAGGAATCAGAGCCAAATTTTGCAATATGTAAAAGAAGATCACACATAATATTGTGGTAAGGGGGTTCTTCCTTGGTTTGCTTTTAATTTCACTTTTAATTTGTAAAGTGGCAGTTAAAATGGCAACAGTTTTCCGCTCTTAAGTTGAATTGCTCTTCAGTAGAGCCGCTTTTAAGTAAAGGTGCCACTGTATGACATGCATCAGCACAATAATGGAGTCCATGCTTTTTGATTTTCAAGACCTAAACAAGATTGTTAATGCTTGAAGCTTTTAGAAGTCATTATTTCATGTAAATCAGGGATGACAACAATCCAGGGCTGTTATTTTACCCACTAGATCATATAGTAAGTCAAAAAAGCATTGTTTACATCATTGTGTCTTATACTGCCCAGATAACATGTTAGCTGAAACAAGAACTAGAGCAGGTCCATTGAATCAGTGGGGATTTGGTGAACCAATGCTGTAGGTTGCACTGATTCAAATAGGCCTATTCTAATTAGGATTTATTGCTGGATTTCAGCCATAGGTTTTCAGCTTCTATTGAGTCTTTCCTTCTGCAAACAACTTTAATTCTGCAAGTCTGCAGCTTCTGAGTTAAGGCTCTTTTTCTTTCCCTAACAACGAAATAACTGAGTTATTGTGGAACATTGCCCTATAATACAGAACTTATTTACATATGGTGTATAACTGTGACTGGAATAAAATGATAGCACAAATAACTTGAAGTAATGCCTCAATTTGCAGTTGTTTTGCATTAGCATGGTTTATAGCTGCATTTGCCTGTAACTACACAAAAAAACAAGAGTTTAAGTCTAATATTTTCTACCTTCTCAAACTAACTGTATTATGAACCAAACAATAATGGTACTGTAGGCAAAAAGTTGCTTCTTTTTCATAATGATTTGAATACTTACTACGAATCATTTCAGATTTTTATGCTCACAGGTTACAAGCAATGTGAAAACCCCTTTCTGCAAGTCAGGAAGAAGAAATGACTGTGAATAGCAGGGGGGTGGACACAGCATTTCCACTGCCATCAAATGACGGGTCAGCTGAAAAGTTTTGCCTCTTGACTTGCACTTCATAACAAATTGAGATATATTTGGAAATATAAAAGCCAGAGTTCCAAATTATTCCTTCTCAAATGTCATCTTATTTTTCAAGATAATGATGACCCTGTATTGTAATATGCTGCTTCCAATGTAAAACTAGTTCTTTCATTCTGTCAACTAGGTATTCTTGGTCTATATTTTTTATTCTTTCCTTCACTGCTACCTTCTTTGTGTCATCGACTTTAACAGTTGCCAGTTAAAGTCTTGTTTAGTGATGTGCACAAAATGCTAAAACAGTGTTCTGTTTTGTTCTTGTTTTTTTGTTTTCTTCCATTCCATTTCATTTTAAAAATATTAATAAATCCATCTTTACCACACCCGATTGGGTGGGGGGAAAGGAGGGTTAAATGCCTGTACTGTAGGTAAAACTGTGCTCACGACCTGGGGTTCAAATCCCGGTAGCAGGCTCAAGGTTCACTCAGCCTTCAATCCTTCCGAGGTCGGTAAAATGAGTACCCAGCTTGCTGGGGGGGCAATGTGTAGCCTGCACACTGTAATTAAAATTGTAAACCACCCAGAGACTACTTAAAAGTGGTATGGGGCGGTATATAAGCAGAACACTTTAAACTTTTTTTTTGCCACTTCAAGCACTGATCAGCTGTAGCCCAGGCTTGGGGTGGCAAAATGAAATGTTTAAACGGCCCACCAACCATTTTCAGAGGGTTCCTGCCTAGCTTTCATGGGATGGACCCTTTCTAAAATGGCCCAGTCAGCACCATGGGATCCCCCTGGTGCCGACTGAGCCATTTTTAAAAGGGTCCAGTCAATGAGAGCCCAGCAGAAGCCCTTTGAAAATGGTCAGGTAGGCAGTTTAGGTTGATCACACTTGAAACCAGGGTACTTCAAGGGCCAGATGCAGGGGAGTGGTAATGGGAGATCTAGTTTCCAGCATTCCCAGATGCATTTGGTGAGGCCACTGTGAGATACAGGAATCTGGACTAGATGGGCCTTTGGCCTGATCCAGCATGGCTCTTCTTATGTTCTTATAAGAGAGGTGGGTAGCAATGCATGCATGGCTTATGCAGAAGCTAGTCTGAATTATGGCATTCACAACAATAGACTTACTGTCATAAATTGCTTTCATTCACCAATGAATTTCACCAGGAATTATTTTCAATGTGATTAAAAACTCAATAACACTATATAGTACTTTTAAAAATGGAATTCTTCTAAAAACCTTCTGGTTTATCGCTGTGGGATATTGGGCTTCTGTACCCATAATTTAATAAGCCAAGTACGGCTCAATATGGCTACACATGACTGTAGTGGCATTGCCATTAGGAAAAGGATGCCATGCTTTGTATAGCAAAAAAAGATGCCTGAAGGATGAGAAGACCAAAAGTCTATAGGATGTCCTCTTCTGCTCTCTACCATTCAGAAAATTAACTACAGAGGTATATAAATACAACAAATAAATAATAAATAAAATAAATACCATAAGCCCAGGAAAAAAGAATCAGTTTGTCATTTGTTTCCCCCCCCCCCCCCCGCGCTAGTTTGTATCTGGTAGAGGGGGACCTAATGTTTTCACCTCATCTGCCAGCCACCTACCTCTTTCCTGCTTCTCTTATCACCTCCCTATCTGATCTTGCTACAACCACCTCTTCAACCTACAGCACTGCCATCTTTAGGGACAGTGGCCTATCTTCCCTTCCAGGAGCTAGGCCTGCTGTCTCTGAAGACGGTGGTAACAGAGGAGGAGGTGGCAGGACCAGGTAGAGAGGCAGGAGGGGAAGAAGACAGGAGACAGGGGCATCTGCCTTCCCAAATCAAAACAAAGTGCAGAACAGGCACTTTCTTTCTTTCTTTTTTAGCAAAGGAGCTTGCATGAACCGAACCATGAACCAGACCAGTTCACAATATTTTTACTTCATAATTGAGCTCATCCCCATCACTACTTCTCACCCAAGCACAAAGTAATCGTCAAGGCTGTTTTTCAATAAGTGCCAATAGTCTTGATCAATAATGCACAATGCAACTTATTGCTTTTGCAAATAGAACTGAGCAAGGTTCACTTGATTGCCTTGAAGTGTTGAATAATGCACACATGCATACACACACTCGCACAGAGAGAGGGTGGGAGATTCAAGTTCTGCTGTAATGACTGATCTAAGAAAACCAATGTCTACTGCCCTTCTCATATTTACAACTGTGAGGGTATCTAGAGGGATTTTTTATCTGAAATCTGAAATTGATGAGAAATATTCTCTTTGATTAACTGCACAGTGCCTATTAGCCTATTTCCTATTAACCTGAAGTTCTTGATAGATGCAGTAGCATACAATTTAAATCCAGAGGGCTGGAGGACTGTCAAGCAGATTTGGGAGTGTGGTAGAAGTGGAAGTTTCATAGCATTATCAGAAGTTTGCACATGTAACAAGACTGAGTAGAATCTCTGATGGAATACCAAATCCCCAAAGAGGCATCAGAGGAAAATCCTAAAATCAGTTGACCTGAGAAATGGCTTCTTCTTCCAAGGTCTATGCCAATGGTTCTCTTCTCTCTTCTAACATTAATGAGAAATCGTGTCTGATTTTCACTCTTTTCTTTAAAGATGGGGGAGCTGAAATATACATTTTATTTTATTAAATTAAGATGCATGTTCATATGAGACCTCAGGGGATCTATCGGGTAGCAATTAGATGAAGCATAGAATATTGGTAACTAAAATGTAGCATCTGTGTTCATGCAGCACTCTTGAAGGTTTTCCATTTCAAACCTGAACACAGCAGCAATTTTATTTTAAACACACACACACACACACACAGGGGGAGGAGAGCACTCTTTAGCTCCCTTCCACAGACATCTGTATTTATGCAACTCTGTAATACGTTCTAACTGTGCTGATGTTTCAAACCTCCAGAATGGAACTTGCATCTTAATTTAATAAAATTGATTGATCCCATTTGTACTCAAATAACTGAATAAAGATCACTTTATAAGGGTCCATGGGGATCTTCTAGCCCAGCATTATGTCTTCAGGTGTGCAATTCAACTACTTTAGTATCGACTTGCAGTTCAAATGGATGCATTTGACTATGACTATGCATTAAAGAACCTTGTTGCAACACATCAAAAACCAATTTAGTTTATCAGATAACCATATAGCTAAGCAGACACATGTTTAGTCTGTCCTGCTAGGAAATGCAAATTTATTCCTTAGTCAGTCCTATTGCATCCAATGATTTTACTTTCCTGTAAGATTGGGTAAGATTTGATTTGCTTTGAATCATTCCTGTATGCAAGATACAAGGTCCCGGGGGAGAGGAATACTAATACTTTAAGCATGTGTATTATGTTTTTATGTTTATGAAATTATTTTTTAAAATATATAAAAATGATTGGTTTTAAAATATTTCTTTTTAACTAATAAATTCATTAGAACCATTTCCAAGGCACTAAAAGTCCTCAGTGGAACAAATGTAACACACCATTTCTTATACAGTACGTTAAAATGTGAAAATAATAAAATAAAAATCTGCATTAGAAATGGGCACGAATAAAAAAATTGCATTTTGTTTGTCGTTTGTCGTTTAGGGGGTCCGTTTCGGTTTGCTTCTGTTTTTCGTGAATTTTTGCAAAAAATTGTTTTTGTTTTCATTCATTTCGTTACCGTTTCTTTACCATTTATTTCAATTTTTGTGATTTTTTGAGCATTTAAAGCAGTTCAATGTATTGCCGTAACGAAAACGAAACGGACGACAAAATTTCTGGTGTTTCTGTTCATTTCGTTTCATTTTAGAGACAAAATTCGTTTGTCATTTCGTTACGTAATGAAACGAAGAAACAAAAACGGAAACGGAAAATTGTTCGTTTCGTGCCCATCTCTAATCTGCATTGTATTGTATTGGTGGCACTGGCACTAGAAATTACAAAGTGAGGTGGCATGCATTTGCAAAATGCCCACAAATATTCATATTAATTCAGGGACAAAGCTGTCAGGAACAAATGTTCCTTGGTCTACTTGCATCTAAACAATGGTGGCAAACTTTTAGCACTCCACATGTTTTGGGTCACAGCTCCCAGATCTCCTTGCCTGTATTTCCAACATCAAAGGACTGTGGGAGTTCTGGTCCAAAACATCTGGAGTGCCGAAGGTTCGCTACCACTGATATAGAATTGCCTCCTGAAAGGAACTTAGGCATAGTTTTCTCCTACAGTTCTTTACACATTTTCTCCTCCCTAACACCTTGAAGATGCCAATCTTCTACTGTACACATTGTGCTCTACTGGACTCACTGGACACATTGCCCCTTCTAGATGGTCATCACAACTATCTTCATCCTTCACTAAATCATATTGCTTTGTTTCTGGTACTAAGCCTGAATCAGACCACAATGAAAAATTGTGGATGTCACAGTTATACTCTCTACTTTGCTGCTCCTCAACATTCATTACTGAGCTGGCAATGGTGATAAAGTGCTGCTGGAATAATGCAGGATGGACATCCTGGGTAACATTACTATCCACGCTGAAACAGCATCTAACATGGCTGCTCACGACGACTTCATGGTGTCCATTCTGCTAGATCATGGGCTTGTATTGTCAACAACACAACAACAGGAAGGAGATATCCTTGATATAGTATTTGTTCCCTCCAAAACAGGATTCAAATCTCCACTTGGCCATGGAAACTCACTGGGGGAAAGGAACTGGCAAGACCACTCCTTTAATATCCCACTTATCTATTAGGGTCACTATAAATCAGTTCCAACCTGATGGTACAGAAGAGCAACAAATTATCATGCAGGAACCCACCCACCTCCAGAACTAAGAATCCACCATAGGCTTCTTGTTCAAAACTTCAATGCTACTGATGACCAGTTATCTTAGTGGGATACGATGGCTTTTTCTACAGTGGTTTTACTGCTGCTTATTGCCCTACTGCAAGAAAATATTCTCTATTTCCCTCACCTACTTAGGCTGCTTTCAAACAACCCCTAAAATCTGCTGAAAAACACTTGCAGATCCGGAGCATAAAATTGTTTTCCGACCAGCAGCGGACTTTAAAAAAAAAAAAAGTACGCCCACACCCAATTAAGCGCGCCCCAGCGCACTTTACAAGTACCTGGTCTCCGGAGATTAAAAAAAAATTCCGATGTGGATTGTAAAGCTGTGGGTGCCGGGCTCTCCTCTGTCTTCTGTTTGTTTTTGTTGTCCCCCACCCCTTTAACAGACAGGAATCCCTACGGGGCTGCTGTGATGGCAGACGGAGGTGAGCAGAGGTGAGCCTGCATATTTTCTCCCTTTTTTTCTCCTTCCCCTCACCGCAGACAGAAGCAACAGAGTGCGGAAGGGTGGGAACACAGGAAGAGGAACAAAACCCACATGATCTCTGGCTGGGGGGATCTGAATTTAAGTTGCCAGTGGATTTTAGGGGTCATTTGAAAGCAGCCTTAATTTCCCAGCTGCTTTTAGGCACCAGGAAGAGCAAGGGTCGAGTGCATATGTGGAGGTTTTCACCTGTCCAAAGGTCTTGCCCACATCTTCAGGTTGTACAGACTCATACATATCCATTATAATGGGGAAAAGAAAAGCCAAAATTACTTTCCAACAATGTGAATGGCAGCCTCCTCTGGTCTTTAGAAAGAGTTTAGGTTATACTGTATTTGCTGCACACATTTGTGTCCTGTCACAGCTTTCTGCTTTACTATTTAACATATCCATTATAATGGGGAAAAGAAAGGCCAAAATTGTATATAAACAAATGCTACAATTTATTGTCAAACTCTAAATATCTCTGCCTTCCCTTGCAATTCGTGTCACTGATTGGTATCTCAGCTTACCATTGAATTCATGACCATAGTTTTTCTTCATTTCTTTTTCTTATTTAAGAAAGAAACAAAAAGCAAACAAACCCTGATTGTAAACTGCTGCACTTAACTCTGTAAGAGTTTCAAATAAAATCAGATAAATGATGGCAGTGTTTTGCCAGTCTTCCAGTTTAGCTGAAGCATACACTGTACATCATCATTATGTCATGTCTTCTTCCCCACTTTTGATTATAAATGCTGGAAAGTATGAGGAGGGGACGCACGTAAGAAGTCACTATATAGTGTGTACCTTATGATTTAGGACTAAGTGTGTGTGAGGATGTGGGTGGATTACTGGCTCTCTAGTACAAGCTTTAAGATATCAAAGTACCTCTAAGGTTTCCCTTTCTCCCAACATCACTGTTGTTTTCTGCTGCTGCTTTCTTCTTAATAGGTACAGGTTCCGGTCTTCCTCTTTAAAGGGCAGCCTCTTTACCACTATTTATAATACTGTTCAGAATAAGCATGGGCATGACTTTTGTTCCTTGTGTTGTGTTTTCCTAGACTAGTTTTGTTCCCAGATGACAAGTGATATGGAATCAATTGTAGCCACAGCTCAAGGGCTGTTACAAAGCATTGTTCTTGAACCACCCAGAGTGTCAAGTTACAGAAAGATTTTAGTATTGAGTCAGAGTAAACTACTCAAGATAGTGTTGAGTAGGAGTAAACTACTCAAGAATGATGATGCTTTGGTAGTTCTACATTTCCATTGTTTAGCAGGAATCTTGATTAAATGGTTATGTTTTTCTTCTCATGTATGAATCAATGAATTTACTGGAGAGAGGGGTTTGGTCTTGAACACATCCCATCCATTAGATTTCTTGGAGGAACACTTCCAGTTTTGCTAATCTACTCTAATTTGTTTCAAAGGAGGATTAAGGGGGTTATGTGCACAGCAGCCTCTGACAACACTGTTGGGAACATCAGAAGCTGGCTGAAACAGAATTAAAGAATCTTTATTTATGGTTGTTAACCAAGACAAGAGATACCAAATATCAATTTGCCACAATAAAATGATAAAACGATTTGCCAGAATAAAACATTAAATTTGACAGAATAAAACACCTTAAAACACTTTAAAAACATTGTAAAACTTTTGATAAAAGCCACTAAATAGAAACAGGACTGTTATAAAATAGTCAGTATCAGAAGGGTGGGTAATGTAATGTATCGGAGATCAGGCCAACATCAAACCCCAAAGTGGAAACCACACTCCATAAGGTGATCAGGAGCTAGAATTACTGGCAGTCATAAGCCTACGTACAACTACTGCAGCAGTGCAAAATCTGGCAACAAAGTTTGAAATCTGCTGGGACCTGTCAGAGAGAAGTAACTTTGCATAAAAATTGACAGGTCTCCCAGGAAATTTGTCGATAACAGGTTGAATAAGTTCCTTACGTAAGTCACGGTAGAAGGAACAATAAAGAAGGACATGGGTGACTGTTTCTACTTGGTTCATTTCACATGGGCACAAGCAATCTGAGAGGGGAATATTTTGGAATTTCCCATCCAAAAGCTTAGAAGGAAGAGCGTTCAGTCTGGCTAAAGTAAAAGCTCTTGTAATCTTTGGAGGCATTAAACCGGTCAGGTATGGGGATATAGTAAATTTGTTGTAGGTGACTAGACTGTGATTACCCAGAAGGCTCACATGATCTTGGAATTCTATATCCCAAATCCTTTGTCTAACTGCAGCTTTGGCATTAGCATAGCCCATCGCTTTTAAGGTACAGTTAGAGAAGCCGATTTGCTGTATTTCTTTGGCTACAAACTGTTTCCATTTGGACTGGAAAGAATCGGTTAGGACCAAGGGGGCCAACCCTTCTGTAAAGAATATAAGTTTTAGCCAATAGTTAATCATAAGGGCTTTGACCCGTGCTCTTATGGACACTAGACCGGCCTCCAAACGGAGGGCTACATTTGATGTACATGGAGGTACAGCCAGAACTGATCTCAGAAATTTAGAATTAGACCATTGGTCCAATTAACTCAGTATTGCTCAGAGAGACACATGATATCAGACCTATTTAGCCAAATCATAATAGAATTGTCATAATAGAATTGAAATAAATCTTGAGAATAGAATCCTATTACCAATGGAGTGCTCAAGTGTAGTCTGCTTACACTATTCATAGCATCAGCACTTCTGCTTGCAAATGGCAGGAAAATAAAGCCACATGCACAGTGGATTGTTGGGCAGAACGTTGTTCTCTGCTGACCATCCCTCCTCACCTCTAGAGAGAGAGAAAACAAAGCAGGGATGGCTAGCATGCTCCTTTCCTTGCATGTTTATTTTGTTTATCCATATTCTGGACATCATACATTGTGTTTTAATTGATGGTTGTTCTAATGCTGTTTCATTTAATGTCTTCTTTTTATGCTTGTAAACCACCCAGAGTTCCGTTTTGGAAGATGGAGTGGCATAAAAGTATAACAAATAAATAAATAAATAAGAAATAAGAAATAGACTATTTGTATTCAGTTCACGTCTTTATCAGCTGTTGTCTATGTAGAGCCAGAATCTGAACTTAGAACCTTTCTTATACAAATCATATGCCCTTTGCCTACAGTATGTTATAATCAACACAGCAGAAGGCAAGCTTCCTGCACAATATACATTTCCTAGAGTGTTTCTCTTTCATCTTTCTACCAGAAGGTACACTGTTCCAGAACCATCTATCTTCAACTGAAGTGGCGGGACCACAATTCCATTGTTCAAAAACAGACAAGAGGTCCTTAAGTACATTGCTTCAGCCTCTCACCAGGGTCAAGACATCAGAAGAGTAGATGCTCTCAACAATTACTTTGACATACAGGAAGAGGACACTTTTCTTCCAATTTGAGTTTCCCCGAGTCAACCAAATGAATTCTGAGACAATGTAGTAATTATTCTAAGAAAAATTCCATTTATTCTCAAGGACAATTTTTAAGCCAAGTACTCTTCATCATTTGCTTTCTTTTATTTTCTTTTTTTTTTCAAATACCCCAATGTGCAAGAAATAATAATTCTACAGAATGTTGAAAAGTCTGTAATAGTACAAAAAAAAAAACTTGAAAGGTGTTTTTATTTTTACCATTTTATTTCTTGGCTAGGAAAAATGTTTACTGACTGATCTCATAACCATAACAGGCCTTAGAAAAGAAAAGAACGAAGAGAAATCATTGTTATGTACTATCAAGCCAGAACTGGCTTATTTCCACCATAGCAGGGTTTTGAAGATGGGATATTTAAGGAGAGCTTTTACCTTTCCTTAACGAGAGGAGATATTTAAGTGGAGGTCTTACACTGTGTGGTGGCACAGTAGACTAAGGCTCTGAAAACTGTGGGCTGCAAAATCATCAGCTCGACAGTTCGAATCCCGGGTGCCACACAGCAGAGTTAGCTCCCGCTGATAATTCCAGCTCCTGCCAACCTAGCAGTTCAAAAACATGTAAATGCAAGTAAATAAATAGGTAGTCCCGTAAAAAGCGGGAAGGTAAAAACGTGTTTCCTTGCAGCCATGCCAGCCATGCGGCCATGGACTTGCACAACACTGGCTCTTCAGCTTGAATACGGACATGAGCACCACCCCTTGAGTCGGACACGACTAGCACGCATGTGCAGGGAGAACCTTTACATTTTTACCTTTTACACACACACACACACACAATTGAATATACCTAAGGGTTATTTTATTATTTAAGATATGTTTACTCTGTCTTTCTCTTTAAAAAGGACACAAGGTGGCTGACACAATTACAAGACAGTGTTTAATGCTAATGTTAAATGTACATAATGGATGAGCACACTTCTGATTTTTGCTTTCTCTCACAATCCTGCTTTCTTTCTTTTTTAAAAAAAAACCCTCGGTTTTCCAGCCCTGTTTCATAATGAAATCTACAAATTCTGGAAATCTCATTTTTAAAAAATGAACTCAGTAATATTTTCTTCTTCCCATTGGTGGAGGGGAGCAGATTTGTCTTGTACTTTGTTTTAGTATATATATTGTTGTGACTTTTGAAAAAATAAATTACAATTGGGTGAAAAAAGTAATTGTCACCCAATTGTATAGGTAAACAACAACAACAACAACAACAACAACAACAACAACAACAACAACAACAACAACAACAACAACAACAACAACAACAACAACAACAACA
>JAHTLZ010000129.1:80140771-80163784 GCA_023846285.1 Phrynocephalus versicolor | reverse complement strand
CAGGGTAGAGCACCCCCTGTCAGCCTCCCTGAAGAGGTCATCTTGCAGTGCGACCAGGGCAGTCTCGGTTCCTCAAAACAGCCTGAACCAGGACTGGAATGGGTTGAGTACATGATTTTCCTCCTATTTTAGTTACAAAATAATTTGTAAACATTAAGATAATGAAAATCTTAGAACTGCAGAGGTGAAAGAGACCGTATGGCTCCACAGCAAGATGCCTAAACCACTGAGCTCTCCAACAAAGGCAATACCCTTCTTGGAGCCTGTGCTAGAGAGAGAGAAAATGGGCTTTCTAATAGTAAGGTGCTATAAGGTACATTGCACCCCTGCCAAGCCATCTGTCCCATCTGGCAGCCAGGCTGACAAGAATATAGGTTTTCTCAGGATCAGGCTGATGAGCTGAAGGAGACAGGTCCCTGAAAAGGGGCAGTTGGGGGAGGCAGGATCCAGGAGAATACAAGTACAAGACTGGGAAGGCAGAAGGGTCTTTGCCGATCTCTGAAGAAGAGGATGTTTGGGAATGCAAGTATGTTGGGAGTAGAGATGTGAAGGCCCGGAAAAAAACCAGAAAAATGGGGGGGGGCTGTTTTTTTTTCAATTTTTTCCGGAAGCTTTTTCGGGGTTTTTCCAAAAAAACTGGAAAAACTGAAAGAAGAAAAATGATTATAGAATGTCTTAAAAACATGAATAGTATCAGATTATTCTAAATTCTGTGCACTGGGGACAAGCAAGTCCTAGGTTACAAACTGAACTCTCCAGTGCAAAAACAAGATGATTTTCTTCCTTTAATTAGGAGGTATTGCTATTGTCGCAAGAAAAAGAAAAAGGTTTCACTTTTGTTTTTCCATGTGGGTGAGTGTGTTTGGTTCTGGTCTCTGCTCTTCACTAGGCCTCAAAGCACTGGAAGAAAATACAGAGCAACAATTTGATTAAATTTCATGCCCATTCATTGAAACTTAGTCCCACTACCTTCTATACATTCCCCCCTTCAATTCTTTATGCAAGAATGAGGTTTTTATTTTATTTTTATTTAATACTGTGGAGAGGAATTATGAATTGTTAATTCTGGATTTTTATTTTTTTTATATCATTTTTATTAAGAAATTTTAGTATACAGAAGAAAGTTATATTCAAAGCATTAACAATACAAAATCAATCTATCACTAAGGTTAGGCTTCCCTCTGTTCTTCACATGGTTTTAGCGTTATTCATCTCCTAGCCTTCCTTTCTAGCAAACCCCTTTTATATACTTATAAAAAAGATTCTCAAAACAGAAGTAATCCTTCGAGTTCTACCCTAATCCGGTAAGAGTCTTTAGTTCCTTACAATAAGTCTCCATGTAGTTCTTAAATTTTTGCCAATCTTTTTGGAACCTCTGGTTATCTTGATCCCTCAGTCTGCACGTCAGTCTGGCCATCTCAGCAAAGTCCAATATCTTCACCCTCCATTCATCCAAAGACGGTATATATGTTGTCTTCCAGTTCTGTGCAAGGAGCATTCGTGCCGCTGCAGTTGCATATAAAAATAAAGTCCTATCTGCTCCTTTAATTTCATTGTCCACCAACCCTAACAAAAAAAAATTCGGGTCGTTTTGGGAATGTACACTTTAACATCTTTTTGAGTTCATCATATATCAGTGCCCAATACTCTCTCACTTTCTCACAAGTCCACCACATATGATAAAAGTCACCTTGTTTCTCTTTACATTTCCAACAGTGATTGTCTTTCATCCTATACATCTTTGCTAATTTCGTTGGAGTAATATACCACCTGTACATCATTTTCAACAAATTTTCTTTTATCAAAGTACATGCGGTAAATTTCATGTTCTTTTTCCACAATCTTTCCCACATATCTAACTCAATATTGTGACCCAGATCCATAGCCCATTTTGTCATACATTCTTTGACTTGTTCATCTTTTAGGTTCAACTCCAATAAAAAATTATATAATCTAGTCAACAATTTCTTTTTTGGGCCCATGATTATGGTTTGAAACTTAGATTCCTTCTCTCCAAAACCAGACATCCTTCTATCTTTCTGAAAAATGTCATGTAGCTGATGGTACTGGAACCAACCTGTTAACTTCTCCTTTAACATTTCATAAGATTTCAGTCTAGGACCTTTTTCTGAAAAAAATAACACATCCCCATATGTGATCCCCACCCCTTCTATATCTTTAATTCTGAATTTTTAAACATTGTTTTGTATAGGGTTTTTTTTTGTTCCAAACAAACTATTAAACAGTTCAGGAGATTGTTATTCCATTTGTTATTTACAATTACAAATAAATATTATTTAAAAAGTAAATTATGTTTGCAATAATTGTTTGGATAAACTATATTTTAATATGCTAGTTGTGATAATTTTATGCCAAGTCAAACTGTCCATAGTCATATTTTATGTTCCTAAAGTAACATAATGGCTTTCAAGCTGTAAAAGGGGGTGGGGAGTGCTAATGTAGCATTTTTTTCAATTTTTCTGAAAATTTCCATTTTTTTCCGGGGGGGGGGGGGAACCCAGGGGTTTCTGCACTTCAAAATTTCCAGAAATTTTACATCTCTAGTTGGGAGCTATCTACACTCTCTTGGTTTGCCTGCTTGTGACATAAGACAGACACCAGAGACTCAAGTCATGTGCTTGGAGGTTAAGGCCAAAGTTAGCCTGGTCACTGCTGCAGCCCTGCAGAGGCAAGTGACAGGCAAGCTGGGGGAAGGGATGGATAAAGTGGAGCCACAGAGCCTGACTTCTACTCATCTGTATTAGCCTTCCCTAAAAGAGATTGCTCCTAGACCTAAACTAGACCCTAACGTCCTACCTTCGGGAATCTGGACTATGGACATTTCCAAAAAAGTTAACTGGGTCCCCAATCTGGAAGCTAGTGTCCAAGAATTTAGAGAATATAATTCAGGCCTATGAGACTGTGGAGAAATGTTAGGCCCTGCCACTAATAAAAGCTGTTTTGAGCCAAGAAGCTGAGCTGGAGTCCATAGAGTTACTGCTGGGGGACCCTGATCCTGCCAGTACTGCAGTAGGGAGTACTGGTGAGGTACACACTAATATTCCTTGGTATTAGAGATAATGATAACGAATAGTGTACTTTTATCAGGCCTTAAGAGAATTCGGTTGCATTCTATTTTTCATCCATAAGCAGCAGGTGATGACTGACTCCCGCATAGTGACCTATGGATATTTTCCTATAGGGAAGAAGAAAATGGGTAAACTCTTTGAAGTCACTGTACACCCCTGGGTGCTGTTTCAGAATTCACCTTTGTGCAGCTAATAATAGAAGCATAAAGCAAGGCCTCTTTGAAGACACTGTTCAAGCATTTTCAGTACATTCGTTGGGAAGAAAGGTCTTGCCATTAAAAGTGCATTATGAAAAGGCAAAGCTCCCTGATCTTTTCTCCCCTCAAGCCTCTTATACCCAGAGTGAAACTGCTATTGCTGATGCTTGCCACATTTGACATGGGGGAAAATTATCTGTGCCAAGAAATACCATGGGAAATATAACCCTGGGTCTTCAAAACTTCTCAGTAGCTTCGTAGGCCAGAAACTGACATTAGAAGTATCTGGTGATTAGTAGAGGAAAATCCATAACTAACAGAAGAATCTGAATGTCTCGACATGAAATTTTCCCTCAATCAGGTTTATTCAAATTTGGTTGATTATTGGTTTTCAGGATTTAAGCACACAACACTCTGAAGCCTGATTTCTCAAACCCCCAAAAAGTTAGGCACCCATCTGAAACATTAACCTACTTTGAGCTCTAATAGTTGGCCCTCTCTAACACCTGTTTCTGGCATCACATAAATTATGTTGATGTATTTCTGGGCCGCTTCTATAGCTTGGATAAAGGACATTACTTTGTACTAGAGATGGGCACGACTTAGCGAAATTTTCATTTCCGTTTTTGTTTTTCGTTTTCGTTACGTAACGAAATGAAAAACGAAAAACGGTTCAAAAATGGAACGGAAACGGAAACGAAACGACTAATTTTGAGCCGTTTTTCGTTTTTCGTTACTGGAAAAGCACTTAATGGAGCTAAATGGGAAGAAACGAAAAAAAAATTCATTTTTGTTTTCGTTTTTTGTTTTCATTATGTAACGAAATGAAAACGAAAAATTTTGAAAATTAGCTCACAAAAACGGAAACGAAACGAAACGAAACAGACCCCTAGACGAAAACGAAAACAAAAACGAAAAATTTTTCTGAGTCGTGCCCATCTCTACTTTGTACTGATTCTACTCTTACCTTGAAGAACAGTTCCCAAAGTTGGTGGTATAGACAACACCTGCTATGCCCAAAGGCAATTCTCCTGTAATAGTCTGCAGTGGTCCATGTAGTCTCAAATGCCTTAAAAAAACTATTAAATACTTTTAAGTGTAGCAATAAAAGTATAATATGGTTCATAAAATTCACTTCAATGATATATCTTTGGTAAAATAATTCAGGTTTGCACTTTCTATAGTTATTGCAAAAAAAAGAGCTCCGTATTCAATTGTTTTTTGACTTCACATTTCTTATGTGCAGCATATTTTTCCACTCAAGGATCTACAAGAGGCATTTCTCTGGCTGCAATGCCCATCCAATATTCAGCACACAAATTCAGAATACCCAGAAGCACCCTACTGCAAGATAGACCCAGAAGAAAAAATGACGAAACACTACTAGTTGTCACCTTCAACCCACAACTGAGATCATTTACGCGTCATACATAGAGATGGGAACAAACTGGAAAAAGGAATCATGTTTGCTGATAAATTTGAGCAATTCGTCAAATTCATCAATTCACATTCATCATAAATGGAGTCCCCCATTGAATATAGAATAGAGAATAGAGTTTTTATTGTCATTATGCATATGCAAGATATGCACAACGAAATTAGAGTGCTGTTCCACTACACACTCTAAACAAGGAATCATACAAAACACATAAAACACATAAAACACCATACAAAATATTAAATATGAATTGATGTATTTTGGGCAATTTTGCTTCATTAATTTGTTGGGCTATAAAATGGGCCCCAAGACATCAAGAGACACCAAATATGGGCATCCCCTGATTCTCCCTTACAATCCCTCCAAGCCTGGTAGAGATTTGATTTTTTGATGTCTGACTTATGGACCCTCAAAAAGGACCTCCCAGGAAAGTTCTCCCCAGGCACCTAGAGACTCCAGTATTGCAGAGAAGCTTCCCCCATTCCCTTTTACAATCCTTCCAAGTTTTTTGAAGATTGGGTTTCCCCAACCCATTTGCTAAAAGGCATTTTCCTAGAGGCCCCCACTTTGTGGGTGTATTCAGATGTCTGAAACCCATCTTCACCACATGTTGACATGCCATAACATTATCTGTGTGTGTGTGCATGTGTGTGCGTGCTTGTCTCTGTCTGTCTGTCTCTGTCTCTGTCTCTTTCTGTCTGTCTCTCTCTTTCACTCTTTTGTCTGCTATGCATCCACAAACTACTTACTCTTTCCAGTAGTAGCCATGTGAATACTGAGGTCTTATATTCAGTCTGTTGTCACAAGGTTTTGTTTTGTTTTGCTTTGTTTTTCAATCTCTACATGAAACTGTTGGGCGATGTTTTCCCAGCCTCTGGACTATGGTGGCATTAATTTGCAAATGAGCCAGAAAGAGTGGGTGCTCCTAGATGATGATTTTCGCCTTGCAACTATACTGCCTAGGCATGGCTGTTTTGTTTCAGAAGTGGTCCAGTTCCAAAATGAAATGTGGGAGCCTAGCTGCCATTTGAAACCGGTCCAACCATCTGGAACAAATTCAGTCAATCCCTTACCTTGTGTAAGGCTCAATGAGGAAGAAGCCTCCAGCGTCATATTTCCTTCTCCCTGGCGCTGGCCAATCAGACAGGGAGGTGGGATGATGCATTTCCCTGCACAGCTCCAGATCAGCCAGCGGCAGGGAGAAGGAACGATGATGTCAGAGGCTTCTCCCTCTTTAGAGTTAAACCCCGCCTGAGCCCAGTGCAAGGTAAGGGATTGGCTGAATTCATGAATTCATTCTGGAGGGTTGGACCAAACACCAGCTAGGCTCCCACATTTCATTTCAGAACTGGACCACTTCTGAAATGAAACGCCCATGCCTAATACTGCCTCATCTATGGAATGTTACTGGAAATCCAGAAAACATCATTTCAACAGTTGGAATTCCCAAATTTCCCCATTGTGTCTTTTTACCCAAGAATATCTGCATAGATATTCTGTGGCAAGCGGGGTGGGTGGAAATACCACATCGCTGCACAATGCCTTTTGATTGTGAGCAGCAGGACTCATCTGTCCTGATGTGACCTGTACTTCTACATACCACATGTGGCAGCATCAGGGTGATAACAGTAATGACCTGAATGAGGATAAATGAGGTTAGTTGAGACAAGATAGCAATGGTCATTGGGACAAGACCTGTGGGGCTTGCTCTTGGTAAATGATTGTTCTTTTATTACATAGAAAGGGGCAGACATCCTGTTTGGGAACTGTCATAGAGCTGGTTGCTGAAACATTTTGCCATCTTCAGATAGCTTGCAGTTTCCTTTTATGAAGTTTTTTTCCTCTCAAAATCAGGATCCAAGTATATTTTTAAAATTTGGTTTTAAAAAGAATGCCAATACACAAAAACACAATTATTCAACTAATTCTATTATTAAGATAGAGTTGAGGCCATTGTAGTGTAGTGTATAGACTGACATATTAGGGTGTAGGAGGCTTGGATTCAAATCCTCACTAGGCAATGGAAACTCATTGAACAATGGCACTGGTAAAAGCCCTGCTTGAATATGCCACTTACCTTAAAAGCCCTGTTAGGGTCATTAGAAGGCAGCTGATGGCATACAACTCAGTTACCAGCTAACCTTATTAAAATGCAATTAAAATTAAAACACTTTGAAATTGCTAGTACTAGCTTTCTGGAGATTAAAAATGCATGTTCTGACCACTTGACCACTGAATAGAAATCTACCCTTGAAAATAGTTTGGAAACTTCAGCCAGTGCAAAACACGAAATTCAGCCTTTATCTACAGTTGATTTCTTCCTTCTTTATATCAATCACCAGCTTTACTTATCTGAAGGTACTATGTTTTTACCCTTACATTCCTAACCATCAAGAATCTAGAGTAATTTATGGATCTTGTCCTGAACTGAGATCTAGAGGTGAGACATTACATTGGATGCCCCTTGCTAATGGTGAGATTATTTGTTGGCTATAGATAAGCATTTTGGTTACAAATGTGTAAAGAAAGGACCTGACATGGCCATTATATTTGGGAAATCTCTAGGCCACGATTTTATTGATTACAACAAGCAGTACTCTGGCTGAGTCATTGCATCAGATCCAACACATCAAGGAGCTTGCCAGCTTCTTGATGCTTCCATGTTCCTCCCAGTCTATTGGGAATGTCCACTTCTTGCAAGTTATAGGATCCCCTGGGGTGTCAACCCCATCTGTATCCCATGTCCATTTTGCAGTTGTAGTATCCCTAGGGGCATAGACCCCATCAGCAGCCTGTGTCATAAATCATTGCTGGGGAGCCTTCAGCTGTCCCCTCCTGATTAATCCCATGGCCCCTTTCATCTGATGTGCCCTCATCAGCTGTTATTCCACTTGGATCTGTCCCAATGCCTGTAAAACTGCCAATCACCTCTAAAATTGTGGCATGCATCCAATACAATTATACACAAACTAAACATTTTGCACTACATTCCATTATATAAAGGGTAGGTGAACTGGGATTGCTCCATGTTCTGCTCAAAAGGGGGTTGCCGCTCACTCACCCCCCCCCCCCTTTTATTTTGGGATGGGCAGGCCCCTTGCAAGTGTGTCATACCCTCCAAGGGGCCCAGATTGACCCACATCATGTGGTTTTCACCCAGGCCTGCCCATTGTCCAGGCCCCTGTAGGTGACGTGGTCATTCAAAGCAAAGCAAAAAAGCAAAGTGTTCTGCTTATATACCGCCCCATACCACTACAAGTGGTCTCTGGGCGGTTTACAATTTTAATTACAGTGTGCAGGCTACACATTGCCCCCCCAGCAAGCTGGGTACTCATTTTACCGACCTCGGAAGGATGGAAGGCTGAGTGAACCTTGAGCCTGCTACCGGGGATTGAACCCAGGTCGTGAGCACAGTTTTACCTGCAGTACAGGCATTTAACCACTGCGCCACGAGGCTCTTAAGACTTCCCCCTCCACATCGTGGTTGCCATCTTTGTTTGTTTCAGCCAGTACCGCCATGGCAAAAATCAGTGGACCGGATACATCGGGTCCTTTTCCTTTTTCACCACAAACAGGCTTTCACTGTAGAGGTTTCCATGTTATGAACCCCCTTCCAATCATATCTGCACAAAATAAAACTTAGGGTCCTGAACCTCCATCCTGTTTTGAAAATCTGATTGTTTGTGCCACCTATTATTAATCATTGGGATTCTTCTATCTTTGTTTGACCTGGGTGGAATTTGCAACCTCTTTGGGGAGATTAGGTAGACAACAGCTATCAGGGATGTTACTTGGGGACACAGTCTTTTCACATTTATTACACAGATATTATAGTGCACCATTGTAATGGCTGGTTGCCTTTTATACATTTAAAACTACATAAGGTATTTGCTGTGTCACTCAAATGTTCATCAGTTGTAATTAATGACATTTCGTTTGTGTCCTCATTAGAGATGGGCACAAACTCCCAGTACAGCAGCTTGTGCCAGTTTGTTTTGGTGTTTGGCCAATCAGGTATTCAGCATTTCCCTTCCCTGCTTCTTCCAATGGGCACCCTCTCAGAGGCAGTGCCCTGGCTTCCATGCCCACCCCATGTCTTCTCCAGGTGCTGCCTCTGAGTGAGTGGGTGCCCAGTGTAGGAGGCAGGGAAAGGAAATGCCAAACACCTGCTCAGTTCAAAAAATGAGCTGGCATGAACCACCACACCAGCAGTTCATGCCCATTTGATCTAGGAACACAGATAAGAGATAATTTGCAAGAAGGGGAGGTCTAACCCTGAAATTTGTTTGCAAAACCATCGAGCCAGAATGTGCTCATTACTGATTCCCAAGAAATAGATTCAAAAAAGAGACCCCCTTTAAAGAAGAAAGTAAGCATAGCATGGAGCAGAATACATCACCCATTTCCATCAAGATAAAACATCACCTAGTTTTCAGAGTCAAAAAGCCCTGAAAAGTTCTGAATATAAAGTTAGTTAATTTTGTTCCTTTGGAGTCCTTTTTTGCTATTTGACTTGTTTTTGCTTTCTCCCAGTTGGTGGTTTTCTATCAATGCCATGTAACAAAATACCGTATCATACAGTCACTTGGCTCACTTGCTGAGCTTCGGAACTGAGGAGGTCAGTTCTCTGTGGCAGTCCAAGCATAACATTATGGAAAGACAAAATTAATACAAACCCAGTAGTTTCAATTAAGTCTCCTTTGCAGTGGCATGGACTCAGAAAATGCTCTTAATAGATCTCTTCCACTACAGTGCACAAATTCTATTGCAATCACACCACCAATTATTGAAAGTTAGCAGAGTGAGGCAGCTTTCTCACAATACTTTCAATGGTGGTTTGAGGAACTGCCTGTTATTATCTTGGTGGATCATGTGCTGAGAATCTAAACATGGTTACACCAAATGTAGCCATTTCCTTGCACTCTACCTATGTTATGTCTCCTTCTGCACCGCAGGGGTGAGCAAGATGTACAACAGAAGTGGGGAACCTCAGGCCATGTGGCTGAAACTGGATTTCCTGGGATTCCCCAGATGGATGTTCCACCTTTGAAAAGACACTGTTGATTTAATGGTCCTCATGGTTGCTCTGTTTATTCTTCCATTCTAAAAAGTTGAAATATCCTTGCTGATGCTTGTTGACAGCACAAATTTTACAATAAAATAAATGGTTGATTTTTGGTCCTACTCTCTGTCTTTGATTTGCTGAATTTGAATTCAGCCCTCGAGCTGAAAAGCTTGGCCCCGGTCTCACATCCCTTTAAAATCAGTTTAAATTACCAGATAACCGTTGTCTAAAAATGCCGTCCCCACGGCCACCGGGCTTTTTGAAAAAAAAAAAGAAAAAAGAAAACCCGGTAATGCCCCTTGAAGCGAGGTTTCTGTGACTCACCGAAGAGGTAGGGAAATTTTTGCCTCGGTTTGAAAATCCAGCTTTTAAGGAGGTAGACGCCATGGAACCACGCAGATGATCCGGGTTTCTTTTTCTTTCTTTTCTCATAGTACCGACCGGCTGTTCCTGGGGCCGATGGGCTATGGTTTTTTTTTTAATTGCTTTTCACTTTTGAAGAAACAGGAAGCTCTATCAGGTCCCAGAAGTTTTCGTTTCCCCCAGCCAAGTGGTCCGTTTTTTTTCAAGTGCTATTGCCACCTGCTGGCCAAGGGGGCTGAAGTGCACTTTAAAATAAAAAACACAGCTTTTGACTTGTGAACTCCTGTCCCACTTATTCAATCATGTGATGGGACGAAGAGGAAAAGCCGGACCTTCAAAAGATCAGGATCGAAGCCCAAGTGTGACCACGGCCTTCTTAGTATAGCTGTTTCCCATCCAATATTTATTTATGTAAAATACTGTATTTTGCCCCACCCTTCTCTTTGAAAGGGACCCAAGATGGAGTGTACAACAGTGGCTTACTTCACATTATTAAAAGACAATATTCAAAACTAAGAACAATGAATATAAAGAGGCAGCAGCCATCATGAAAAAGGCCATATTAAAGCTAAGAACAATAAGTATACAAATAAAAAGGGGGGGGACCAAATGGCACAACAGAACAATGTACTGTACAAAATTCTATATTTATATCTGTGCTCAGAAAGGGTGACTTGTCTGAGTAACTTCTCTAAATACACTCAATTAACAAATCAACATTAAGCTCCTTTCAGTTTAACTTGCTGGGTTAAGTGCTTTCCATATTTAATTAAACTCCAAAATGCTGGTGTTTATAAGTACATCCTTGATGAGCACCATCTAGAAAAGGAACCACGTGGAGTGTATTATATATGCTGCCAGCTGGATGGACTTTGACAAACTCTACAATCTGTTATCACTCCACAGAGTGATAACAGAAGTCGAATCCACAGAGTGATAACAGAAGTCGAATCCACAGAGTGATAACAGAAAGAGGAAATGGGAAGTCCATTCTGAGTATAACTAGGAGGGTCACTGTAAATCATAATCAACTCATCAGGAATGCTGTTGCTGCTGCTGCTGCTATATGGTACCTTATGGATAGTTTCAGCTTTAACCTTAGAACAGACAAAGCTGCCAGTACAATAGCAAAAGTCATAAAACCAAATCCTAGATTTCTCCCTTTCACATGAACTGTATGCAACCAGAGATAAGTTACTCATTATTTATTTATTTATTTATTTATTTATTTATTTATTTATTTATTTATTTATTTATATACCGCTCCATCTAGCTCCATGGCTAGTCTGGGCGGTTTACAAACTGAACAGAAATCAAACCATAAACAGAAAGATAGAATATAATAGATAAGCACAAGTATATAAATAAAAACACTATAACCAATAAACAAAATATAACAAAAACATAGAACATGAGCAAGATGGGCTACAGATAAAAGCAAATAAATACATAATAGCAATCATTATTAGAACAGATTACTATCCGGGAAAAGCCTTTTTAAATAGCCACATCTTTAGATGCTTCTTAAAGACTGGGAGGGAAGGTGCCAGACAGATCTCAGGAGGAAGTTGGTTCCAAAGCCGAGGGGCTGCCACTGAGAAAGCCCAATTTCTCGTCAAAGATTTACGGGCCTCCTTCAGCGACAGCACCCTCAAATGTCCTGCCTGAGATGATCGGGTGTTATGGGCAGTATTTTGCGGCAGGAGCCGTTCTGCCAGATAGCAAGGTCCAAAACCATTTAGGGCTTTATATGTCATCATTAAAACCTTGAAATCAATGCGGAAGTGAATTGGCAGCCAGTGTAACCACACACCTTAGGCCATTGTCCATCTAATGAGCCTATTCAGGCCATTGACCAACTTATAAGCCTACTCAGACCAGGGTGATGTAAAATGAAGGTAAACTATAAAATGGAGGACTTGCCACTAACTTTTTTCAAACTGATGAAGCTGCTTGGATGAGTAGCAAAACGTTTTGATCTCTCAAGAAAAGAAGGCAAGTTGCCATGACTCAACTTCCAGATAAACTCACCTGGATGTCTGAGAATCTTCACAGAAATACTAAAGGATATTTAAAACAACAGAACTCAATAATCCATTTAAAACCCTGGTTAGTTTAAAATAGGGCTTGTTTTGGCTGGTTTTATACCCAAGTTTAACAATTATTTCCAGACTAAAACCTATTATTCAGCATATTTTCCCTGACCAAGATATTCAGAAATAATTACCATATAGACTGAATATTGCTGTCCAACAGAACTTCCATCTTCTAGGAATTTATGTGCTAAAGAGTTCTGATACATCTCACATCCATGTACCATTATGTGCTTTCACATCATTTCTGAGAGTAATTTCTGTGTACATTTTGTAAATATAAATCCTGTATATATCATAGTGACAAAGAAAAGTTATTCCGTTTGACTAAAACTCACAGAAGTCCCTGGCCGCCAAGTAATTTTCCAATTTTTGCCTTGTATCTGCCCAATCCAGTTTCAATGCTCTTGTTTTCTTTTCTTTTTTTCTGTTCAGACTACACCATCAGTACATTTATGTCTCTGAACCAATTTATGCTGTCTGATCTCTGTCTAACTGTGATCCTTCTTCAGTAATAGTAGATGCAAATCAGCAAACATATATAGCTGGGGAGGGAGGGAATAATAATTTACACCAAGCTTCTAACCAGCAATATTTATCATTTCATATTTCCAAGTCTTTGCCATAATTGTCTTCTATACACGTTCAGTCAGATGATATGCATCAATTTTCCCCTCCCAAACCATGATGATACTGCAGCTTTCATGGGCATGCTCAAATGCAATAAATAATTGCAAATTACTGCCATCTTCAGTTATCTGACCCATGTTGACTCTTCATTAATAACCCTCCAATCCAGAAATGACTTGTCATATGAATTTCTCTCTAGCAGAAGCTGCCTGGTATAGGTATAGCTGTCACACAAATTCTCCCACTAAGTTAAACTGTACATGAATTTATTTCCATTTAGAATCCTAGCTGTGGGGGCAGAGACACCTGGAGTGTCTTACTGATGTTGAAACTCACAATTATTCTATTTATTTGTTACATGCACATATCAGGCTAATTATTATGGTGTGTGTGTGTGTGTGTGTGTGTGTGTGTGTGTGTGTGTGTGTGTTGTGTCGTTACAGTCGTGACCGACCCTTCGTGACACCATGTCCATGGAGTTTTCTTGGCAGGAATACTGGATTGGGCAGTGGTAGCTTGCTTTAAACCAATAGTGATCATTGAGGGCAGTAAGGGGACACTAATTGAATGGTGATGGGGGCAGGAGGTTTATTTATTTATTTATTTATTTATTTATTTATATTACTATGAATATAAATAGTGCACCAAAGCAAGCTCTTGTGCTTCTCTTTAGATATGAACTTCTAGTTCTAGAGGCTTCCAGGAACACTGGTTGCCTCCCCCTCCCCAACTGGGTGGATTGAAGATGGTGGAAAGGGGCTGGGACCCCTAAAACAGACTGAGCAAGCAGCATGTGGGTAATAAATTAGGTATTTCCACTTCAGGTAGGACACGATGGCTGGCTTTTTCCAAGCTTGTCCCAAAGCTAAACAGTCGCTCTCATCAAATGCAAAGTGTGCTGCTTATATACCAGCCAATAACTCTATGGGCAGTTTAAAATTAATTATGCATTGCAGACAATACCTTGCCTGCACACCAACAGCAAGCGGGGTATTCATTTTATCCACCTCGGATAGAAGGCCAAGTTAACATCACACTGTTGACCTAACTGAACTCATGAGCAGATTTATTTATTTATTTATTTATTTATTTATTTATTTATTTATTTATTTATTTATTTATTTATTTAAGAGTATTTTTACCCTGCCTTTCTCCTTGGAAAAGGACTCAAGGTGGCTTACAGTAATGAGGGACAATATACAGTCCAGTACAATTAAGACATGTTCAAGTATTTGAGAACAAGGAAATGAGGGACATCTTACAGTACTAATAGACAAGCATTACATTAAAGCAACACGGTTATAAGTAGTCATAAACACAAAGTCTATGTGAACCCATAGATTCATATACAATACACATGGTGGTCCATCGTTCAGGGAAAGCTTGCCTAAAAAGAATGGTCTTTGCCTGTTTCCGGAAGGACAACAGAGATGAGGCAGTCCTGGCCTCTAGTGGGAGGGAGTTCCAGAGTCTGGGCGGAGCAGCTGAGAAGGCCCTTTCATGGGTTCCCACGAGACGTACCTGTGAGGGTGGTTGGGATGGAGACAAGGGCCTCTACTGATGACCATAACACCTGGGTTGGTTCATACTGTGAGATTCGATCTTTGAGGTAGCTAGAACCCAGGCCATACAGTGCTTTGTAGGTCAAGGTCAGCACCTTTAATTGTGCCCAACAGCTGATTGGCAGCCAGTGGAGCTGTTTTAATAGGGGTGTAATGTGATCTCTGCACCCTACCCCAGTCAGCAGTCTGGCTGCTGCATTTTGGGCCCATTGAAGTTTCCCAAGACTTTTCATCTGTAGACTGTAGTATTGCAGTTCTTTACTATAGCATTGCAGGGCATGAGCAGAGTCAACTGTAGTACTGCCATTTAAACACTGCATTCCAAGGCTCAAGTTCTCACCAATGTTGAACCAGATTAAATTCTTTGCCTCTGACAGGATGCTGTATCTAGAATTGGCTGGAAGATCTTATCTTTCGTATCAGCAAAATCTCTTTGGCAAGCCCTAAATTCCAGAATCAGATTACCCTGGCAATTTTTAAAACTCAAAGCCCAGTCCAAAAGACATCACACAGCCCATGACTCCAAATTAGCATTCCTATCAATGTCAGTGTGCAAGACTGGGATATAACATGGTCCTGCTCTCTGACTTCTTCCAGCAAAGTTACATCTGGAGGCTAAAGATAAGTGCAGAGCATTCAGTACTTGAAAGCCATGATGAGGAGGACACCTGTGGCCTGAAAATCTAATCACCTGCTGGAAGAGGTAAGAACAAAGTATATACAGTACAAAGATAGTAACAGATCACCATTATGACATCCCAGCCTTGGCTGTTATTCAGGTTTCTCCTTCAATAAACGTGTCTGTAATCTCTGCTATTGATCCCACAAGCTCCATTTGCCTCAGAATTCAAGGACCTGCACCTAATGATGAAGAAAAGGATTCAATCATTACAACCTCTTGACAGCCCAGGGGCTTTCACATTTACCTGGCCTGGATCTATAGCTCCAGGATTAAGTGGCACCTCCTCAAGCACCACTGAAGAGGAGCAAAAATGGTTCGATAATATCTTGCTGCTCAGAGCATGGTGTTAAACTGTGTACTAATAATGAGAACACTGGGAACAAGAAAGCAGGCAAGAGCTTATTATATAATAAATTACCTATGCATCAAAATTACTTAGCAGTAGCACAGTTCCCTGCTCCCCCTTCCTCACACATTGCTTTCTCTAAGGAATGTGACAATTACACAAACTGATAAATTTATTGCATTGGCAATAAAATGCCTATGTATAAAATCAAATAACCAGGATGGTGTTCTACTGCTTCCTAAGTCCAAGAAATGCAGAATTGTGTTTCTTGGATTTTATCAGTGGCCACTAGATATAAATCAGAACATGCCAGGAACTCTGGATTGCTGACAGTTACACTAAATGACCCTTGTAGAATAATCCAGCTTTATCTTGATTAGATGTATTTATTTCGTACATATATCTCAAAAAACAACAACCCACAGTTGTTTGTTTTACTGCATGCACCCCTTTAAAAACAAAAACAGTTGTGTACCATGTGCTCTTCTTTAAATAACATATGGGCACAAGGATTGATGCCCTAAAAGTACAAGTGAAATCTGGAAACAAAGCTGTAATGATTAATTTCTGGCCTTGATTTAATTAGGCACTTTGCATAACTGGCTAGGACTCACAAGAACAGTTTTACAAACTGTACTGGTACCATATGCGTTATAATCATAATACAGCACACAAGCAGAGGAGACAGAAGCTAGAATGAATAAAAGGACCACATTTTGGGGTAATTGCTAATAACTTCATCACAAAATAACATCAATAAAAAAGAAGAAAGAGAGTGATCTACATTATTGTGCTTGGTTCAATAAATCCCTAAGGCCTACAGTGCATCCACAAAAAGTGTTAAGAAATGTTAACAGTGGCAATTAATATGGGATAATATGTATAATGAAATAAATTACATAGCTGAAGCATTAATTTATTTATATTTATTTATTTTAGAGTATTTTTACCCCACCTTTCTTCTTGGAAAAGGACCCAAGGCAGCTTATAGTAATGAGGGATAATATACAGTCCAGTGCAATTAAGACATGTTCAAGTATTGAGAACAAGGAATTGAGGGACATATGACAGCATAAATAAACATTACATTAAAGCTACAAGATTGTAAGTAGTTATAAACACAAACTCTATGTGAACCGATAGATTCATATAAAAGTCACATAATGGTAGTCCATCATTAAGGGAAAGCTTGCCTGAAGAGAAAGATCTTTTCCTGTTTCTGGAAGGATGACAGAGATGAGGCAGATTTTTTTATGTACCTAACTGCAGGTTAAACCCCATTATTAGTCTCAAATAGTGATGGGCACCAAACAAAAAATGCAACAAGTGTTTCATCATTTGATTAGCTAACGAAACAAAATGAAACAAAATGGGGAAGCAGCGGTTCATCAGCAATGAAATGAAAATGCATTTTTTTCACTTAAAACAAACCATTGTTTTCACTGTAAAATGGCTTCCCTGGGTCCTACAGGCATCAAATTTCCCCTAGGACCCAGGGGACCCATTTTATAGAGTAACAAATTGATTCATTACTGTTTAATTTTGTATGATTTTTTTAAAAAAGAAAATCATTTCTAACTAAACAAAAATGAATCACGGGGAATGGAATGAAATAACATGAAACACATTTTTGCCATTTCGTGTCCATCCCTAGTCTCAAATACAGTAGGTCCATGTAATCAATGACTTTTGATTACTCAAGACTCCATCCAGTGTCAGCTTCATCCAGCTTTGCTCACACAAGGGTGCCACACGAAGGTTGGCTTATATGCACTTCTTGATTTATCTAGATCCCTGTATTCCTCTTCATCTTGGTGGTGGATTCCTTATAAGAGTATCCTCGGGCAATGTAGACCTCTGTGGCTGTCTTTCTTATTTTAAATGCTTTTCCTTCTGTTCCCTCACTTCCCAATAAGGTTGCTTATTAGGAAAAGGGATTTGTGGGTTTGGGTGCCTTTTAGCTTCAGATTAAGGAACGGGTGGGCGAGTGGGCGAGTGGGCGGGCGGCGGCGCAGGAGGGCGGGCGAGTGGGCAGTTATGATATCACTTAGAGGTTCTGTTCTTGGCTTGCACCCCAAATCTCTCTGTGTGTAAGCAAACTGAAGTTGGGAAAATAGAAAATAAATGGTAGTATATAATATATTTTTAAAATAAATCCACACCTCCCACTCCCAGTCGAACCTCCCCCTTTATTCAATATCAGAAAAAAAATCCTCACAAACTGCCAGAGAAGAAATAAAGAATAAACTGCTATTCCCTTCAGCAGACAAAGCTGCAGGGAATCAAAGAAATTATTTTCTAAATTCAATTCCCTCCCTGCCTGCCTAACTTAAATCCTAAAGCCTCCAGCCTCCCTCCTCAATCTCGATCGGATCACACCAGCACCAGCAGCCAGCCCTCCTCCCTCAACCACATCCATACACCCGACTGCGATTTCTGGAAGGTGCCTCGGCTTTTTATGCCCACCAAGACATCCAGAAGTGTCAGTCAAAAACCTGGCGATGCCATTGGTGGAATGGTTCAAAAAAATTGCATGGTCCCATCCCATGCCCAGCCCAAATGGGCAGGTCTAAAAAAATAAAAAATAAAATAAAATATAATATAATCAATACGATGTTTTATTGCTATAAAAAACCCACTGCTGCTACTATTAAAATTCAGGCATTTAAAATAAATAAATTTCACATGTTTCTGTGGTGATTTGGTGTGTTTTTTGACCATGATTTCAAAAGAAAAATTGTGGTCGCCATTTTTGATCCCCCCCACCGCATGGCATGGCAAGACGACGAGGATAACCCCCCCCAGCCTGGTGCAAGCAGCCCAGGACAGGAGAAGAGGGGGAGAAAGGCCGGGGACCCCCCCAGAAACCACCCCTCTGGTAGCTGGCAAAGCCTCAGGCAGGCATATTTTCACCTGCTTTTTTGGCTGGGAGTCGGGTTTTTTTTAAAAAAAAACTTTTAAAAACTTTTTCTGTGCTTCACACTGCACCATCACCACTATGCCACAAACGAAAATGAAAAACCCGACCAAATTTTTCTTTTTTTTTTTTGGTTCAAGTTCGAGTTCTGACGGCTTAATTATCGTTACCATTTCCATTACGTAACGGAAACGAAAAACGGAAACGAAAACGAAAATTTCGCCGAGTCGTGCCCATGTCTAGTTCACACCATAATTTACTTTTTACATTGTTCTCAATACAACATAAATGGATTCTTCCTGGTCTTCAAATGAGCCTACATTCAGCAGAGATTATTGAGAATTTGGTGCATATCAACGTGTTCTAATATGCAAACTTATTATATTCATTTTCAATTACACATGAAAGAAACTACAGAATTAATTATCTCTTCCATTAAGCCATCTGCTCTAATATATTAATAATGACTTTTAAATGTTAGTCTATATTGTATAGCAACTTCTTTTTATTACTACCATAATACCGCTTTGAAGCGCAGATTATGTTTAAATCTGAAAAGAATAAAGCAGACCAGAAACAAACAAGATAAGCCTCCTGAGTGTAATATAAAAATACTCCAGGCTATTTGGAGGTTATTGGATCTACTCTTAAAAATGGGATATTTCAGATCGCAGTAGACCACAGGGGTGAGCCCTGGGCCGCTTTTGCTACTCAACTCTGCCCCGACCCCCTTCATACATGTTCAATTTGTAAATGTTAATCAAAGTATAGCAATACTTGTTCAAAAATTACACTGGTGCCTTTGGGTGTGATAGAAAGCCAATTTTGCCACCTCTTAAGGCCTCTGAGGCCCCAGCAACCATCAAAATTTTCCAAAACATATTGCTGCTAGGAGGGAAAGGATTCTTATTCACTATTTTAAAAAAAGTTAAATTCATTTTTTTTAAAAAATGTAGCAACCTTTAGAATACCTAGTCACTCTATTCAAAATAAAAAAATTAAAATTAAATAGGAACATTAGCCTCTGTATCAAATCACAGAAAGCATTCATTTCTCCTCTGAAAAATAAAGGTCCAAAGCACAATACTTAAGAGATAAGTTGTTTTGTTACTTAAAAGGATAAGTTTATCTCCCCATAACATGAACAATGATATAAATATCCCTCTCTTAAATGCTGCTGAGGCACACACTCCCAGACAGATCTTGTTGGGAGTGAGAAACCTGAACAGCAGGCATGGTGTTGCCATTAGGTTGGGCAAGGCCTTTGCTTCAGGCAGGAGGGCTCTAGGAGCTTTGAACTTCAGTGCTTCCTTATTCCTGGAGAACCCACATCCATGGACCCTTTACCTCCCTCCATACACCTGTGCCTCAGCTTGGATCAGTTCTTTCCACAGCTGCTGCTGCTGCCACCCCACTAACCTTCTCCATGCCTTTGTTGTGGTAAGTGTCCTAACACCAGAAATCTCTACCTATAAGTACAGCAAAATGACTTAGCCCTCATTGTAGTGATTTTCCTGCTATGCCCTAACAAGCTAACAAAGTAATTGCCATCTCTTTATCTGGGATGATGGGAACGGGGTCTAGTATGTGGGTTCTTCAGTGGAAGGGACTTTGAGTAGACCACTCATTCCATAAAGTTGATACTGTTAAATCTTGGTGAAGGGAGAACAGGCCACAGCACATCCAGTCCAGCATTCTGTCTCATACAGTGGCTCACCATTTCCTGATATTCCCAAGCAGATGTCTTCACCTGCTTATGATTCCCCACAAATGGCATTGAAAGATATCCTGCCTCTCACTCCAACCCAGAGGTTGCCCTTAGGCATCCATAATGATAGCCATTGATACCCTTGTTCTCCATGAACTTGTCCAATCCTTTCTTAAAGCTGTCAAGGCCAACAGCTGCCACCACTTCTTCTAGCAGGGAGTCCCACATACCAGTGATCCTCTGGGTGAAAAAGTACTTTCTCTTATTTTAGATCTAGCACTCAAATGTTTCATGGAGTGCCCCCCTAGTTCTAGTGTTGTGAGTTAGGGGAAACAGATTTTTTAAATCTATTTTGTCCACACCGTGTATGATTTTATACGCTTCAATCAGGTCACCTCTTAGGTGCCGTTGTTCAAGAGTGAAGAGGCCCAGCTGTTGCAGCCTCAGATTGTAAGGAAGGGGTTCCAGTCCCCTCCTCGGCTCCTTTTCCATTTCCATAATATCCTTCTGGAGGTATGGTGACCAGAACTGTACACAATACTCCAAATGGGGGCTCACCATAAAGAGGCAAACTGACACTTGCTGACTTATTTTCTATACCCTTCCTAATTATCCCCTGGCATTGAGTTTGCTTTTTTACTGCTGTGGCACACTGGGCTGACATCTTCATTGAGCAGTCCACCAGGACACCAAGGTCACTTTCATGGTTTGTTGTAGAGAGTTCCGACCCCATCAGTTTATAAATATAATTGGGTTTTTTGCCCCAACATACATCCCTCCACATTTACTAATGTTAAAACTCATTTGCCACTGGTTTGCCCACTCCCCCAGTGTCAAGAGATCCCTCTGGAGCTCCTCACAATCTCTCTCAGTTTTTACTACCCTGTATAATTTAGTATCATCAGCAAATTTGGCTACCTTGGCTACTTCTAGATCATTTAGAACAAACTACCTCATTCTCCTCTGGTGAAATACCACTGTCTCCTCCCATGATATCAATGTATCCTGCTAGCACTACTCATGTCCTACTCTCCTCAAGATTCTGTTGGTGGAGCCTAAACCCATTGTGATGGCTTCTGTATGCCCTTGTTATTTTGGCCTTTGCTGACATGTATTTTTGGTTTGTTCATTTCTTTTTTCACCTCAGTTTTATTTCAGTGGCAAATCATAATTCGAAGATGGGACTCCCTTGTTAGCAATTATGTTATCATAGTTCTTCCTACAATAGAAGCAGATAAAGCCCAGTCAGATCCTCCTCTTCAGTGCCAAAGGCTGCACACTGATTTAAAACAAGCAAAGAACATTTTTGTTCTTGAAATAAATGGATGTTTTTAAATTTAGAAACAAAACCAAAAAAAAACCCTTCACTATACAACTGCTCAGTTTTCAGTACAGCTGTTGAGTTATTGACCGCTGTTTCATTCACAGGTAAAATGTTCCTGGGGAATGAATTTTACATGACATTTTTAAAAGGAGAGCTTAAAAACATATATACTGTCAGCCAGCTGGCAGTGAGTAGCAAGTAATATAAATATAAAGGCCTAATTCATCTCCCAGTTTTCAGTTATGAAAATGAAATCATTTAAGAAGGCAGTCCTTCCCTTGCTTACTGGGAAGTAGATCCTAATGAGGTCAATGTGGCTTATTTCTGAAGAATAGCATTGCTGTTTGAATGCCAAAATGTTCAGTGAACTGGGCCTACTTACTGTATGTGGGTGAAGGATTTCCTTTGCCAATGCTATAGCTTGAATAACTTTTCACTTGCATTTGAAACAAAATTAAAAATATTAGCTGTTCGATCACCACCTGTATTGAAGATTGTCACCTTTTCAATGGACAAATTACTATGGACATTAGGGCATTTGCTTCATTTGTAAGACCAAAATAAGAAAAAAAGGGATGTCAAAGAAACTGTGGTAAGCCTGGTGTGATAATTAGTATCTGCTCTCTTGGAGAGGTGGCAACAATTAAATCCAGAATTTGAATTGAGGTCATTAATGTTTAATGGTCATTATTATAATTTTTTTCTCCCACACAGCAATTGAATTCTCAATGGGCATAACAAATTAAAGAACAATATCTTTTTTTAAAAAAAGCCACTTAAGCTTTTTTAAAAAAAATAAGCCTTTTTTTGTGATAATCTTAGCTTCATACATGCCACTCCCAGCCATTTCTCCTGCCTGTTGCGTTCATACACATTTTGTAACTAAAGTTAGGAGAGACCAAAACCTACCTACCTCTCTCTCTCTCTCTCTCTCTCTCTCTCTCTCTCTCTCTATCTATCTATCTATCTATCTATCTATCTATCTATCTATCTATCTATCTATCTATCTATCTATGGCTGCTATCTCACCTGGGTTTCGATCCTGATTTTCTGAAGGTCCGGCTTTTCCTCTTCGTCCCATCACGTGATTGAATATGTGGGACAGGAGTTCCCATGTCCAAAGCTGTTTTTTTGTTTTGTTTTGTTTTTGAATTTTAAAGTGCAGTTCAGCCCCCTTGGCCAGCAGGTGGCACTAGATTTAAAAAAATGCACCACTTGGCTGGGGGAAATTAAAACTTAGAGCATTGGATGGAGCTTCCTGTTACTACAAGGGTGCAGGGAAATTTAAAAAAACAGCACCAATTGGCCCCAGGAACAGCCGGTCAGTGCTATGAGAAAAAAAAAGAAACCCGGATCATTTGTGTGGTCCCACGACATCTGCCTCCTTAAAAGCTGGATTTTTAAAGTGAGGCAGAAAATTCCCTACCTCTAGGGTAAGTCAAAGAAACCTCACTTAAAGGGGCATTACCAGGTTTTCTTTTCTTTTTTTTTCCAAAAAGTCGTGGGAATGGCATTTTTTGACATGGTTTAATTTAAACTGCTTTTAAAGGGCCTATCTATCTATCTATCTATCTATCTATCTATCTATCTATCTATCTA
>JAHTLZ010000129.1:80110135-80131161 GCA_023846285.1 Phrynocephalus versicolor | reverse complement strand
TTATTATTATTATTATTATTATTATTATTATTATTATTATTATTATTTTGCTGTTCTTGTTTAGCTAACTATGAATGTCCGAAAGACACCTCTGAGTTGATTTATAAGCCCACACCATTCATTTGGAATGGTTTGGGGATTTTTCTGCCTCTAATATTGTTTTTCAGATATAATCTCCCAATTGGTGTGATTGCATGACATTTCATTTTTGTCCTTTCCACTATTCAGAGGATGGAATACGTTGGGTCTGTTTCAGACGAATCAGAATTATTGGGCTAGTAATTTCCATTATCATGCAGAGTCAATGCTAGAAGGTACCTTATTATTATGGGCCACAAAGATTACTTTGCAAAATGTCAGCATTATGTTTTTCTTTTCAATTGGGCTCAAGGCATTAGTGGGTAGAAATTTTCTTACAACCATCATGATTATGTATCAAAACTCTGTGGCATACAGAACAGATTAGACAGAAGGAACTGACCTAAACTCAAAAGTTTTGATTTTCTTTCATTTTCAGATCTTTCAGGGTTATAACTGCAAAGTATCCTTGCAAGGAGGAAGACTAATACAGAGTATTACTAGAGAGTCTCAAAGCAGGATTATCGCAAAACATTAATACAGGTATGATACAAAACTATCAGACTGCAGGCCTGTCCAAGATGTTGATCACGGGCAACACTCACCCGTAGTGCCTTCACGGGTTGTCCACCAGGACCCTGTGTTGGGGGGGGGAATTCCCTCCCACTCATTCACCCTCTCCAGCGGTGGCAGACTGTTTGTATTTTCTGGCAGCACGCATTGTGCCGCAGAGACACCAAATGGCCCAGCAAGCTGGCCTGGGCCCACCTCCATGGCTGCTGCCTATCACTGGAGCCGCCACCACTGGAGCCACTTCCACCTCACACCTCCGCCACCATCACCACCACCCACCACCACCATCACCCCACCCTTGCCCCACACTGTCGCGACCCACTGCTGCTGTCGACCGTGGGGGCCTACCGAAACAGCAGGTAGGCTGTGGGCTGTTTAAACTTGGACAGCCCTGTCATACTGGAACTTTGGAGTCCACGGTTCAAATCCCCACTCGGCCATAGAACTTCACAGTTGGAGTGAACTGATGAAGCCACTCCTTAAATATCTTACTTACCTTGAAAGCCCTATTGGAATCATTATAAATTGGTTCACATTTGATGGCAAATAACTAATTAATATTTCCCACCCAAGAATGACCTAAAGGCTACCTATAAGATCTGGATTTCTGACTCCCAAAGTTTGATAAATGATCCTTGAGGACTACTGTTGACAAATGACAATCATTATGTGGATTGTTTTACATTTCCTTTACATTTCACATTGTTCCTTGTGTATGCATGGGTGTGTGCGCGTATGTGTGTGTGCATATGTGTATGTACATGTGCATGTACACATGTGCCTGCTGAATTTATTATTTCATGTATCTGAAGAAGTGTGATGCAATCCATGAAAAGATAAACCAAACAGAACTAGGCACCACAGCATTGTTGATTCTGCTGAACCTGATATAAAAGACTAATAACAATACACATACTATCTTGTCCATAACAAAATTGCCTTCATATCAAACCAACTGTTACAAAATCATGAGGCATTTCTAATTTTTGAGTTAGCTTCTGGAATGCTGACTTGGTCTGTCCACACAATATCTACTGGTGCACTCCCATACAATACATACACTCCCATACAATTCATCAATCACTCAGTATATTTCATCCCATAATTCTTAGATGCAGAAAGGCACATGGAAAAAATAAAAACTTTCAGGGCTATTGCTCATTACAAATGGAAGTATCATCTGTTTTCATGTCAACCATCCCTTAGACCAAAGGTGAGAATTATCTGTGTTTTTCATGTGTAAATTACAATCACCATCATTGGGGTGCAATTAGCATCTTTAAACATTAGTTTTATATGTATTTCATGCCTACCCGGCCTGCTATCCCTAAGGGGGATCTGTTTCTAATTCTGGACCAAGTCATACAAGATTCCTTTTGCTTTATGAATTGCAGATTATTTCCTTTTTTGAGAGTTATGTGAAAGCTCTTAATATAAAACAAAACATTTGCAAGGAAGGAAAACAAAAGAAGAATTTTGGACTTTAGTAAATTGATGGTTGGTTTTTAACCTCATGCATAAGATCAAGCTGCATGGCTGAAAAAGATGGAAGAATATGGAATTTTGGAGGGAAGCTAGGGAAAAAGAAACTATTGTGTGTATACAAAATAATTTTCTGTAAGTACAAAGCTAAAGCTGTCTGCCAACAGCTAAACAAGAATTTGCAGCACAATAATTTCTAAAAGTCTGTGTTTTACTACTTCACTCTCTATATGTCTATAGAGATCCCTAAGAGCCTTCAGATTGTCTGCCTTTGGTAAACCAAATAATTAAGATTAGTATTAGAATCATAGAATCATCTTAGGGTTGGAAGGGACCTTGGAAGTCTAGTCTAACCCCCTGCCCAAGGCAGGAGACCTCCAGTGGTGGTGAACCTTCAGCACTCCAGGTGTTTTGGACCACAACTCCCACAGTCCTTTGTCATTGGCAATCTAGGCTCAGAATTCTGGGAGTTCTGGTCCAAAACATCTGGAGTATTGAAGGTTTGTCACCACTGTCTTGTACCATCCCAGACAGATGGCTGTCCAAACTCTTTTTGAAAACCTCTATCAATGAGATGCCCACAATATCAGGAGGCAAGCTGTTCCACTGCTTAATGGCTCTCACTGTCAGGAAATTTCTCATTACTTCCAGGATGGCTCTTCCTCTGATGAGTTTCCACCCATTTGTTCTCGTCATACCCTCAGGTGCAACTGAGAATAAACCAATGCCCTCTTCCCTGTGGCAATCCTTCAGGTATTGTAAGACTGCTTTCATGTTTCTCCTGTCTTCTCTTATTCAGGCTAAACATAAGAATGATAGTTCTTTTAGTCGTTCTTCATTTGATTTAGTCTCCAGTCCCCTTATCATCTCACTTGCTCTTTTCTGCACGTTTTTTCTAGGGCCTCTGTTTTATTTGCATCGTGGTGACCAAAAGTGGACATAGTATTCCAAATGTGGCCTTACTAGAGCAGTATAGAGAGGTACTATCACTTCCCTTGACCCTGATGCTATCCCCCCTTAGGATCTTGTTTGCTTTTTTTGGCAGCTTCAGCACACTGCTGCCTCATCCTTGGGCAGTGGTCCACCAGGGCACCTCAATCCCTCTCACAGGTACTACTGTTGAGCCAGGTACCACCTATCCTGTACCTGTGCATATGGTTTCTCCTGCCTAAGTGCAGGACCTTACTTTTCTAGCCATTGATCTGCATCCTTTTGGACAGGGGCATCCAGTTCAAACCCCTGCCATGCAAGACCCCTCATCAAAGTATTCCCGACAGATAGCCATCCAGCCTCTGCTCAAAAACCTCCAAAGAAAGAGACTTGTTGTGGTGCACCTCCAGATTTCTGAATGGTCTGAACAGCAGATATTCATAATGACAGAGGACAGAAGTCATGCATACCACACTAAATAGCCTCTCTCTGATTATACAGTGATCAGATCATCTTTCATCCAATCATCATATCATACAGATAATAGACAAGAGGGCAGAATTATCCTGCTGCTGAAAGCCATGTACACCTTCTCTCAGGACAGAAAGTCTGATCTAACACAGGAACATCCTCCTAAGAGCTCTGTAGAACATAATAGACTCTGGGGAAGAAGGGAGAGTCAAAAGCTTGTGTTCATCATAGCTGGCATTCATCCCATTTAGGGTTAATTCCAGAATAAAGCCAGACAATCCAATCATATCAAGATTCATCTGGGTATCATGATATAAATATAAATCCTTGCATTGTAGCAATGTTTAATTGTCTAATTCTACAAATTTTATCCATCTACATTGCTTCAAAGTTGTTGAAAACATTCCATATCTTACTACTATGTAGCCAAGAAATCAGATGATTGAGACTCAGAAGGCAGCAGTGAAGGAACTAGAAGAGATCATCAAGTGTAAGGATGTGTCACCGGGGATCAAGACCAACCCCATAATCATATTTCCAATTACTATGGATGGGTGTTGAAGTTGGAAAGCAAATCAACGTGACATGAAGAAGATTATGAGGCAACAGGAAAATAGGAAGACCAAATAGAAGATGGACTGACTCTTTAAAGGAGGCCAGAGACCTAATTTGCAAGACCTGAACAAGAGTGTTGAGAATAGAACATTTTGGAGATCATTTATGGGGTCACCATAGGTCCTTGATGGCACAATAGAGCAACACTTAAAATATATGAGAATTCACCTACGCTGAAACTTAAGAATTAAATCCAAAATGCAGGAGATAAATGAACAATAAAATATCAAAAACAATGCTCTAATTACATTCCAAAATGCATGAGCTTTTAGCTTAAAAGGCACATTAAAAACAAAGTTTACATCTCTAAAATACCAAAGTTCTTAAAAGTAAAAATAGATAAAAGATAATGATTTTCCCTTCATACTGTATATATGAAATAAGAAATAGGCGGAAGATGAAATCATAACATATCTGAGTATTTGGTTGGAATACTGGGCCAAAAATTTATCGTGGGGCAATTTCAGTTGTTGGCTATTTGTTTTATTTATTTATTTATTTATTTATTTATTCAACTTATATGCCGCCCACTACCCAAAGGTCTCTGGGTGGCTTACAATCAAAGAATTAAAACAATTTAAAATAGTTATAAATAAAATATCAGTAAATCATCAAACAGTAATGAAAACCTTCTTTAAAATCATTATCCTAAAATTGTCATCAGCGGACCCACAATCTATATTGTATCAATTAAAAACCTTCTGGAACAGGAAGGTGTTTACCTGGCGCCGAAATGTAATCAGTGTTGGCGCCAGGCGGATCTCAATAGGGAGGGCATTCCATAACTTGGGAGCAGCTGCCGAGAAGGCCCTTTGTCTACAAGCGATCCCTCTCACCTCCTTGAGGGATGGCTCTTTCAAAAGGCCCCCCTGGCTCAATCTTAATCACCAGGTAGGTTCGTATGGAAGGAGGCGGTCCTTCAGGTATCTAGGTCCTAAGCTGTTTAGGGCTTTATATGTCAAAACAAGCACTTTGAATTGGGCTCGGACAGCAACTGGTAACCAATGCAGGTTACGCAGAATCGGCGTGATGTGATCCCTGGTGGCTCCACCACTTACCAGCCGCGCCGCACGATTCTGAACCAGTTGCAATCTCCGGACCGTCTTCAAAGGCAGCCCCACGTAGAGCGCATTGCAGTAATCAATACGGGATGTTACCAGTGCACGCGTAACTGTCATGAGGCTCTGCTCGTCTAGGTAGGGGCGGAGCTGGTATATTTTCCGCAGCTGAAGGAAGGCACCCCTGGCCACCGAGTCCACCTGGGCTTCCAGAGTTAGACCGGGGTCCAGGAGCACCCCCAAGCTGCGGACCCTGTCCCATAGGGGGAGTGCAACCCCATCCAGGACAGGAAGATGGCCCTCTAACCTGTCCGGCAAAGCACCCATTAACAGCACTTCTGTCTTGTCTGGATTGAGTTTCAATTTGTTAACCCTCATCCAGTCCATTATCTGGCCCAGACACGAGTTCAGCACAGAAACCGCCTCACCTGGATTGGTGGAGAACGAGAGGCTATGCACCAGATTTGGACAAACTCAAAATTGTGAACAGAACTGACCTGATTTGGACCACATTGTATGTGGTCTTGTTTGCAGCAGAATGGCTCATGTTCCTTCCCCCTTTGTTTGTTGAGGTACTTAAGTATACATATTCCTTCTGGATCAGCCTAGTGACATTAGATGAGAAATAGAGAACTGAGCATCATGTGCATACTGATGAGACTTGACCCCAAAGTTCCAGATGCCACTGCAGTCTAGTGATTGGACCAGAACCTGGAAAACTGGAGCCCTTGTTCCATATGGTGGTCCACCTAAATGTTAACTCTTTTTAAAAAGTTCTTGGCAAAGGCAATCTGTCCCTTCTCTGATTACCTGCTAAGCTGGTAAGTAAATGGAAGGGGGAAGAGCAATGATATGATGGGAAAAAGAAAAAAACTGGGCATCTTTAACCTTGAGAAAAGGAGGATGAAGGGAGATATGACAGGACCTTTCAAATATTTGAAAGGTAGTCCTATGGAGGAGAAGCAGGATCTGTTCTCAGTTAACCCAGAATGCAGGGCACACAACAAGGGACTCAAACTACAGAATGCCAAATACAGGCCAAATATCAGGGAAAACATCATAACTGTTAGAGCAGTATGACAAACAATAGAACCAATTACCTCAAGAGATGGTGAATGCTCAAACACTGGAGGCATACAAGAGAAATTTAGATAATCACCTGGCAGATATAAAGTATTATGATTTGTATTCTTGCCTTGAGCAGGGGATTGGACACAATGGCCTTATAGGGTCCTTCAACCTTCATGATTCTGTGATTCAATGAAAATGAGGACCTTGCTCACTTCTGGAAGTCCTCCCCATAGCCAGAATATGCCCTTGCCAGATTACCTAATCCATGCGGCATTGTGGCCCTGAACATGAAATAATGTTCTCCACCATGCATGAGAGAGGGTCCAAGTTCAGTTGTGCAGACCGTTCTCATTTCCATTGCCTGCACCCCCATGAGATGATGAGTGAATCAGTGTCTTTAATGTTCTCACAACTGAGTTGTGAATGGGGTGTCATTTACCCAGCGTGTTGTTAGTCTGTGGAACTCCATGCCACAGGATGTGGTGATGGCATCTGGCCTGAATGCCTTCAAAAGGGGATTGGGCAGATTCCTGGAGGAAAGATCCATCACAAGTTACAAACCATGATGATGTGTAATCTCCAGGCTTAAAACCAGGGTACTTCAAGGGCCAGATGCAGGGGAGTGGTATCAGGAGACACATATCTAGTCTCATGCACTCCCAAACGCATCTGGTGGGGCTGCTGTGAAATACAGGAAGCTGGACTAGATGGGCCTTTGGCCTGATCCAGCATGGGTCTTCTTATGTTCTTATGTTCTTATGTAGGGGTGTGCGCAGAGAGATCCACAAGCTGCACAGGAACATATGGGCAAACAAGCTAACCAAACTATCCCTGCTACATGAGGAGAAAAACCTTTCCATACATGAAGGTCTGTGCATTTCAACATACAGCTTGCTGCTACTGTCTTCTTTAAAGGAAAATCACAAAATGAAAGTGGAACAAAAAGGGAGCAAAAAAAGAGCATCTGAAACCATTAAACCTTCTTTAAACTGGATTTTCTCCCAACTGCCATCTCACCTTGATGTCATTTTAGCTTTAAGATGATAGGGTGAATACTAATTTAGCTCCAGTCATTTTGCTAAGCATAACCATCTTTCTGAGCCTTATCACTTGGTTCAGGCACATTTCATTTTTAATCTCTCTCTAACTTCAAACAATTTCGCTTTTTCATGATACCTAATTAGCCTGCCTGCTTTAGATAATCATGTGAGGTGTTCATGCGTACATTACAGCCCTCAGTGAAAAACTGAATATCTCTTCCTTCTGAAAGGATCTGTGGGGAATTCTTGCAATTAGTCTCTAGCAAATACACATTTGGAAACATCTGTACAAATTGCAGCTGGACTGGGAAGCAAATCTAAGCCATAGCATGAACCAAAAAGGCTGAAACAAATGTAGTATAGAAGAAGCTAGCAAAATGTCTCTTGTTTTAGCTCTTCCCCTGTGGTGTCATTGGAGCTAAACTATGCATCCATGTGCCCCAAAACCAGTGGCATATATTCAGCTGGATTGAAGGCCAAGAGGTGTGATATCAGCATGCAGTCCTGGACTATCATGACTAGTGGGGCTGCAGCATCTATTTTTGTTTTCCTTAAAAAGCAACATCTTAGTTCAAGTGGAAGTTTTTATACATTGCATCTTGGATCGTCGTAAGTCAGGGTACCACTGTATATTTTAAGCTATAGTTTTAGAGTTCTTGCATGTGTGAATTGCCCTTAAGTGTAAACATTGAACTCCAAGCATGGGATTAAACAATGCTCAATGTTGTATATGACATATTTCTTCTATTTCACCTTATTTTAATAAAGACCTGAAATCTGCAGCCAATTTCCTTGTTTTCAGGGGAAAGAAAGAATGAAATGGTGTGTTAGATTTTTTTTCTAAAGGCAGATGCACTCAGTAATTACAAGAATCCCTGGAGAATACGGCATCATGCGTTTCTCACTGAGCAGCGGTGATCAACAAAAGAAGTGAGTTGGCTACAGAAGCCGCCAAACATATACAGGTTTTCAATAATTGTGTCGCAGTCTTGTAACAGTTAGCAAAAAGTGATGGGGGGGGGAAGAATGTATAGTTGTGTGCTAGTGAGATGCAAATTTGCTATTCTTTTCTGACAGGTGTAACACTGCCTTTTCTCATGCAAAAAGGCACTCTACACAATGTGTATGTCTGGACATAGAGGGAAGTTAAGAACTGACGTACAATCAGCTAGTTGTAGGGCTTTTCATTTTCCTTAGGGGCAACTACATATTGCAAAGCAAAGACATGTATGCTGGGCCTTTGAAGCTCATCTGAGATTAGCAGAGCTGGAAGGGACCCCGTGGATCATCCAGTCTGGCCCCTGAAAGAGGCACAGTGGGGAATTGAACTCCCAACTTCTGTTTCATTTTTTTTTCTTTGAGGGGGCGGTTTGTTATTCATTCTGTTACATAACAAAACAAATAATGAATAACGAAATTAATAAAACACCATTTTGTGCCCATTTCTACTTCTGGATAGCTCACTGGTTTATGCATCTGTGGAGTCAGAGGCTGGGAGTTTGATTCCCCACTGTGGCTCCTTGACAAGGACTAGACTTGATGATCAATTGGGTCCCTTCTAGCTCTGTAGTTCTAAGTTGACAACAACAACAATGACGATTTGCATACTGTACCTTGTAGACAAACAGATGGCTCCTTTATTCTGGTCTTCTGGAGCCAATTTTTATACTCTTGACTTGACTCTTTGTTCTTCTTTAGCCACTTCCCACTAGTCCGTCTCCTTCTGCTCGACAGTCCTTTCATAGTGCTGTGCCACAAACAAATCAGTTGACCCAATTTTAGCATTATTGTGAGTTGTACTGCATCTCAGGACAAGAAGAATCACCTTTCCTTTTCTCAAGTAAATCTGTCTCCAGAACTGTACTTTTGTCAAAATGATTCCTCCAATTCATAATGTTAACAAGTTCCACACTACACTGATACACTGCCCAATCATTTCAATGCTTTATCAGTTTTGTTGTTGTGGAAAGTATGTTGAATCCACAGCCACATGCAATGGTAGCAGGAAATGCTTATACCAATAAAAAGGGGGGGGGGTTAGACCCAAATTTCCAAAAACTGTAAGTTGTATCGATTTATGTGCCAGGTCAGGTAGTGAATAGATAGCAACAAGGTATAAAAGACTGTAAAAGTTGGAGAAGTGATTGGTGAAATTGTCATAGGAGGATGACAGGTAAGGGTAGGTGAGGCACTAGAGGAAAAATGTTGCTAATATCACACATTGTGACACAGTGTTCTGGAATAAAAGAAACATAGATGTGTGAATTGTACAGCTGATACAATCTGCGACTATGCAGTGCAGGGAGCATGCATCACCCCCAATGGAGTGACGGAGTTATCTATCTCTATACATGCTGTCTCCACAAACTTATGCTCCCAGAACTGAGGCTTTTTGAACCCTGTTACTACAATCGCTGGACTCACAAAATGAATGAAAGCTTTTAAGACTATTCCAAGAGTTTTCACACTCCCATGCAACAATACTTTGATGTCTCAAATGTGAAACCCCTGCCTCATTTCCCCCTCTATTTCAAATGCACCTCTCTCGGCTTCATAGCTACTTATGTGCTGTCAAGTCAGAATCAACTTATACCAATCCTTATAGAATTTTCAGGAGAAATGAGATATTTAAGGGGAGCTTTTACCAATTCCACACCCCCAGTGAGCTTCCATGGCCGAGAGGGAATTTAAACCCAGGTCTCCTGAGTTTTAATCCATCACTCTCTTCATTACACCACCCTTGGATACATCAGCATCCTAGCAGCACATTTTTCCTCACAACTGCACATTTTGTCCAACTGTACAGTATAGAAACATGGAGAATTGACAAGCATGAGAACAGACAATTAACCTTAAAGAAGCAAAGAAATTCAATTATTTAAAAAAAAACCTCTGGTTTATGGATTTGGGATATTCTATTCTGCATCCAAAATTCAAAACGCAAGGAAATAATCCAATATTGCTGCACACTATCACACCCATATTGCCAGCAGGAAAAAAGGATGTCAAGCTGGAAAGGACAGCTTGAATATACAGTGTTACCTCGGATAACGACTGCCCTGGATAATGGATTTTTCAGATAACGACTGCAAATTTCCGGGTATAGGACTGCCTCTGGTAACGAATTTTCCCTATGGGCTGCCTCGGGTAACAAATCACAATTCTAGGTATAGGTCTGCCTCGGATAACGAATTTTCCTATGGGCTGCCTTGGATAATAAATTTTCCCTATGGACTGCCTCTGATAACGAATTTCCAGCATGCATCAGTAAAAAAGAGTTATCCCGGGTGGCACTGCATATGTACCTTTAAAGTGCACTTTATAAAGAGTTTTGAGCAAAAAAGCAGGTGTCTGTGCCTTTTTCCTAGGCTCCAGAACCGATTAAACGTACCCATTCATTCCTATGGGAAGCCGCGTTTCGGATAACGACATGTTTCGGATAACGACTAACCTTGGAGAATGAATTAAAGTCGTTATCTGAGGTACCACTGTATTGGCAAACCCCATAGTAGTCAAGAAGATGGTCTACAGGATACCCTTTTGTGCTCATTGCCATTCACCCTTGTCAAAAACCAGTCACAGCAATTGCTTTAGGTTTGAATGCAAAGTGGTTAACTGGTGGGAAAGCCTTCTGTTATTTTCCCTTAATTGATGTTGCTTTATGAATATCGGTCCTGAGATCCCAGCAGGTAGACTTGCCCATGACTCAATTCGCCTGACCTGTCTTATGCCATAAAATTCACAGTTGCACATTGGGCCAGAGACACCCCAGAGAAGGACAATGAATGTTAAACAAATGGAAAATGTAATTACACATGCATACATATGAAGGATTATTGACTGACTGCAGCATTTTTCCGTGGCGCAGTTATGAAAGCTGATGGGCCTCTGAATCACACCAGCTCCTGAACGGCTTATCTTTGCTGATCCACATCGCATAGGCCTGTACTCTTCCTTCTGTAATGATTGCGCAGAGCCACTGTTGTGATGAATTTTCTATTCTGTTGGCTGTATTGCACATTAATAATTCAAATATATGGGACAATATATCAGATATATTTAAAATAGCACAAACTTGCCACATTTTTATGAAGCTTCAAAATTTATGGTGGGGGCAGTGTTTTAAATACACTCAAATCCTGATTTATATTTAATGACTGCTGCATTTTGTCATAACATCCATTTTTAATTATCAAGAATATCGGCCAAGTTGATTTTATATATTGTCAAAGTAGTTAAACTGCTGACATGCTACTCATTTGTCACTTCATTTTTTTAAAAAAGCACAGATTTCAGGAGAGATTATTCTGCAGGGATCTTTTTATATAAGGATGTGGGGATGATTTAGATGTTCTTTTTACATGCCATCAAGTCACCTACAACATATGGTTTCCCTATGAATGAAAGATCTCCAAAATGCTTGTCTTCAACAGCCGTGCTCAGTTTTACAGGACTTAGGGCATGCCCACATTGGTAAAATAGCTTGATATTTGTTCACTTTTGGTGCTGTTTGGTTTATATTTTGACTTAGAACAATCCATCCCATCGCTTTTTGGCACAGTGTTAGGGCGGTGGGGGGCGCGGAAGGCGGACAGCGACGGGCGGGGGGGCAGCGATGGGCGCAGGGGGCGGCGGGCGGACAGTGATGGGCACCGATGGGTGGATGGCGGCTGGCAGATGGTGGGGGGATGGATAGCGGTGGCCAGTGGCGGGGGGCAGCAGGGGGCAGCAGGATGGCCAGCACCCTCTCTCCATTTTGGCGCCCTAGGCAACTGCCTAGTTCGCCTTAATGGAAGCGCCGGCCCTGAGCACACAAGAGGATTACTCTAGCAAGAGTAAAGTTCAGATTGGGGATGGGCATGAAATGGAAAAATTGAGATTCGTTTTGTTTCATTTTGTTCCACCATGATTTGTTTCATTTCCTTAGAAATGTTTTTTTTTTAAAAAATGTGCAAAATTAATCAGTAACAAACTGATTTGTTACTCTATAAAATGGGTCCCCTGAGTCCTAGAGGCACCAAATTTGGTATGAACCTTCCTGAAATACCCTGAAGCAAAAGATGAGCCACTGTGTGAGACAGAATTTATTATTTATTTATTTATTGTTGAATTTATATCCCGCCCATCTTCCCAACGGGAACTCTGGGCGGCGAACAGAGACAGGACGAATCAGGAAATACACATAATTAAGTACAATACAGCACAATAGAAAATATAATCAACAAACCAACATAAATTAATAAAAAGCTAAGTGGATGGCGGCTGGCAGATGGTGGGGGGATGGATAGCGGTGGCCAGTGGCGGGGGGCAGCAGGGGGCAGCAGGATGGCCAGCAGAATGCTGGACTGGAGGGGCTATGGCCTGTTCCAGCAAGGCTGTTCTTATGTTCCTATGTTTAATGTTCCTTGCCCCACCCCCCACTGGAATAATCATGCGAGACACATGAATGGGGCATACATGGGCCACATTTTATTAACCACTTAATGAATGAGGGGTCTGCAGTAGTGTGAAGAACTGGTTGGGCCCCTGAGGTTAACTTAGACCTCCTCAACCACCATACCAGCTGACCTGGTCCCATTCCCCCCATTTGTGCTGTCAGCCCGACAGCACTTAGGGGCTGGTAAAATGTCCCAAACCTCCCCTGGTTGCCTCAGCTCCACACCCAAGGAATGCCTGGCCCTGGGGGTATCCCAACCGATCATACTCCATGACACTGTAACCTCAGGATCCACAGCATCATGGAGCCTGATGGGCTAAGATGACATTTAATATGGACTCACTGACATTATTCTTCTGCACTACTGGCCAGTGTGACCAAACTGCAGCAACACAGCCATGCTTATTAACCTATTTACATCCTAAGACCACTCCACCTTAATCAGTGTGGGATAGGCAAAAGAAAAACCCATTACTGCACCGCCAATCATGTAATGAAGGTAAAAAATTGCCATCTGGCCCCAATAAGCAACTACTTCTAAATCACATTGATTATACGGTGGGTGGGTGGGTGGGTCCCGATCACTGAAGTGGCCCCGTTCCTTCTTATTGCTGTTAAGTTCTGTGCCTCCATCTCGTGCGATCCCAGGCACGATCTGCCTGCCGCATTTAACAGTCACAGATCAGGACCTTATCCTTGCCTTTCTATATGGAAACAGGTGCAAAACTCAAGTCAAGATTTGCCCCATATTACAGGGAACAGAAATCTGCTGTTCCAATATGCCCCAAGATGAGTTCCAGTTTTAGATTATCTTGGGCTGACCTCAAAATATCAGTGAAGTGAACTTTAATGGGCACTTACTGTATGTCCATTTATACAAGAACTGAAAGTATAAAAACAGGACAAGTGGAATTCTGTGCTAGTTGCTCTGGACTTTTTGAAAAACTTTTTCTCCTATTATAAACAGGCTAACTCTACTGGGTGCAATATTTTTTTTTTCTTTCATGATGATAGTTTGAAGAAGCTGCTCTAGGGAGCAATTATGGAAAGAGCTGCAATGTTTATTATCAGTGCTGGCAGCTTTTCTTATTTCTTTAGCAACAATCCATCATGTCCCTTTGATTAGTCACTATTTTTCATTCACTCTCTTTGACGGAGCTGGAAACTCTTCCTCAAAACTGGATGAAATATAACATTTTGAGCTCAGGAGCCTTCCAGGTCGCATCCAACTAGGAGAAAGAAATGAAGCACTATCTCAGTATCTTCCCCAGTATCCTCATCCTCCAAGATTTAGTCCTGTTTGGCAAAGGAGCACCAAAGAGTGTTACATCAACACTAAATAATCCCATAACTTTTTTTTCATTTTAGTTTTTGCTAGATATGCTTTGAATTCAGTTGAACCATAAACTGAATAATAGCCAATTTGGACAGAGACCAGCTCAAAGCAAACATATTAGGAAACAGAGTGAATCTGAGTCATGCATCTCTGAATCTTCCTTATCAGTATGGATTTGGTGAGACATATTTTGAGCCATCCAGTCCCATCAGATATATCGTGACCAGAGGGGGGGGGGGCAGACAAAACTAGTTCAGTGATTTGTGCCAGTTTGTCCTTAAGATGGACAGGTGTTGGCATTTCACAGCCCCACATCCTCTACTCCAGTGGGTACCCACTCAAAGGCAGCATCCAGTGGGAATCAGGGATCATAACTGCCCAATCAGGAGTCTGTGCATATTTCTAATGATGACACTTGCATAGGCTTCAAGGTATGTGAAAGATTTAAAAGATGTCTATATAAGGTATACCAATCCAGTGAGATTCCATGATGAAGTGGGAATTTGAAACCAAGTCTCTTGAGACCTAGTCCATCACTCTGTACATTACATCACTTTGGCTCTCAATAAGGGAGATCAGAGGTTGAGTACATGAGCATTTGACCCACTGTAAGGATGTTCAGAGGTTGACTACATGAGCATTAGGCCCACTGTAAAGATTTTGAAGCTGAAGCTCCAGTACTTTGGCCACCTCATGACGAGAGAGGAGTCCTTGGAAAAGTCCCTGATGGTGGGAAAGATTGAAGGCAAAAGGAAAAGGGGGTGGCAGAGAATGCAATGGTTGGACAGTGTCATTGATGCAACCAATATGGATTTGACCAAACTCTGGGAGGCAGTGGAAGACAGGAAGGTGGCGAGCTCTGGTCATGAAGAGTTGGACAAAACTGAACGACTGAACAACAACAAGGATGGGCTGGTTTGATCCTGAGGATGGTGATCACACAACACATTTGAACATTCTGCTTCTGAATACATAGGGTCAAACTTGGCAGTGATGGGAATTTGTATTCCCTGATTCAGCTTGATTAACCTGAGTTCTCTCATACAATGGGATTTCTCAGAAAAACCATAAATGTGTTGGTCATCAGACTTGCAAATAATGTTTTTATTTACCAAACAGAGCAAAGTACATTTGGAAAATCACATACTGTGACAAACTATTTTCACTGTTTGTGGAGTGTATCTTCTAAAAATCTGGTAGGTATGTCACCCACAGACTTTCTGTCACATTATATTATGTCTAATGTAAACCAGAGCTAGACCCAGAACTGGCTCTGAGATAAAGGGGCCATCTTGGAAAAGCAATGTCACATAGACACAAACCCTTACTTTCTTCAGGCCTTAACAAGCTATAACATTTTAAAATAACCAAAGAAAACAGCACCTGGAAAACAGACATCGGTGCATAAGACACAACAATCTGTCTTCTCAGCTTTGCGTTATCCTGCGTTGATCTCAGACACATTCTGGCAGCTGACAGTTATTCAGTTACGGTCTTGTGTGTCTGTGTGTGCAATATTTAGAGAGAGAAAAGGGAACTGTTCAGAAATCAATAGTAATATTGTCTTTGGAAATTAGATGAACTGGACAGGAGAGCAAATTTATTTGGGCACCAGTAATTCAGAACTCATTAACACCTTACTTGAAGTATTTAATAAACCAGGCAGGAGAGATTTCTAGAAACTGTCAATGAATGACGATAAACAAACCTCCCCTCCCCCTTTGAAGTATGAAGAGGCTAAGAGAAAACAGCACACTCACCACCAGAAGCAGCCTCAACCTGAACCAGACATGCCTCCTCCTAGTCCTGTGTCTCAGCACCACTTACTTCACTTACAGAGGGGACTTTTACAGACAGAAGCACGGTTGTGCCATGGGTTCCCCAGTGTCACCCATTGTTGCCAACTTATACACTGAAGAAGTGGAGGAAGAGGAGGCACTGAACACACTAACCCAATGGTTCAGGTACGTGGATGACACCTGAGTAATGATCAAGACCCAGGAAGCACAGGCCTTCACAGACCACATAAAGACATTGGGCCCAAATATCAAGTTCACCAGGGAAGACAAAAGAGACAACCATCTGGCTTTCCTGGACTGCTTAGTTATCATAGGACCCAATTGTAGGCTCAAAATAGAAATTTACAGGAAAACCCCACACGCTGATCAATACCTGCTGCTTGATTTCCACCACCAACTGCAACACAAAATAGGAGTCATCGGGACTCTAAACCAGAGAGTAGAGTATATCCCCACCCCCAAGGAAGCCAACGAGACAGAAGACAGACATCTGAATATAACTCTTTAGGTCTGTGGATATCCAAATTGGGCTTTTAACAAGGACAAGCAAGGAAGGGAAGAGAATGGGAAGGGACTAGGGATGGGCACCATACAAAAAATGACACACTGTTTCATCATTTTGTACGGTTTCAAAATCTTTCAAAATGAAATGAAACAGAAGACAGCGTGTCATTAAGAACCAAAATGAAATGAGGTTTTTGATTCAGGGCAACCAAACCGGGGAGTTGCAGTGATATCCAGCAGCTGTTTCCCTGGTTGGTTCACCCCACCGCCACCCAGCTGGTTTGGACAGCTGAGCTGTCAAAACCAACTGGCTGGTGGGTAGAACTGGAGAGCATAGGAGGCCCTTGAGTTTCCCACTCCAAAAGCCTGCCTGCTCCGCTCTCCGGTTCACAGCAGTTCTGAGACTGTGAGCACTGACATCAGTGCTTCCCCTCTCATACCACTGCTGTGTTGGAAGCCCAGGTAATTCCCTTGGATTCCCCACACAGCAGAGGTCTGAGATGGCAAGTGCTGACATTAGCACTTGTCTTCTCAGACCACTGCTGCCGTGTTGGGAGCCCAGGGGATTCCCTGGGATTCCTCACACAGCAGGGGTCTGAGAGGGTGAGCACTGATGTCAGTGCTTGCCTTCTCAGGCTGCTGCTGCCTGGGAGGGGGCAGGATGACATGGCAGAAGGGAGCATGCAGCAAAAATCTGACCTCTTCAGGCATGTTATGCCTCCCCCCCCCGCTTCCCACCTGGGGCTTTTTGACAGGGGGTGAGTTGGGGAGAGAGAGCACTTCCCTCACTACCCCCACCTATAAAAAGAGCCCCAGCTGGAAGGCAGGGGAGGGTCGACACAAGGGAGCAGGCAGCAAAAAAACTGCTCTGGTTGGGCATGTCACCCCTCCCCCTGCCTCCCTGCTGGGGCTTTTTGACAGGTAGGGGTGGCCAGGGGGCAGCCAGAAATTCAAATGGAGCAGTGCTTGCTTTGTGCTGCCTTGCCAGCCACCTCCCAGCTGGGTTTGACAGGTCAGAATGAATGGGAAGCTGCCAACACCCAGGAGGGTTTTTTTTCACAGGTGGGGCTGTCCCCACTGGGAACAGCCAGACCTGTCAAAAAAAAAAACTCACCTGGGTGGCAGCGTCTTCCAAATCATTTCATTATTCATTTCATTTCGTTACTAAAATTCAATAAAAAGTCATTTAGTAATGAAACAAAATGAAATGCAAGGAGTAACAAAACAAAACAAAAGACTAATTTTCTGTTTCGTGCCCAACTCTAGAAGGGTCCCAGCAGAGTCTCCCACGGTAAGCTTCTCTGAGTCACTCTGAACGTGACTGAGATCTCACCAACAAGAGTTTGGACATTTTTTGCATTGCCTCTGACTTTGTGGAATCAAAACTGGAAGAGGTATGCCTGCCCCTCTGCCTATTAACATTCAAAATGCAACTTAAAATGTTGCTTTCCAGGGAGGCTGGGCACACTCACTGATTGATTTTACATCCCTTGTTCTGCTGCCATGCAGCCAATTGCCTTTGGTGCTTCTTGTCTTTGTTTTACTAATGTTTAAATTGTATTGTGTGCCTATAGTTTGTTATTATATGTGGTCAACTGCCTGGAATAGTGCCTTGCACCAATGGAGCAATACATAAATCAAATAAAGAAACAGAGGAAAGAAGATTGAAGCAGCTACCATATGATCCCCACAGTTTCCCCACTGCCCTGCCTCTCTTGCATGAGTAGATAAAGACTTGATTATAATTTGGTCATATAAACTGTTTTTACATCATATTTATTTTACTCCAGTCGTTCAGCAAATAACAGGATGGCCCATAGTCTATCAGGCTAAAAGGTGGCAACACAGTTCATGTGTCAAAAGAATAGATAACCATTGTTGAAGTACAGCTCTGTACAGCATGTTATCTAATGGATATGATTCACTATCAAGATGTGACACTGAAGAGAAGCACAGTTACACCAGTGAAAATTTCCACCGGAGAATGAGCACATGAGAGCTGAAAAACCTGTCTTTGGAATACTGAAGATGAAAGAAGGAAGGAATTGTGGAGGAGATGAATTCCCAGATGGGATCTTACAAATAGTGAGAAACAGGAAACATCTTCAAAGTGTTGGCCAGGGGGCAGAGAGACAGCCACTGAAAAATGTAGCTGGCCCACAAAGAGACAGCATACATGTTTCATGAGCTTCCCCATACTCTCTGAGATTATTCTAACCTTCAAATATTTGTCGACTGGAATTTTCACATCTCATCTTACTTCTGCCTTCGTCAAACAATACTGAGGCACTTCACATAGGTGGATGGGTAGGCAGTGATCAACATTACATAGGTGGAATGCTGGTCACTCCATGACTCCATGACCAAATATGACCGCTATACGATAGCCCAGTATTGGCGAACCTATGGCCATTTCTGTGGGAAGAGATTGCTATCCAACATCTGGAATACCTCTAACATCTCTGTTGAGAACCAGGGCAATACATGTATCCTCCCCCCCCCCCCAATTCATCTTGTAGATTTGTGTCTTCCAAAGGTACTCCACTGAATCTGTGGTAATTTTTTTCTAGACCTGAATTAGAACTGTTCATTCTGCTTCAATGTGAACATTGTCGAAAGATGTCCACATCAGTTTAGTCTGGTTCAGAATTTGTGATTTGTCTGGTTGACAGCCTTATTTAGAAACCAACCCAGGATGTTCCTGGAAATAGTGAAAATGCCAATACTGTACTTTGGCAAATCCTTTGAGTCCAAGCCTCAAGACTCTGGGACCAAGTCCCACATCCCAAGCCCAATGTCCAAGTCTCAGAAGGGTGGGTGTGTTCCAAGTCGTGAGTTGACTTTGAGTCTTTGACATTGGCATCATCTGGAAGTTATTCTGTCTTCATTTCCCCATAACATTCAGGGTTGCATATGTTCTTTCTCATGTCATTGCAATGGGAGTCCCGCCACCCTCACTAGTGATTACAGCAAGAAATAACATTTAGAATTCAGAATGTGGTCACATCACAACACATGATAAATATTCCAGTCACTGCAAAGTCAGGGATTATATTTAGGGATAAGAAATTGAAATGGCAGCCTAGAGTTTCAGAGGGGCACCAGCCTTATTCTGTTTACTCATTTTTTCCATGCAATAGATAAAATAAGTAATAAAACAAGGGATATGCAGATACACCCCCTAACCTACCCTGCACTTTTTTTTGTAGTAATCAAATAAATATACAGTGGAATGCAAGGTATAAATAGGAGAGCAACCATATTTTCTGATACCTAGAATAAAATTCATTCTTACTGCCATGTTGCCAGCTGTTAGAGGGAGAATGAGAGATAGGAAATGTTATTCCTAGGATGCCCAGAACATCCCACATAGAATGGATTGTTGGAATCTAAAATTAACTTATATACTGTTAAAAAAAAAGACGTGGAGGTTTTATTTTTGTGTCCTCAATGTTTTTCCTTTCCCAAACTGAATTATTTGCTTCTGGATATATACTCTATGTTGCTCCCAAATGTCACTTACTGATGCATTTTATTTGCAAGGCATAGCCAAGAAACAGAAATGCATTGCCCTGTGAAATATTTTTAGTGCCAGAGACCCTTCAACGCTGCAATAAAGTGGTAGTGACGTTCAAAATGCATCATCAGTGCTGGTTCATCACCTCTAAAACACCAGAATCCAAGGAGAAAATAGTCTTCCAAAGGATGCTACTCCATTACTTTTCCTTAAAAACACCCCCAAGAATATATTGCAAGGACAAAGAAAAAAACATTGTAATTCATAGCTGTACTAGTTTTTTTCAAGGATATGCTTATGCTGTGGATTTTTACACCATTCATTCTTCTGTAAGCACCGAGATGTGCTGCCTGTGGGGTGAAAGTAATGCAGTTCAGCTCGCTTGAACAGAAAGTTGTACAGCATCACCAAAATAGAGCACATCTGGAAGACTATCAGGGTATGTGGCAGAAAGCATTGCAAAAAGTCAATGATGGGAAAACTGAAGTCTGGCAATAAAAATAAGGAGCTGAAAAATATTGAAAGTTCACTGACTGTTTTACTGAACAGTAATCTGAATGGGTTAGGAATTGTTGTTGTAAACCCAAAAGCGTGGGGGGGGGGGTGAATGCCACCATTCAAAGCAAAAAGTTATAGTTGAAGATAGACCCAGGACCTTTATCAGCATCTGCAAATAATAGCTTTGCAGTGCAGTCATATGCACAGCTGCATAACCTTTGGCAGTCTAGTCTAATCAGGGTAATGCCACGTAATGTTTCTGAATGTCCAAGAAAAGGGTTTCATTGCTCCATTACTTTAAAAATAGTAACATCAGATCAACACTAGGACTTGTTCATTGATTTGTTTTATTTAAATCCCAGCATTTGTTAACCAGGTACAAGACAGCCTAAACATAACCAGCTTTGAAATATTCCGTTGCTGTTTCAACGTGACAAAAGTGGGATGGCATACTGGGTGAACTGGGAGCAGCTATGGATACATGATTTCATCCATGTGTTGAGACCAATATGGGAAAACATGTCCAATTCAAGATGTGCCAGCAGTTTTAACCTGAAGTAGCTCCCTGCTAGACATTGTCCTTTTACCTCTCTCTCTCTCTCTCTCTCTTTATTGCC
>JAHTLZ010000129.1:80084852-80109135 GCA_023846285.1 Phrynocephalus versicolor | reverse complement strand
TGCCCATCTCTATTCATAGTATTTCTGTTATTTTAATCTAGCATTTTCACTAAAAATATAGTGAAGGCTACTTATAATCTGTTCAATACATTAAGACATTTCATACTATATGAAATATCTGTCTTATGTTTTGCATATTTGAAATGAATTGATTTTTCCCTGTACATTTTGGTGTATAGCATCAAGAGTTTACAATAAGACCAATTCATATCTATTCTCATATGCTATATTTTTATATTGACTTCATAGTATATAAAGAAAAATAGTAACAGAATGGGTGGAGCAATGTGGTTTGGCAACAGAGTTTGTTAATTTATTTAAATTTGCTACATGCAAGTGCTTGGCTTCAAAAAATCATGCCTTTATAACTAAAATCAAAAGATGAGATTTCAGTATAGTTTACATGCTTCCTTTTCTCACATAAGTCTCTAATTAAAATAAGTGAAACAGTGAAAATTAAGATATCTGGGAATTTTAAAAAGCCAAAAATTGAAATTCAGCTGCAATTATAGGCCGTAAAAATATTTGTTAAATATATTTCTGTTGATCTGACCACCTGATATCTCAGCCTTGCTAAGTATTGGGTGGTGGTTAATTAATCCAACTCCCAGAAAAGCCTTCACCTTTAGGTGGAGAGTAGGGATGGACACCTAATGGAAAAAAAAATGTGTTTCATTTAATTTCATTTTGTTTCCATCCCCATTTTGTTTTATTTCCTTATTAATGAAATGTTAAAGTAGTTTGGTTACTAATGAAACAAAACAAAAATGACCTGCTATGCTCCCCTGTGTCCATGGCTTGGCTTCTGATTCAAATTAGTTTTTAAAAAAAACTTCCAAGGGCACCCTTGTTGGAGCTTAATTAATCAGCCCACTTACCCCCAAACCTCTCCAAATTTGGTGGGCTTAAAGAGGAGAATCCAAGGGAGCTACCAATCAAATTTGGTGCCACCTTGGACCCAGGAGACCAATTTTAGATAGTAATGAAACAGTTCATTTTAAAACAAAAAAAGCCTTCATTACTATCTGAAATAAAATGCTGCCTGTTGTTTCTTTAGCTTACGAAACTATTCATAAAGTAACAAAATGATATTTTCCATAAAGTGCCTATCTCTTTTGGAAAGCCTTGACCAGAAGCCTTGGGAGCCTTGAGGATCTAAATTATATTGAAGCCCCATGTGAATATGGGCAGCAGAGGTGTCAGTATTAGAGATGGGCACGAAATGAACAATTTTTCTTTTCCGTTTTCGTTTTTTGTTTCATTACATAACGAAACGACAAATGAATTTTGTCTCTAAAATGAAACAAAACGAACAGAAACACCAGAAATTTTGTCGTGCGTTTCGTTTCCGTTACTGCAATATGAGTGAATTGCTTAAAATCCTAAAAAAATCACAAAAAAATGAAATAAATGGTAACAAAATTGTAATGAAATGAACAAAAATGAAAACAAATTTTTTGCAAAAACTCGCGAAAAACGGAAACAAACTGAAACGGACCCTCCAAACGACAAACAAAATGCCATTTTTTTTTATTTGTGCCCATCTGTAGTCAGTATCATATTAGGCACCCAAAACAAATGATACTAGTTAGACTCTGGTGTGGAAAACAGCGAACATGATAGTGGCCATTACAGTAGTATGCACTGTTGAGATGCTGAAGGGACCAGAAAATAACTACATTGTGTCTTCTAAGTATACTCATCAAAGCTAGACAGAAATGTAAAAAAAAAAAAAACTTTGTTCTGCAGTGGGCTTCAGATGGTCAAAAGGTGCCAAGAACCTCCAGGATAAAAGTTAAATTAGGAATTTGAAAAGAGCGAGGTGTGTAGGCAGAAGAATCTACACTACAGCATAATAGATGAAAAGGGTGAACATTCAGGTCCCTGGAGTAAGCAGTTTGCTGGGCAAGTGCAGATATATACTAAGCATATTATGTTTTGTATGAGGAGTAATGATGCATGGCACTGTTATGGAGCTGAAATGATAGTAATGAAAGGCATGAGTGCAGCTGTTATAAACTTTGTTCCCTACTCAGACTGCAAGGTTTATTCATCAAAAGAGAAACCCTACAGACATCAACATCACACAAGGGTATGCCCCAACTGCTGGCAGGGATAAAACAGGCATAAGTAAGTTCTATGAAGAGCTCAGAGCTGTTATAAAACATGCAAAAAAGTAACATCTACATTTCGTATTTAAGGATTTTAAATTCTAAAATAGGCAAAGGAGACTGTGGAGGTTTTGCTAGAAAATATGGGCTCGGAGCATAAACTGGAAAATGAATTATCCAGTTATGTAAAGAAAGAACTTGTCATCGACATTATATTTAATTTACCTTTGAGATATCCCTACAACATCAAAGCAACAACAAATACTGCAAGTAATCAAATGAATTGTATCCTTGTTCCCAAATAAATAGCCATGTTAGTCTGTCTCAGTAAGTTGGCAAAATTAAAGGGGGGTAGCCAAGGACACAATATTGTTGTACTTCAAAAACCAACAGATGTGTTTCAGCGTGAGTTTTTTTCATTGATTTCTTTAGACACACAGAATGCTCATACTATGTATTTCTACATGTCTGCCGGTGTGTGTGTGCATGTGCATGCGTGCGTGCATGCGTGTGACAGGTCATGACCAGATGAGGATACTGAAAATTGACAAAATGACAACTTATCCTTAACACAGGAATGGGACCATCAAGATGGCAGATACTTAAAATGGGAGACTATTGTCAGGATGATGGGCTGTATTCTTGGTAGATTTGGCTGTCATATTTATGTTATGAGTTGTTTCTGGTGTATAGGTCAGAGTATGTCAGGGCAAACAACTATGTTATACTCAAAAGCCAACTGAATTGCTAGGAATTTGGAAGGTCAATTCCTCTGTACATTCCATTGATCCAAATAGGCTTACTCTAGAAATTTCCTACACTAAAGTAATTCACAACTAAAGTAGACCCTTTAAAACCCATGGAATGTCTAGAGGAGTTCAAGCACCAGATCGCCACTGATTCAATGGGCCTATTCTAGTGTAATTTGTTGTGCTAAACCAATGCTCCTTTCGTGCCAAAATGGGGCATGGGAACATTTTGCCTGACCACCCGTGTCGGGCGAGTACAAGTGAGGCCCGGACAGTGGCTGAACAGAATCAGGCAAGGCTTGCCTATTTAAAGGAGCCTTGCCCAGATCCCAGCCTCTTTTTCCTCGCTCGGGCTTGTTCCCACCCACCCAACCTATATTAAGAATGAGTTTATCTGGTTGTTTTGGAGCCAGATGGGAATTTTTGCCCTGCACTATGATTGGCCCTGTTAGTGCAAGTGTGTTTTTGCCCATCCTGTACTTAATGTGTTTGTTAAAACAGGGTGTGGTGTTACAGGCCATGCATGATGGGTAGTGGCAGAAATAAAAGGTTATAGAGAGTTCAAGGACACCCAATGAGGGGTGTGAGCCAGCCCACCTCCAAGGCCTGGGAGGTGGGAGGTGACGGGCGTCCCCTTGGCAACGACTACCCTATTTAACATTCTCTGAACTCACCTGTGGTCGGGATACCAGACTCAGAAATGCTTCTGCCCTACTGCAGGCTCTCCCTTCCTTTTAAAGGGGATATTCACAATTTAATAAAGTTTGGGCCATGCTTATACCCAATGCATTGTGTCTTGCCTTGTTACCCTGGGCTGGGTGGGCAATGGATTTCAGCCTATGAAATCCAAAATCCAGTACACCTAACAAGAAACTCCTGGAGTTAGTATCCCATATGATGATGGAATATTGAGAAATGCAAAGGAAGGAATACACAATTTTTCTCACCATAGTCAAACCCCCCCCCAAAAAAAGCAGGCAGCTAATTGCTGCTAAATTACTTATTTATCAATATCCTGAGAAAATAATAGGGAGGCCCAGATTATTCCCACATCAGAACACAAGGCATTCACTAATCCTTAACTATGTACCCAAACCACATTGTCAAGTACTGGCCAAACAGCCCTTAATTTCCTTCTAATTCTACTGTCTATTGCATTAGTTCTTTGCAAAAAAGGGGGGGATGCAAAACAAGAGAGGAAGGTAAGCCAGCAACTTCTCACTTCATGACAGATTTTCTGTGACTTTAGTTGGGGGGGGGGAGCCGAGTGGTCTCATGTTTCCCCCTGTCATTCCCTTTGACATTTCATGGAGCTTGAATGAGCTTCTATACCCATCTGCAGGTGCCAATAATTGCTCCTCATGCTGATAAGTCCGATAGCAGCAGGTACAATGATTATCCTTCCATGCAGGGTATTGCAAACAGAGCTCTATAATGGCATGACTGGATATTAAATGATCCTTTGAGCAGTCCTATTATTTCATGCAGATGTTATGACAACTATGGCAGCATGCAATAGGAAGTGGAATAAGCTGGGTTTTTTCCCCTCCCCTCTGTGTAAGGAAGATTAATTCATAGGATATTAATTATATTTGCATATGCACATGCAAGATAGTGTAAAAAGAACCAGAGAGAGAGAGAGAGAGAGAGAGAGAGAGAGAGAGAGAGAGAATACTGTCAAAGGTGGAGATCCTCAGATTCCAAAGGTGTAGGACAGGAAACTGTTTCTCACCTCTCAGTGAGTGGACAGACCCATGCTGAATGAAAAGCTGCAGAAGTTACTTTTTGTTACTGAGGTCCCCAGAAACCTCCAGTCAGCATGGCTTCTGGGAGCTGGAATTCAAAACAAGTAATGTTTCCAGTTCTGGATAGTTGGTTATCCTCTTAAGAAATATATGTCTCTACTCTTGAGATGGTTTCATCCATGCATGCAAAAAACCCAGCATGAACTGGCTGGGAGACTCCATTGTCATATCACCCAAGGTCAGAAAAACAGCATTACAAAGAGAATGACCTTAAGCCATTGATATTACTTTTGATCTCATCCTAATGTTACAATTTCCAAATTACCAAGTAGCAAATTGCTTATGCTTTCTTTTGTGATTGGTCTTCAGGAACTTTGCAAACATGGTTGCTCAGTCATGAAGACTGGTGCAATCCAGTCTCTGCATAGAAAGTATCATGTCACCTTCTGATTACAACTATGGTGACCTGTATATTTCTTCTCCCAAAAACCTAGTACAGGGAGTTAAGGTTCACTCAAAGCTTCACCTGTTATCAACTCAAATGGGAGAGGTCAAGCTGACATAATCAGTCTGTGAAGGGATTCATCTTGCCACCAATAAATATTCCTATTCCACCAATATACGTGTATCTATCTTATACTTCTTTTATCACCTTACATGCTGTGTATCCAAAGGAGAAGGCTGAGGAACCTGTCCCTTCCATTCCCCAGCTAGCTGCTGCTGCTCTTGGTTGATGGGACACTGTGCCCACCTCCCTTAATTCATCATTAGCCCCTAGGACAGTGTTGGCAAACCTATGGTACAGGTGCCTTTCTTTGGGCACCCGACATTGCCCCTTCACAGCCACCTGTATTCAGGTTAAATTGCTGTATTGGCACATTGTGAAAAAAATAGTGGGTTTTGAAATGCAGTTTGGGCACTTGGTCTCTAAAAGTTTCGTCATCACTGCCCTAGGAGAAAGAAAGAAAAATAGAAATACTTACTAGGATTGATAGTCAAGTCTAAGGCACTGGCTTGAATCTTACCACATTGCTGTGCTTTTCCAAGTCCCCAGCACTTCTCCAGGATAAGTGGTGATAAAGAAAGAGAAAGCTTTTGCAAATGAAGTGGCTTTAATGACTGGGTCTGTATTTCTTTCCAGTTCCTGCTGGTGCCAGGGCTCAGGGCTCTTCCTATGTGTCTTGGGCTTGTAGAATGTCGATACATTTTCTAAAGACCCAGGAGTTGAGAGAACTAACAGGACAAGGAGTGGTGGACCAGAAGTTGTTACAGAAGCACTGATAGCAATTGTACAAGTTATGGGAAAAATAAAACAGGACCTCACTGTGGTCCCGTAATAAGCTTTCCACAAACCCTAACAGCTGCATATTACCTGGTGAGCTGGGCATTACAGATGCCTGGCTTCCACAATCAGAAGCAGTTTCAGGACCTCTGCCTGCCATGTGTCACCACAAGGCTTCACTGTCACATTGCAAGGATCTGTACACTGGTCTCAGGCTTTGGCCCTGAAATCTCAGGGAAAGTGGTAGTACTAATTTGACAACCTAATGGAAGCAGAGCATAATCTAGGGCACTTTAAAAAAATGGTTAGGCCACAGATCCATTGGATGGTAAAACCTATACTGAAGGCCAAGTAGGGTGAGATGAGGTGTTGCTGGTTATGTTTGTGAAGCACCTCTGAAGGTACAATATATTCCTGGTGCTCTGGTTCCTATTAATGAATAGCAATTAGAGATGGGCACGACTTAGCGGAATTCCCGTTTCCGTTTCCGTTACTCGTTTCCGTTACGCAACGGAAACGGTAACGAGAATTACTCCACCAGAACTCGAACTCGAACCGACGAACGAATAAATGGGTCTGATTTGTCGTGGTCGTTCCTGGCATCACGGCGATCCCGCGATGCCAAGCGGCACAGAAAAAAAGTTTTTAAAAGAAAAAAACCCGATTCCCGGCCAAAAAGCAGGCGGAAATATGCCTGCCGTGCCTCAGGGCACCTACCAGAGGGGTGGTTTCTTGAGGGGGTTCCCGCGGCCTCCCCCCTCTCCTCCTGTCCCTCCTGGCCCTGGGCTGCGCTGGGGGCGGGCCGGGCAATGCATCCTCGTTGTCCCACCAAAGTCGCCGCCGGCCGCCGGCCGCTGCAATTAAAGCAGAAGCGGCACAGAAAAAAAGTTTTAAAACTCCCCCCCCCATCCTGGGCCAAAAAGCCGGTGAAAATATGCCTGACTGAGTGAGGGCTCAGGGCACCTACCGGAGGGGTGGTTTCTGGAGGGGGGTCCCCGCGGCCTCCCCCCCTCTCCTCCTGTCCCTCCTGGCCCTGGGCTGCGCTGGGGGCAGGCCGGGCAATGCATCCTCGTTGTCCCGCCAAAGTCGCCGCCAGCCGCCGGCCGCTGCAATTAAAGCAGAAGCGGCACAGAAAAAAAGTTTTAAAACTCCCCCCCATCCCGGGCCAAAAAGCCGGCGAAAATATGCCTGCCTGAGTGAGGGCTCAGGGCACCTACCGGAGGGGTGGTTTCTGGGGGGGGGTCCCCGGCCTCCCCCCTCTCCTGTCCTGGGCAGCCGGACTCGAGTCGCCATGCCATGCGGTGCGGGCGGGGATCCAAAATGGGGCGGCGACCGCAATATTTTTTTTGAAATCGTGGTCCAAAAACACACAACAAGCACCACAGAACCATGCGAAAATTGCTAATTGCTATTATAAAACTGCTAGAATTTTTACAGTAGCAGTGGGTTTTTCTTGCAACAAAATGTCTCCTCCCCTGTCCTCTCTCCATTTATTTTATTTTATTTTATTTTATTTACACCTGCGCAATGATGGGCTGGCCAAGTGGCCATGTGGGAGTGACCATGCAAATTTTTGGAGCCATCATGGCCACTTGGCCACTGAGACTTCTGGGATGTGCCAAAAAGCCCACTAAACCCTGCCCTAGCCCCCTAACCCTAACCCTAATCCTTGATTCCTTACCCATACGCCACAGTACACTGTCCTCTTAGTGGGTCAGAGAGGCACCCAGAGGTGCACCCCACTACCCCACCCTAACCTCACCAGTAACTAGCCTAACCCTAGCCCTTGCGCTAAGCTGCTGTCCCCTAAGCCAGATCTACTTGCATTGCACTACACGCAAGTACGATTCCCTTCTTTGTGAGACACAGCGGGTGCGAGTGACCCAGTCTTGACTCAGGGTTCTCCTGGATGGACGGTCATGCACCAGTGCACTGGTCTCACTAGTCTGCAACTGGTATGCATATCCATATGGCTATGCATGCCCTTTTGCAGCAGCAGGTGAGGAGAGGAGACCCCCATGCCATCCTAGCGGGTGAGGATAGGAGGCACCCACGGGTTCCTCCAGGAGCCCGCTTCCCTTTATAGCGGGCCAGCGGAGGCATCCACCCCACAGAGGTGCCTCCAGGAGCCCACTACCCCCCCAAACCAGTTTAACGACAGACGAAAAAACGAAAAATGAAACGACTATTTTTTGCGAAGTTTTGCGAAAAACGGAAACGAGCCGACACGGGCCGCCTCCGACACATGACAACTCGAAAACGTCATTTTCCCTAGTCGTGCCCATCTCTAATAGCAATTTCTGCAAACATGATCCAGATCTTGTGGAAACTGCATCTTGTCCTCCAAAATACATCCTGTGGAAAAGACCATATTCTGTTCTTTTCAGCTGTTTACTTTTACCAGCAGCTCAGCAAAAATAACAGACTTACAGCTTTCTGTCCCCCAGATGGGAATTCAGTCATCCTCTGAACCAAAATATATCTTTTTCTTGATAGCTCTATTGTCATGTTTGGATCCACTGGGTATTTTACATTTTCCGCAGAAAACTGAGATAGATCTTACATTCATTCCTAAAATAATACATCAAGAGAGAAATACGAAGTCTAGCGCCAGTCCAGGGAACATATTTTGTTCCCTCTGTATATGTTAAATTATAACTTGACTGGCAGCTACAATAAGGAACATAACACTTCTGAAAATTAACAGATTTATTTTGTTCTTCCTTAACTGTTAACGTGCTGCTAGTGTTCACCAATAATCTCAAAAGAACACTCCACCTTAAGTAGCAAGCAACCTAACTGGAATCTGTAGTAATTATTCAAAGTGCTGTGATAACCATTTAACATTTAAATTGTCACACAGGCTTCCGTCTTGCAATCAGTTAGCCTGACATATATATCTAAGGTCGAACCAAACATTCATTTAAAAACTTAGCTGCCAGCTACTTTACATTTTACCTCCTTCAGAGGTAATAGCAAAGGATTCAATACAAACTTGGAGATGAGTCAACCAGCGGGACATTTAATCCTTTGCCCTCTAGGCCAGTCACAATCCAAATCAGCAGAGGGTTAAACTGCAGCATTACATGCAAAGTATGTAATGGTACCATCTTTAAGGTACCATCTTAAACTCATCAGGCAAACACACAAAAAAGGGAAAAAATAAAGATCAGAGCAATTTGTTGCACTTTAATGTCTAACTGCTATATTTGAAGACTATATATTTAAAGACTAACTTCTCTATTTTCTATACTGCTATACCAGTGTGGTTTTTTGTGGATACGTCCATTTCCTCAGACTAAACACTAAATTAGGAAGAAGAAACAATAATGAGAGGAGTACAAGAAAAAAAAGGCAGATATAAATAAAGAAAAGTGGTATATAGAGGGTGATAATCTTGCACCATCAAGTCAATTCTGACTTATGGCAACCTTTTCCAGGGCTTTCCCAATAAAGAATACAGTACACATACACGGTTTACCATTCCCTTCTTCGGTGGGCATCCTGGGATTGTATGGCTTGCCCAAGGACACATAGGTTGGCTATACTCCCAGGAAGCACAGTAAGGTATTAGCCTCTGAACCTGTAGCTCCACAGCCAGCTATCTAAACTACCGAGCTATCTAGCCAGGCTTTTAACCACTCTCACTTCGAGTGACCATCCCCAGGGAGGCTAGGAAGGCGGTAACACGCAACCGAGCCTTCTCTGTGGCTGGTCCTCTGCTCTGGAATCATCTCCCGAGTGAGTTGCGCCTTGCACAGTCACGTTGATGTTTGTTCACCAACCAGAGTTCCTTCAGAAGATAGGTGCTAAATAAATAAATAAATAAATAAATAAATAAATAAATAAATAAATAAATAAATAAATAAATGAGGGTACCTTTTTGCCCTTGAAGTCCACAGAAGATGCTGTCTTGGAGAAGTCAGCTGTATGCAAAGTCAGCCTTCTTAACAGGAGGAAGAAACAGGAACATGTATGCAACAGTGCCATTTTTTAAAAAGAAACAGCCAGGCCTTCTACATAACTGCATATAAACAACCACAGTTTATTACTGCCTGAAGCTGATCTTTTTAGATATCTATGCCTGCCTTCTGTTTTCATCATTTTAAGGAATGTCCCACTCTCTTCCTTAAGTTCTGACTCAGCAGGAAGGGGTTAGAGAAGGCAACTTGGGAACAGAATAGGTACAGTTTTCCAGGTTGCAGACCAGTAATCTGTGTTCTTCCACTGAGTGCCAATTACAGCTGCTTCACCTGAAAAGCTTGACTCCTCTAATAAAAAAATATTGGCTGCCCCTTGGCTATCCTGAAAAGTGCTCCAAAGTCACCCTTTGTACAACACAACACTAAGTGGCAGCACTTCTAGATTACAGCACGGTCTTCAAGCTCTTCCTGTGTCCCCAGTTCCAAGAAAAATGATCAGCTTTAGATTTGTTCAGTTTATTACATGTATCTCTACCTTTGTTCCTTAGAATGATGGAGTGCATATCTGCTTGGAACACAGTATGTCCCTGGCCTTACCATCCTGGGATCTTTAGATCATGCTCTAGAACAGGATGAGGGTCATCCTGAGATCTGTTTTCCATGCCTGAAAATCATTGCACAGGATCTTGATTTAAAAAGTAAAGAGAAAGGTTTCCCCTTCACATGTGGAACACTGTTTACCTTCCCACTTTTTATGGGGGTACCGATTTATCTACTTGCATTTACATGCTTTCCAGCTGCTAGGTTGGTGGGAGCTGGGGTTAACAATTGGACCTCACTCTGCTGCGTGGCACCCAGAATTCAAACTGCCAAGCTGCCTACTTTGCTGCCAACAGTTTCAGCGCTCTAGCCTGCTGAACCACAATGCACAAAATACTTGAGAGGCATGCATAAAATGGAGCTATACTTTGCATGTAAAATCAGCAAAGGTACCAGTTAGTAAAAGCAAAGCAAAGTGTTCTGCTTATATACCGCCCCATACCACTTCAAGTAGTCTCTGGGTGGTTTACATTTTTTAAAATTACAGTATGCATCCCCCCCCCCAGCAAACTGGGTACCCATTTTACTGACCCTGGAAGGACGGAAGGCTGAGTGAACTTTTGAGACTACTGCCTGGGATTGAACCCCAGGTCATGAGCACAGTTTTACTTGCAATACAGGCATTTAACCACTGCACTACGAGACTATGACTCTCTCCTCTTTCCTTCAACCTCAATTATTCTGTCTTTGGTCCTGTTCTTTGCTCCATCAATTGCTGGAATGTGCCCCTGGTCATCTTCCCAGATTAGAATTTTGCCTTTGATCCATAAAAGATTCTCCCCATGTATACACCATAATCTAAGGGGACTAATAATAAAAGTAATAGAAAGTTGTTTATTTTATGTAAGCTGTACTGCTTTGCCATTTTGCTATATTTAATTGTTAGTTTTATATATTGAGATGTTGATTTCTTTTTGTTTGTTGCTACAAAACATTATGTTACCCATCTAAAAATCACTTCCAAAATTAAATTTTAAAAAAATGCTGACTCCCAAATGCACGTGTCATTTGCGCTTGAACTAACTTACATGTTGGCTACAATCTTGTTGCACAGTTACAAATTGCCTCAAATTATGATACAGTATTTCCATAGACATTAACAACTATGTAATGGACTTTAGAAGTAGAGAAGCCTTTCTGTAGGCCAAAAGTAAATAGTGCCATAAAATCCATCCAAAAACAGGTCCAGTCTTCTCTCTCACACAGACTGCTCACAGCATGGGTAAATAGTCACATGTTGCTTCTTGGACCAATCAGGTTTCACTTGCTTCTGGCTGGAATGTGTCTTTGGCCGATGTTGACATATGCACTGAGATAAGCATTTATACTGAAGCTAAATTGCACTTTCAGCTGCAGTTGTTTTGCAGGGAAGAGCCGATGAGGCCGTAAATCAACCCAATTCCAGAAGATGAGGCCCTGGAATTCTGTACAAACTGCATGTTGATTTGCAATTCTCCTCTAAAAATTATACCTTTGGCTTAGCTGTGCAGCAGGATTTCTGGCAGAGATGGGCACTAAACGAACACTTTTTCGTTTTCATTTTTGTTTTTTCATTTCGTTACGTAACAAGACGAAAAACGATTTTTGCCTCCAAAATGATACGAAATGAACAGAAACACCAGAAGTTTTGTCGGCTGTTTCGTTTTCGTTACGGCAATACATTGAATAGCTTTAAATGCTAAAAAAAATCACAAAAATTGAAATAAATGGTAACGAAACGGTAACGAAACAAATGAAAATGAAAATATTTTTTTGAAAAATTCACGAAAAACGAAAATGAACCGAAATGGACCCCTAAACGAAAAACAACAAACAAAACACAATTTTTTTTATTTGTGCCCATCTCTAATTTCTGGCATTGTGTCATAACTGTGTCATTTGTGCATAACAGCCTTTTTGGAGGCAATGGCATTGCATTATTTTAAATTGATATTTAAATAGTAGACACAACCAGTTAACCATTTCTGTCATAGGTTACAAGCCAGGAAATACACCTTATTTGCACTACCAGAAAAATGTGTACCCACTTGATCTGTAGCTTCCAACTATCTTCTGCTCTTCCATACAAGCTTCCCAGGTTCCCAATGAGAAAATGATTGTTGGCAAACAAGATATTCCCCAAACAAGCTTGGCCAACATTATGGTACAAGGGAATGTTGGATGCATTTTTTAGGATTTTTCTAGAAACAACATTTGTTCAGCCTTCTGTTCTGCTGCTGCCACCCCCCAGCTTCTTTTTGTTGTCAAAAGATTATAAGATTTACCAGAAGTCTTGTCCTAACCGTTAACTACATAGCATTAAAGGGATGAAGGGCCTGTCAGCTCCTCATCCCATCCTTTCTGCTGAAGATCACAGTGAATCACAGTTTGCTTTACTAGGACAATGGTGGTGAGGATTCCAGCTCATTGCAACAAGAGAAAATTGTGAGGGGACATCTGCCACTTTATGTAATTGCTGCCACATGGCAGCTGGCAAACGAGCCCAAGGGCAATGCTGGTGAGTGAGGAAGCAGCTGCAAGAAGGATATTGGTGCATGTTTTGTATAATATCAGTTGTGAAGCTCAATTGGGGAAAACGCTTGCCTAAAGTGTGGGATATTTTTTTGTCCTCTTCCTAGAAATCCTAGACTGGAGATATAGCAGAGTAAGGGCTTCAGCACTAGACTTTTACTTAAGAACATGTAAGAACATAAGAAGAGCCATGCTGGATCAGGCCACCCAAGGCCCATTTGGTCCAGCTTCCTGTATCTCACAGTGGCCCCACCAGATGCATCTGGGAGTGCAAGAGACTAGATATCTGTCACCTGATACCACTCCCATGCATCTGGCCCTTGAAGTACCCTGGTTTTCAGCCTTGTTAGCTGAAATACCTAGGAAGTGCCATAGCACAAAACGCCATCCCTTCACTGTGAAGCAGCACACAAAAAAAATCAGTTTGGGGAGGGAGAGAGAGAGAGAGAGAGATGGGTAAACTGGGGTGGGGGACCTTGGTACAGAGCAAAAAGCAAAAAGCAAAGTGTTCTGCTTATATACCACCCCATAGCACTTAAAGCTCTCTCTGAGCGGTTTACAATTTAATTGTGCAGGTTACACCTTGTCGTTCCCCAACCCCCAGCAAGCTGAGTCAACCATGAGCTGGCTACCTGGGACTGAACTCCATTGTGAGCACAGTTTTAGCTGCAGCACTGCTGTTTAATCATTGCACCATGAGGCTCCTCCAAGATAAGATGAACATCATTTGGAGGTCATGGAAAAATACTATGTCCCCAAACAAATTTGGGCACTTTTTCTGCATGGACTAAATGTTTGTGTACAATAATATACTAACAATCTTTTGTAGTATTCTGTGCCAAGTCTGCAGGGAATCCTGGCCACAGGTGGCGACAAGGGAAGCCATCAGAGGCAGCAAAATCTAAAGGTCACAGTATTTTGCTATTTTCCCACTTTTTCAGTTTCGTGGTGTGTCCATTTGTGGTGATATAGGGGCTGAAATCTGAAGGCAGACGCCTGCATATTTTCACTTCTGCACAGCGAGTTCAAAAAGATCCACAGGAGAAATGGGAAAGAGAATATGATTGGATATAGCAAACCAGACAACTTAAATCATTGAGAAAAGCAGCTGTTAAGTAAAAGCAGACTTCCAGATAAGGTGCACCAGAGAAAAACACCAGAATGCTATCTAGCTTCCTCCTGGCTCTCTTTAGTTCTCGGCTATTTTGTTCCCAGATGCAAAGCCTGAAGCATTTCTACCAGAAAAGCATTTTAAACTGAAGCAATCTAGAGGAAAAATAAAGTCTGAAAAGGTCTAGTGCTTGTTCTTTTGTGGTAAGGCATCCAACATCCCTGCTATCACCTCTGTATTAGATAAAATGTTAACCTTTATTCTGTGGTTTTATTCCCCCTATGTCCTCTCTTTCTTTAGCACTTTGTCTGATTTAGAGCGTACTCCTCCTGCTAAAACACACCATCAGAAAAAAAATCCACATTTCATTTTAAAAGCTACACCTGGAAGGAATTATTCTGTCTTAGGTTCTGGTTGTGTCTGCTCCATATTAATGTTATGCACAAAGGCAGAAAGTATTTAGAAAATGAGAATATTTTAATGTCTAGGCTAGCAGTGCTTCAGATTCCAAAACACTGTAGCCAGCCTGAACCCATACTTCTCCTCTTCCAGTCCACAAACTTGCCAATTCCTTCATGCAGATCCTTGATTCTGATAGCTCTTTGGCTGTTCCAGACCTCAGAAGAATAAATACATGTTAAATTTTTCTCCAAGTATTTGCAACTTTGAAAGATTGCCAGATGAGAACAGAAAACTGGCTGTTTCTTCCATCCTGGGGATTTAAGATGTAATGTACTAAAGATTTTGGTTAAAACTATTGCACAGTTACACACAAGCCATAACATTTAGCAGCAAATTGACTCAAGTTAAGCACTCTCAGTTATCAATAGACATGGGCACGACTCGGCGAAATCCTCGTTTCCATTTTTGTTTGTCATTTCCGTTACGTAACAGGGAACGAGAACGACAATGACTCTGCTCCAGCTCGAACCCGACCCGATAACGATAAATTGGGTCTGATTTGTCGTTGTCGTTCATGGCATCGCAGCGCCGGCGATCGCGTCAGCCTTCATAGTGGAGGAGGGAAGGAAGAGAGATCTGATCCAATCTCCATGTGCAGAGGTTGAATCAGAGCCCCCGCACATGCACACGCACACACACACACACACACACACACCCTCGCCGCCCTCCTCCACTACGGAGGCTGACAGCCCGGTGGGCGGTCAGCCTTCATAGTGGAGGAGGGAAGGAAGAGGAATCTGATCTGATCTCCGTGTGCAGAGGTTGGATCAGAGCCCCCGCACACGCACACACACACACACCCTCACCGCCCTCCTCCACCCCGGAGGCTGATAGCCCGGTGGGCGGTCAGCCTTCATAGTGGAGGAGGGAAGGAAGAGGAATCTGATCTGATCTCCGTGTGCAGAGGTTGAATCAGAGCCCCCGCACACGCACACACACACACACCCTCACCGCCCTCCTCCACCCCGGAGGCTGATAGCCCGGTGGGCTGTCAGCCTTCCTGGTGGAGGAAGGAAGGAAGGAAGGGGGATCCGATACGGTCTCCGTCCCGGAAACGGCAGCCCACAGGGCTGCCATGCATCAAGTCGGAGGGCGGTGAGAGGGATCTTCACCACACCGGATGACAAACGACAAACGACAAATGACACAACGAAACGACAAATTTTTAAAAAATTTCGCGACAAACGGAAACAACCCGAAACGGATCCGTTCCGACAAAGGAAAACTCGAAACGTCATCTTTTCTGGTCGTGCCCATGTCTAGTTATCAATATCTGTTGAAACTCAGCAGGCAACAGATAATGTTATCAGAAATACAATTTGCCTCTAAAAGTTGTGCCTTTTGCGCAAACAGGGTTTTCACTACTGTATATTTTAACTGTATGTCTCATAAGGATGACATGCACTCTACCACTGAGTTTTTGGCCCTTCATTTTAGGGCATACAGTGGTCCTCTGCCCTTTCGCGGTTCATATATTGCGGTCCCGCTATATCGTGGGACTGCAGTATATGAAAAAGGCCCCCTAGGGTAATGGGCGAAAGTCCTGCTTCAAGTCACCCATACTTACTGCAGGACTGGAGTTGCCTCAAAGAGGCCAGTGAGGGCCTTCCTGGAGGCCCCAAAAGGGCCTCCCTGCGAACCAGAAGTGACTTACAGATCACTGAAAATCATTTCTTAGGCCTCCGAGAGCCTTTCAGGGTAGGGCCTGGCTGGGGGTAAGCACAAGAGCCCCCTCCCAGGCCTGACTCAACTTGCATCTGCATATTGCGGATTTTCAATTATTGCAGGCAAGGTCAGGTCCCTAACCCCAGCGATAGGCAGGGGATCACTGTATATGCCAAGGGATAGCTGCCTAGAGGCCCTAAGCACATCCGATCTCACCTGATTTCAGAAGTTAAGCAGGGTTGGGCCTGGCTAGTACTTGGATGGGAGACAACCGGGGAATACCAGGTGCTGTAGGTGCCTGGAGTAGGAACAGGAAAATCACTCCAGTATTCCTGCCAAGAAAACTCCATGGACATGGGGTCACAAAGAGTCGGTCACGACTGTAACGACACAACACATGCCAAGAGATGGTGAAACTGACCCTGGCCTGAGTACTGCATGGCTTTCTAAACAACGTCTGTCTTGTTATTCTTCTTATAATTGCTTTCCTTCAGAGGCAGTAGCCAGTATTTAGAAAGCCATACTCTGGCCAGGGTTGCCTTTTTCATGTCATGGCATACATGCCCTAAATCAAATCCCTTTCTAAAGAGCCACAACTCACAGGCAGAAGCTCTCAAGTTCAGTCCCTGGAATGTCCAGGTAGGTGTGGGGGGGGACTTCTTGAAATGTTGAAGAACTGTTATGATCCAGTATTGACAGTATTGAATTGGACTTTGATATGTACATAGCTTATATGAATGAATATATGTTTGGTACAAAATTGTCATCAATGAAGTTGCTCAAATGGGTTTTGTCTCCCTCTTTCACCTATTCTCTCATACACAGAAGGCCTACTGCCTCTCATGCTTATCATCTTGGTATAAGAAGCTTTGTGTCTCAGTGGCTAAACTGCTGTACTGTAGCCAAAACTGTGCTAATGACCCAGGATTCAATCCCAGGCAGCTAACTCAAGGTTGACTCAGCCTTCTATCCTGCCATGGTCAGTAAAAGGAGGTGTGTGTGCATGGGGAGGGAATATGTAGCTTGCTGAATTCAATTGTAAACTGCCCAGCAAGGGCTTTAAGGATCTCCCCACCCACTCACCCTAAGGTTAATGTGTCTCAATGATTAATACTTGTAACTTGGCTGTTAATTGTTTCCTTTTCTTTTATGTCACAAATTTAGGGTGGCTTGGTGGTTTGGAGGAATTGGGGCAGATCTAAGCAGATGGGGCCACAGGCGAGGGACCTGCTTGGCACCAGAGAACAGCTGATGGACTCACATCAGAGGGGAGAGGCCATGGACTGCTTCAGCTCAGGGCTGCAACAGACGGACCCTTACCTGGTATGGCAGGGACCACTGATGATCCATGCGCCCCACGGGGGTCCAGGCAACTGCGAGGTGGCTGTTTCTCCAGGAAAATAAGGAACGCGGAGGCGTCAAGGGGCAGGTGGGCTCCATGGTGCACTGGATTCAACCCAATGCTCAGCCAGTGTACTGTTTGCAGCAATCAATAAAAAAACATTGTGGCCTTTGATTTCCCAAACCATAACTGTGTCATGTGTTTTCATTCCAGACCAAACATGCTTACCTTTTGGGCTTAGCTTTTGGCCACAACAGTATCTGTCGCACACTTAGCACCTAACTGATAATGTCTATGGTGAAGTCTTGATGCATTGTGCCTCCAAATGTTACACCATGAGCTTTACACTGGTTTAACAAGACAATAGGATTTGGCTGGTTAGAAATATACCAAAAAATACAGCTACTAGACATGGGCACGACTCGGCGAAATTGTCGTTTCCGTTTTCGGTTGTCATTTCCGTTATGTAACAGAAACGGTAACAATTAAGCCGTCAGAATTCGAACTCGAACCGACAAAAGAAAAAATTGGTCGGGTTTTTGGTTGTCGTTCATGGCATCGCAGCGATCGCGCAATGCCATTGGCAAGCAGCACAGAAAAAGTTTTAAAAAGTAAAAAAAAATCCGACTCCCGGCCAAAAAAGCAGGCGAACATATGCCTGCCTGAGGGGTAGTTTCTGGGGGAGGGAATCCCCGGCCTCCCCCCCCCCGTCCTGGGCTGCTTGCACCAGGCTGGGGGGGGTCATCCTCGTCGTCTCCAGAGTCCATGCCAGGCGGTGGGGGGGGTCCAAAATGGTGACCGCAATATTTATTTTTAAATCATGGTCCAAAAACCCACCAAAGCACAACAGAAACATGTGAAAATTAGGTATTTTAAGTGCCTGAATTTTTATAGTAGCAGCAGTGGGTTTTTTATAGCAGTAAAAGGTCGCACTTTTATTTTATTTTATTTTATTTTATTTTAGACCTGCCCATGTGGGCTGGGCATGGGATGGGACCATGCATTTTTTTGAACCATTCCACCAATGGCATACCCAGGTTTTGACTGACACTTCTGGATGTCGCAAGCCCGCCCGCGCTGCCACCCGCCTGCGGCCCACGCCGCCGCCCACCCACTCGCCCACCTGCAGCCACCGGTCACCCGCTCGCCCACTCGCGCCTCCCCCTGCTGCTGTCGCCGCCTGCCCATGCCCCCCATCGCCACCCGCACGCACCTCCCCGCCCCCCCGCCCCTGCCCCGCCCCCACCTAGGGCGCAAAAACACCTAGCGCCGGCCCTGATTGCGGGACGCCCCCATGCTTCCTGGGACATCAAATCGCGCTAAATCGCGGTGGAAATGACAAACGACAAACGGAAATAACAAATTTTTGAAAATTATCGCGACAAACGGAAACGACCCGAAACGGACCCGTCCCGACAAATGACAACTTGAAAAGGTATTTTTTCTAGTCGTGCCCATCTCTAACAGCTACAGTGGCCACTGCACTGAGATTTAATCAAGACAGCTGACATTAACAGCCCAAGTATAATCAGGCTACTACAATATTCTTACCTATTACTATGGTGTTACATGGCATTCTTCTGCCAGAAAAAGGAATTGCTGAGGAAGGTGTACTGCATATGGCAAACAACAGTTCTGGAAAGTAGCCTTGCTAATGTTTGAAAGAACTCCTGGATAATTTCCCATAGGGAAAAATATAGAGTGGTCATTTGCTGCAGATGGTGAATGTAAGTTCCGATTGACCAGTACTGCTGCTGCATAGGACAAACTGAAGACAGGGAATTATGAAAAACCGTCAACAATTACTGCTAGTAAGTCCTTATAGGGGCAGATGTTAAGCAAACTGATAGTCAATTAAACACCTGATCTCATTACACTAATGCTCTTTTCTCTGGAGTTAGCCAAGTGGTTAATTTAGACAACCAAAAGAACATATTGGAAATGGGTATACTAGGTACCAACCCAAGGAGCACCACAGGCACAAACCCAAAATGCACTGAGTTTTCAGCATTGATTTATCATCATTAAATTTACCTTTAAAATGTCCAAGAGTCATCTAACACATTTTATAAAAGGGGATACTATCCATCCAATGGCAGGTTTGAGGTTATGGAGAAAAAAGAGCAAGAGGGAATTTGTACAAGAGTGTTCATATATTGGCATTTCTACTGCCAACAGTAAACCCATACCAGAACATTTTAATTCTCATGCCAGGAAACCCGTGCAAACCTGAGAACCAACCAATGCACCTCAAGTTCTCAACCACTGCTGGTGTCATGTTAAATTAAACTTCAAATTTTAAAGAAGCAAAAATTTAGAACCAATGACATATTGCAGCGCTTTGTTAAATGTGCCCGGCTGTAGCTGGCATTCAATTACAATGCTGACCCATTTTATTGTATCTCCTCTTCTTCTCTCACTTCACGTTCCTTTCCCTGGTCATCTCTCCATCTTCCTGAGTTTTGCATTCAGTGCAATCTCGGCTGATTCTCTTTATTGCATTCCAGCCCTTGTGCCCTCCTCAATACCTGTGCCAGCAAATAAATCACAGCCAGTTGCTCTCTTTTAAAACTCGAAAAGCAATCGAAAGCAGGAAATCTAATCTCACCGCTGAACCCTCGGAAATTAGCTTGGTGACAGGCAGGTGACCTGATGATGGGCACACTCGGGGACTGACCACCTGACTCATGAGTGGCCACTGGCTGAAGCCAGAGGCAATATATGTAAAAGTTGGAATCTGATTTTTCTGTGGAAGAAATAAAATCCCACAGAAGAGAATATATACAATCCAAATACTGGCAGGAATCTTTATTTAATGTGCAGAGACTACTCCGTATTATTATGCTGTGTCATATTGGTGAGAATATTGTTATCCTCTCAAGTACCTTTTGCTGGGATTTTTGCTCTCTGGTTGCAGAGAGCTTTGTGAGCTTCACAGCCTATTTAGCAAAATATTATCTGCCTCTGTGACGAGAAATGCAAAAGGTTCATGGATACTAGTGTTTCCATTAAATAGCATTCTGCCTTCCCCAGGAGCAAACATTTTGAGTAGAACTACTGAAAGCCTTTTTAAAGGCCATTTCACAGAACCAGCCATATCCTGGCAGATATGAAGTGAAGTCTGCTCTTGTGATTTGCTCACAAATTATGACAACATGAATCATAGAATCATAGAGTTGGAAGAGACCTCAAGGGCCATCTAGTCCAACCCCCTGCCATGCAGGAACCCTATCACAAGCCTCTGCTTAAAAACCTCCAAAGAAAGAGACTCCACCACCATTTGTGGCAGCATATTCCACTGCCGAACAGCTCTAACTGTCATGAAGATTCACATTATTTCATACATAGATTTGGAAGCTTTCGTGAATATCATGTATGAATTGGTTCTTGGGAAATTGCATAGAATAAATTATATCCAGCAGAATCTATTGGAACCTCTACGTCTGTGGTCTGACACCCCCTCCTGTAGGACCACCAGAAACTAACATCTTCTAGGGCAGTGATGGCAAACCTTTTAGAGACCAAGTGCCCTAACTGTGATTCAAAACCCACTGATTTTTCTCAAAGTGCCAATACAGCAATTTAACCTGAATACAGGTGGCTGTGAAGGGGCAATGTCAGGTGCCCAAAGAAAGGGCTCTGAGTGCCACCTTTAGCACCTGTGCCATAGGTTCGCCAACGCTGTTCTAGGGAATTCAAAAGAAATCTAGACAACCACACGTGATTTATATCCCTGCTTTGAACAGGGGGTTGGACTCAGTCACCTTATAGGTCTCTTCCAAATTCATGGTTCTATGCAGAGAACTAAGATGAAGGCACATCTGACAGCCATTGGACAAGACTTGACAAGGCTAATGGGATTCAGTTAGCCTGAGGTTCTAACATAACATCCAGACCCAAGGGTCTCACTAAACATTTTCTTATGAGAGAATAAAGATAAGAAAAGTAAAATAAATTAGAAAGCTGCATCTGGCAGAGACAGGGATGGTTTGGTTGCAAAATAAGAAGAAAAGTTACATCACAGTGTGTGGTCAGTGAACCGAAGGAAGAGAAATGGCACGCAAAAATAATAAAGCTATTCTGCCATGGGGAAACACTCATGACAGCCTAACTCATGTTAGCCTTCAGATCCTTCCTTTGAGAGCATGGTTGTTCTGCTGAAGGCAAACATAAATTGTGTCTTCTTTGCATTGCTATGAAAGGCAGTTGTAGCAGTTCATTTGAATGCCCTCCTTCTCTCCTGCTCCCCTCTCTCTTCAGGGTGCCATCTTTAAGCTTTCTCTAGTGCCTTTTGTTCTCTGTGCATGAAAGACTTTTTAAAAGTCTTCAAGAAGCCTAGAACTAGAATACAGACTGAATCATTAAGGTATCAATTGCTCCCTCAGGCTATCAAGCCAATCAATCTTCTCCCACACACACACACATACACACACCATTGTTCCTGTCAGTTTAACATATCACAAGGATGGAGACCTCAGAGTCATCATAACCCTGAAGTCCATCTGATCGTTTGTTACCAGTTCTCCCTTTCCTTTCTTGAGGGAAACAAAATCCATTTCAAGTTGCTAACATTTACAGGTATACAAGAAATCAAAATGATAGCCAGGAATTCACCTTCATCTCATATCCTGTTGTAAGAATTCTGCTACTGCCTACTATTTTCCTTGTCTTGCCTGAGCTATGTCAGTACTGTGAATAGCAAATTTATTTTATACTATTCCCAGCTTAGACTCAGGTGACCATATGTTTTAATGGACTGGCTACTAGCTTTATTTATTTTTTTGACCTGCTAACCCCAAAGGGTTTCCTTCTAAAACAGTCAAGGAACATTTATGTATTTATTTATATATTTATTTTATATAGCTTGTATGCCGCCCGCTACCCAAAGGTCTCTGGGTGGCTCACAATCAAAATAAACTATTAAAACATAAAATTACAAAAAAATGAACAATAAAAACATATAAATACAATAAACATGATGCATAAAAACACAACACTAAAATTTCCATCAGGACCCACAACCATCAGTTTAAACACTTCTGGAACAGGAAGGTTTTTACCTGGTGCCGAAATGTTATCAACATCGGTGCCAGGCGGGTCACACTTGGGAGGCCATTCCATAGTCTGGGGGCAGTTGCTGAAAAGGCCCTATACCTGCAAGCCATTCCTTTCACCTCCTTGAGGGATGTGGACTTGTTATGGGTATTATTAACAAGTGATATAGATAAACATTAGTATGGATAGGAGCAAGTATCTGTAGCTTGTGTTGGATAGGAACTGGGTCAACTGAATAGGGCATAGCACAGTAGATGGGGTAACAGTCAAAAGAGTGAAAGAGGCAGAAAGAGGGAGCAGCATGCTGAAGCGTGGCATGCCTTGTACTGTGAGCAGGGAGTGTCCTTCTTTCTTACTTAAAAGGGACTTCAGGGAAGCACAGCAATGGGAGGTTGTCTTTAAAGAAAACATGGGTAAAGAGCCTCATAGCACCGTGGTGAAATTGCTATCCTGCAGCTAAAACTGTGCTCAATCCTAGGTAGGTGGCTCATGGTTGACTCAGCCTTCCATCCTTTTGAGATCCGTAAAATGCTTTCCCAGCTTGCGGGGGGGGGGGTTGTTGCAATGTGTAGCCTCCATAAATAAATTGAAAAATGCCCAGAGAGTGCTTTGAGTACTATGGGTCAGTATTAGAGATGGGCACGACTTAGGGGGGAAAAATTCGAGTTGTCGTTTTTCGGGACGGGTCCGTTTCGGCTCGTTTCTGTTTTTCGCGAAATTTTTCAAAAATTTGTCGGTTTGTTTTTTGTTTTTTTGTTTGTCGTTACTGCCGCGATTTAGCGCGACTTGACTTCCCAGAGCATGGGGTAGGGGGTAAGGGCTAGGCTTAGGGTAACAGTTAAGGTTAGGGTGGGTTAGTGGGCTGTACCTCTGGGTGCCTCTGGCCCGCTAAGAACACAGTGTACTGGTGTATGGGTTCGGGTTCGGGTTAGGGTTAGGGTTTAGGGTTCGGGTTTGTGGGCTTTTAATGCCCTCTCTGGCACACCCAGAAGTCTCAGCAAAACCTGGCCATGCGATTGGCGGAATGGCTCCAAAAATTTGCATGTTCCCATCCCATGGCCAGCCCATCATTGCGCGTGCGCAGGTGTAAAAAAATAAAAATAAAATAAAATAAAATAAAATCAACGGAGACGTTTTGTTGCAAGAAAAACCCACTGCTGCTACTGTAAAAATTCAAGCATTTAAAATAGCTAATTTTCGCATGTTTCTGTGGTGCTTTGGTGTGTTTTTGGACGACAATTTCAAAAAAAATATTGCGGTCGCCATTTTAGATCCCCCCGCACTGCATGGCAAATGGAGACGCCGAGGATGCGCCCTCCCAGCCTGGTACAGTCTCAGCAAAACCTGGCCATGAGATTGGTGGAATGGCTCCAAAAATTTGCATGGTCCCATCCCATGGCCAGCCCATCATTGCGCGTGAGCAGGTGTAAAAAAATAAAAATAAAATAAAATAAAATAAAATCAACGGAGACGTATTTTGGCAAGACAAGCCCACTGCTGCTACTGTAAAAATTCAAGCATTTAAAATAGCTAATTTTCACATGTTTCTGTGGTGCTTTGGTGTGTTTTTGGACCACGATTTCAAAAAAAATATTGCGGTCGCCATTTTGGATACCCCCGCCCGCACACCGCATGGCAAAGGCAGATGAGACGATGCCCCCCCGCCTGGTACCAGCAGTGCAGCAGTAGCACTAGCCAAGGAGAGGGGGGCGGGGAACCCCCCCCCC
>JAHTLZ010000129.1:80069917-80084842 GCA_023846285.1 Phrynocephalus versicolor | reverse complement strand
GGGAACCCCCCCCAAATAAAACACCCTTCTGGCCTGGTAGGTGCCCTCAGACAGTTTTCGCCTGCTTTTAGGGCCGGGAATCGGGTTTTTTTTTTTTTTTAACTTTTAAAAACTTTTTTTCTGTGCCGCTTTGCATCTGTGCCGGGCAAGGATATTGAAGTTCCCATATCTTTTGTCACTGAAATTCAGTAATAATCAAGGACAGCCAGCCAATCATTAACCAGGTACTCCAAGGACTCTCGCCATTTCATTGACTTTCTCTCATTGCCTCCTCTTCTTTTTCTAAAAATGGCTTTCAGCCTGATGTTACATTTGGAGCTCAAGCCACAGGAGTAGCCAGGGAAAGGAAAGTAAGTGACAAGGCAGCACAGGAGCTTCTGGGCTAAGACACCTTTTATTAAGCTGACATTTTGAGATGATTTGTTTGGAAATGATTTAAAAGGCAAGGAGATAATAGAAGCCGCACGAAGGGGTGGCGGCGGGATTGAATAATTCAAATGTGCATATAAAAGGTTCTGTCCTCCAGACACCTTTGGGCTTCTACAGGTTTGCTTCCACTTCTATCATCACCTTCCCTTTTAACAAACTCAATTCCTTTAGCTTTCTTTCTCTCGCTCTGATTATCAAACTCACTGGTAACCAAGCAGTGCTTACATTTTAGCCCCAATATTAGAAATAAATCAGACCTAAATCCCATTTCTTTGCTGCTACCATAGAACAGCAGTCATGCCATGTTCTGAACATAATAGCTTGGATAGCAGGGAAAGTTCTCATTGCATCTTGCGACAAGAGAAATCATCCGGGGTTGGCGTTTATGTTTACTGCCCTGAGCTGATAACACCTTAAGGCACTCTGCTGTCCATTTTATATACCAGTTTGAAAGCGTCAAGGAGCCAGTTCACAGATGCATGCTCATCGTTTAGTGACTCCCGCAGTGGCTTACAAAAATGAATGAGGTAAGGATGTGCATTAACCACAAGATTAACACTGAGCCCTGATTTTGTCCTTTGGAAAATGGTGTGATTTGGCTTTCAGCTCCCAAAATGGAGTCAAACTTCAGATATTTGGCAATACAGGCCTCCCACTGATAACCATCAGGGGTCAAATAATGGTCATTTCTTTTATTTTCTTCATCAGACCTGTATTAACATAACTGCAAACACAGTTGCTTAGGAAGGGTTGGTGTTTAGAAATTTACCTTTTTGGTTTACATGGGCTAAAATTTCCCATCAAGCATAACTAGCTGATTCTGAGAATTGTACTTCAAAAGAGTAATTTTTCAAGCTTAGCAAGTCTGGTGTTTATCCTTTTCATGGCTAAAGTGGCTATACAGGAGGGTGTAAAGGGTTAACATACTGTACAGGGACTTGCTAGAAATCAGTAGTGCAAGTAATTGTGCCTGCCAGAAATATTCACGGTGGTGTTGGTGGTGTATAGCATCAAGAAACTTCAAATGTATGGCAACTCTATGAATGAGCAGCATCCAAAATGTTGTGTCCTTAGCTGCCCTGCTCACCTCTTGTAGACTTAAGCCTAACATAGCATTTCCATTTTTTTGCAGCCTCATTGCAAATGGTCTTGGCTCATATTCACTTTGTGATCTACAACAATGCCAAGATCCTTTTCACTCTTAATAGTAATGAGCCAAGAACCCCCCATCTTGTAACTGTCAATTTGTTGTTGTTGTTTCTCCCAGTATTGCACTCATCCATGTTAAATTTCATTTTGTCATTTACAGCCCATTTACAACTTATGCCTATAAAGATCATTTTGAGAAAAATTCTGTAACCCTCATGTATCCACGAGACCTATGTTCTCTGCAGCTCACACATGTTTAGCCTGCTAATTAGGATACCATGCAGCACTTCATCAAATGCTTTGCTGAAGTCAAGATATATTATATCTAACTGGATTCCTACCATCTATCAGTGTGGTGGCCTCATAAAAAAATACGATCAGATTAGTCTCCCTGGATTTTTTCTTGCCAAGTCCATTTTGGCTTCTAACTCTTGCTGCATTTTTCAAAAAAATTGCAGACTGATTGATTTAGCATCTACTCCAGAACTTTTCCTGAGATTGATGTCAGTCAAACTGATCTGTAGTTCCTGGTTCTTCCTTTTTGCCCTTTTTGAAGATAAAGGCAACAGTAGATCCCCTCCAAGCACTTCACACATCCTCCATGAATTCAAGAAAATAGTAGACTAGACAGTGCTTCAGGGCCTCTTCAGCCAGTTCCTTTAATATCCTTCGATGCAGTTCATCTGGTTCCAGGGATTCAAACCCATTCAAAGTAGTAAGGAATTCCTTGACTATCTGTTCATCAATCTTAATCTCCAACTGCAATCCAATCACATCTTGTTATCCTCCACACTTGCCTGGTGGGTCATAGATATCTTTTGGAAAGAAGTTGAAGATGAAATGGGAACTGAATACTTCTGCCTTTTGTTTGACATCTGTTATTATTTTCCCATACCCACTACGTAGTTGGGCCACTGTTTCTTTTCTCTGTATTTTGCTATGCCCACAAATTACAAATACCGGTTACTTTCAGCATTTATTGTCAACCTCAACAAATTCTTAGCATTTGCCTTCCTGATGCCATCCCTGCAATTCTTTACTACTTGCTTGCACTCTTCAATTGTAGCCTGTCCTTCCACCTTTTGTATGTGTCCTTTTTAAATGTGTCTTCGTGAAGCTTCATTGGTCTTTGGGCTGTTTTCCACCTTTTTTGTTGTTGCTGCTGGAATTGTTTTCCTTTAGAATTTCCCTTTTTAGAAACTACCACACCTCCTGGGCTGATAGGATTTCCTGATAGGATTTCCAATCATGGAGCCTTACCTATCGTTCTGGTTTTTTTAATGGCTTTCCTAAATCCAGCAGATATGCATAACAACACTCTGGTTTTTGTTGTTGTTGTTGTTGTTGTTTGGAAACAGAGAGCTTGCTGATGTTTCCTTTAGAAATCCTGGCATCGTGCCTTGCTGCAAGAAGGCACCCACCATTCCCTTTATCCAGATAGCCAGGCTTCCTTTACAATTCAGAAAGTGCAAGGCTCCAGCAAAGGGTGTTGGCTTTCAACTGTCCAAAGATTTTATCCACCTCTTGAGACAAACACAAACTAAATGTATCTGTTCGTAAAACACAAGCAGGGAGCAGGGTGGGCATCAGCTACAGCATCTATACGGATCTTAATCACTTAGCAAACTCTTCACATGGACCTTCTAGCGGACAGCATTCCGGTTTTTACTGTTTTGGTCTCCCTCCTCTGGACATGTTCAGGTTATCAATATACTTCTTAAACTGTGTTACCCAGAAGTGAGAATAAGGAAGATTTGATCAAAGCAGAATAGATTAGTACTATTACTTCCCTTGACTTGTTACAATGAAGCAGTTTCATATGTCATTAGCCTTTTTTGCCACTACATCACCCTGTGGGCACTAGAGATGGGCACGACTCAGAAAAATTGTTCGTTTTCGTTTTTGTTTTTGTTTTCGTTTTCGTCTAGGGGTCTGTTTCGGCTCATTTCTGTTTTCGTGAGTTAATTTTCAAAATTTTTCATTTTTGTTTCGTTGCGTAACGAAAATGACAAACGAAAACGAAAACGAAATTTTTTGTTTCTTCCCATTTAGCTCCATTAAGTGCTTTTCCAGTAACGAAAAACGAAAAATGGCTCGAAATTAGTCGTTTCATTTCCGTTTTCGTTCCAGTTTTGAGCCGTTTTTCGTTTTCCGTTACGTAACGGAAACGGAAAACGGAAACGGAAACGGAAATTCCGCTAAGTCGTGCCCATCTCTAGTTGGCACATATTTACCTGGTGGTTTACTTAAAGCTCTATATCATTGTTGCATATGTCACTGCTCACCCATGCATCTATATGTAGAACAGTATTTCCCTATTAAAATTCCATGTTTGTTTTGCAGTTCTATCTGTGAAGGTCATCCTAAATCCTGATGGATTTATCCACTTCTCACAGTCCGGCTGCATGCAAAAACTTGATGTACATCTTCTCTTATGCCTTTGTTCAAGTCATTTATACATTTGCACAAGTTCACTCTGTCCCTGCTTTATTATCCATCCACTCTTTCACCCAAAATTCATGAGCTGCAACTACATACTAAACCTAGTGATTCACATCATCTCATAGACTTTTCAGGGCTAGCTTAAAGCAGTCATAAATTTAAGGTTGCTGTTAAGTCTATATGAGTTTGCTTGTAAAAAAAGGAGGGAAGAAGCAAGTAGACATGAGATATGACCTTTTTTGTTTATAGATTTGTAGGCTTATCATTTTTCCACTAAGCTGTTTATATATAAGAGTGAAAGATAAAGAGAAAAATCTAGCGTCTTTTGCAAATACTTCATTTCCCCCCCCCACCATATTACAGCACAACCAAACAGAGATTTGTTCTGGGTGATGCATGCTTTGGGATGCGTGAAAAGTTTTGTATTTCTTTCATTTTGGGTTCTTTGAGGCATACCTGTTTTGTTTTGTATTTTTCTTACATCAGCCCTTTCATTTTATACGAAAGCGTGTTCAGGTTTTCCCAGCCATATTTCCCCATTTCAACTTTCTGACATGCCAAAAGGCCTGTGTGTGTTGTGTCGTTACAGTCGTGACCGACTCTTCGTGACTCCATGTCCATGTAGTTTTCTCAGCAGGAGTACTGGAGTGGCTTGCCAGTTCCTACTCCAGGCGCCTACAGCACCTGGTATTCCCTGGTGGTCTCCCATCCAAGTACTAACCAGGGCCGACCCTGCTTAGCTTTTGAAATGAAGCGAGATCGGATGTGCTTAGGGCATCTAGTCAGCTGCCAAAAGGCGTAGAGAACCTTTAAAAACTATTCTGATAGGCAGAGGCAAAGCAAAAGAGGAACAATCTACTACAAAAGCAGGCAATGCTACAAGAGAAAATATATCATCAGATTCATGCCGACACCCACCCCTACCAATCCTATACAGGTTGTAAAAATATCTCTTTCATTCAGAAAACAATTTAAAAGGAATAAGGCACTCAAAATGAGAAAAGAGGAAGCAACAGTTCAGTGCCACCCACACTGCACACCAGATCTTCTGTGTCTGAGCAGGACATTAGTAAAAAGGCAAGGAAGCAGACAACTAGCTTTTAATTTTTTGGAAGTACTGTATATATTAAGCTTATTCTGTTAGTACAGTAGGACTGCAGTATCCGTGGGGGACTGGTTCTAACTGCCCCCTTCTGCAGATGTTGAAAACTAGGGATAGTAAAGAACCCTATATATAGCATAGACTTTGGTTCCCTCTAGTGGTCCAGTCTGACAATACATCCTGGAAACAATAAAATACCACAACATCCTTTTGTTGGTTTTGCCTTATTTTGTGTCTCTTGTTGGAATGTTTACAGAACCAGACTTCAAAAGAAATGAATACCGAACGGGTAATAAATTATTGTGCATGTGAAATGCAGTCATACACCACTGCCCCTTGGAGCCTGGCATGAATGTTTCACTATGTGATCTCTACTCTGCTTCATATCTCTGAGGAAGTGAGTGAAGATCCATGAAAACATACATTAAAATGCAATAGCTACTCTTAAACAACTTTTTTTGTCTTTTTTAAAATTTATCTTGTTTTTGTGTGATATGATCGCACAGACTAACGTGACCACTTCTTCTAAAACTATGTATTGGGGGTGAGGGTGGGGGGTTTAATATTTTCAGACAGTGGATAAGTGAAACCATGGATTCTGATCCCTCAGATGAGGGGGGTGTCCTACTGTAAATTATTTCATGCTACAAATAATTTTAAAAACAAAGTGTGCTGCTTATATACCACCCTATAGCACTCAAATCGCTCTCTGGGCAGCTTACAAGTTAATTACACAGGCTTCTCTTTGCCCACCCGCCCACCCGCCCACCCAGTGAGCTGCATGATCATTTTACCAACCTCAAAAGGACAGAAGGCTGAGTCAACCATGAGCCAGCTACCTGGGACTGAACCCTGGGTCGTGACCACAGTTTGGGCTGCAGTACAGCAGCTTAACCACTGCTCCATGAGGCTCCTACTACTGTGCCACAAGGCTTCTGAAGTCTTCTTCATTTTACTTTTTAGAAACTGTTTTAGCACTATAATGATTTGATGAGTGCTGAACTGAAAAGTCAGATTAGGACAAAAACTTGTTTTGTTGCCTACAATAAATCACAACAGAGCAATGAAATTAGCCATACAATATTTAACTGTAGAACTCATGTAGTGCGAAAATTCACATTAAGAAAATGAGAGGTTATTGTCACAGTATTATCTGCATTAGCAAAGCAAGCTGAGACTGTGGGGAAATGGTTCACTCTCCCATAATGCCTCACTGCAAGACAACATGATTTGTGTTGCCAAGATATGCCCAAGTAACAGTCTAGAAAGACCAATCTATTTGACCATACAATGTAATTCTGAGAGTTAAAATGTGAAAACACAACAGTCACCACCACTAGTACCAACTTCTTCCAGGTAGAACCAAATGTAGTGTACACTCCAGCAAAAAGATTGGATCTATGCAGGTATTGCAATGATATCATCAGGACTTTGGAGAAAATATTGAAATGACAAGCGAAGAAAGGAGGACAAAACAGCAGAACAAATGCTTAGCTGGTCACACCCTTAAATGCTAAGACATAGTTCTGGTAATATACTCACCTTTCTCATTATTTGCCAAACCTTTAATTTATTTTGCTAACATTTATCCAAGGATGCTGCCAATCAGAGGACAACATGCAGCTATTATTCCATCTTCTCCTTAACATGTTTTAATCATAGGAAATAGGATGGAAAATGAAGTGTTATGAACATAGAAGGGTTATGAGCAGAAGGTGATAACACCTGGTCTCTCTGTAAAATTCCCTACCTGAGAGTGCAATTACATATTTAAAAAAAATTCTGGAGGCTCCTTCCCTATCACATGTCCTTTGATTTTGCTTTCCTCTAAATTGCTCCTTGAACACATCTTTGCTGCTGGAATTAGTTTATTTCCAATGCAGTGAAATTAAGTTTGTTAGTTGTGAACGGCATGTGTCGTTTCTGTCTGTTCTCACTTCCTCTGTCTGTTCATCATTGTTTGCACATCTCAAACATAGAAATGGCAAGTTGCAATGATGTTAAAAACTACCTAAACAGATATCTGGAATCTCAGGATACAACTAGATAATGCAAGTGTTTCAAGAGTGATGCAGAAAGCAACAAACCTGTAGCTACTTCTCCTCCAGTAATGTATCAGAAAGCAATCTATTCTCAGAACACAGGATTAGAGATGGGCACGACTCAAAAAAAATTTTTTTTCGTTTTTCGTTTGTCGTTTTGGGGTCCGTTTCGGTTCATTTTCGTTTTTTTGGGGGGTTGCGCATTTTTCATTTTCGTTTTCATTACGAAATGAAATAGAAAAAGCATTCTTTTTGTTGGAATATGCCTGCCATAATGAAAACAAAAAACAGGGCAAAATTTTTCGTTTCGTTTTCATTTTCGTTTTCTTTTCTGGGAAATTTTCATTTTTGTTTTCGTTGAGCAACGGAAACGAAAAATGAAAACAAAAATGAAAATTTCGCTGAGTCGTGCCCATCTCTACACAGGATGTATCTTATACTGAATCAAACCATTACGAACAGAGATAGGCACGAAACAAATTTATTATTTGTTTCATTATTTGTTATTCATTTCGTTAGGGAACAAAATGAATAAAGAACTGACCCATCACAGAAAAACGAAATGAAATGGAGCAGAAATTTCTGCTTCGTTCCGCTTCGGTTTTCATTTTCCCATAGGAATGCATTAGCAGGGGAAGCAAGTGCCTAGCAGCTGATTGGTGCTGGCCTGAAGCCAGCACCAAACAGCTGGTGGGCTTAGGCTGGGGGGGAGATATAAAAAGCCCACTCTTCCCCCACCCCATCAGGTGGAAGGAGAGAGTGGGCTTTTAAAATCTTTTCCCCTCCCGAAGCTAGCACCAAGTGGCTACTGGGTGCTGGCTCTGGGAGGGGGGGAAGTGGGGGGGAGCACACTCTTCAAAAGTTTTTCCAGCCTCTGGAAGCTAGCACCCAGCAGCTGCTGGGCGCTGGCTCCAGGAGGCTGGAAAAGAGTTTAAAGAGTTCACTCACCCTCCACCCCGTGTGGTGGTGGGGAATGTGCGCTCTTTAAACTTGTTTCCAGCCTCCCAAAGCTAGCACCGAGCAGCCGCTGTGCCTGGCTCCAGGAGGTTGGAAAAGAGTTTAATGAGCTCCATCTTCCCTCCACCTCGTGTGCTGGTGGGGAGAGTGCACTCTTTAAACTTGTTTCCAGCCTTCTGAAGCTAGCACAAAGCAGCTGCAGGGCGCTGGCTCCAGGAGGCTGGAAAAAAGCCCTCCCGGGGCCGCCGCCACTGCCAATGACAACAAGCCAGCTGCAGAAGCGCTCTTCTGGCTGGCTTGTTGGCGGCTCCAGCGACGCACAGCCCCGGGAGACCTCCTAGCGGCCGCAGGAGTGGTCTCCTGGCTGGCTTGTCGGCGGCTCCGGCAGCGCCCGGCCCTGGGAGCGCTTACCTTTGATTTTTTTTAATGTTGTTTTAGTTTAGTTAATATTTTTGCTATTTAATATTATATTTTTATATCTGTATTTTGTAATTAGGTTGTTTTATGTTGTAAACTGCCCAGAGTGGCTTTCTGCCAGATGGGTGGTATATAAATTGAATAAATAAATAAATAAATAAATAAATAAATAAATAAATAAATAAATAAATAAATAAATAAATAAGCCTTCAAGAGGAAATTGGGTCTTAAATTCCAGAAGGTTGGCACCTGCACTCATATACAGAAGCTGATTTGTGCACAAGCTATAATACAGTTTACTGACTTAGATTATGTCTGAGCCTTGACTGATAAAATGCAGTCTGGGAGACCTATTGTTTGTCATGTGTGGACAAACCAACCTTGTTTTTGTGCAACTGAGCAAAGGCTTGGGGACTGTTGCATATGCTTTGTGGTACAGTGGTTAAATACCTGTACTGCAGGTAAAACTTTGCTCACGACCTGGGGTCCAATCCTGGGTAGCCAGCTCATGGTTGGCTCAGCCTTCCATCCTTCCGATATCGGTAAAATGAGTATCCAGCTTGCTGGGGGGGAGCAATGTGTAGCCTGCATACTGTAATTAAACTGTAAACCGCCCGGGGACTACTTGAAGTGGTATGGGGCAGTATATAAGCAGAAGAGGAAAGGATCAGAATATTTTGGTTTTCCTGGAGTGGGGGAGAGGGAGAGGGAGAGGGAGGGAGGGAGAGAGGGAGAGAGAGAGAGAGAGGGAGAGAGTGGGGGGAGAGAGAGAGAGAGAGGTCACACTGTATTATTTTTCAGGTAATAAATTCTCTCTCCCATCTTCATCTCAGAACAGAGCTGCAAGGGACCCTCTGGATCATCAAATGCAGCTCCTATCAAGGAGGAATAGTGGAGAATTAAATGCCAAACACTGAGCTAGAGGCCACCAAATACCTTACTTTAATCCCATTTAACTGAAATGAAATGGCTTCCTTGAGGGTGATAAACCTTGCCGCAAGGTAGATTCAAATTTCCTCCTGATTTCAGTTCAATAATGGCATTCTCCGTAACTGGATCAGCAGACAACAACAGCAGAGAAAGGAAAGATAATGCCACAGCAACAACAAAAACTGTCCCCCAATTTACACAGTGATTTTAATCCTTCATGTATCTGCACAGTCACTCCTTATTGTTTCACATGAGATCCTTCCCCATCACTCCCCACACTGGATTAAAATGGACACTGTTCAAGAGCAGCATTTTTATTCTAGAGATTCCTTGAAAGTCACATCCATAGATTTGCTGGTGAGATGACTACCCATTCTCAAGTTTTAGCTCTCTTTTTACACCTTTGGAAATACTGAGGCCCTCTTTAGTCACACGTCCTATGTGTTTCATATCACACCTGGTTTTGAGGGGAATGAAATTGTCTGAGAGCATTAATTTGCTACTGACCCTTCCTCTCCTTTTCAGAATAGGGAAAAAAATCAATGAAACAGTGCCAGAAGTACTCTGTTCAGGCCAAGCTAAATCCATCCACCTTATCCTTGGCTGACAGAGCAAGGCGCTAAAGCCACTTTTTCTGTTCAGTAGAGGGTCTAGTCAGCTTGAAGTGACAGAGGCCGCTAAGCCTGTATCTCACGATGATCCATTACTTTGATGACTGCCACACCACGGATCAGTCTAAGGACTTTCATATTTTAAAAGTACAAGGCCTGACAGGTTAAGCCAAGAAACTAAGCTTCTTCAGGAGAGGGCTGCAACAGATTTGTTTTGCCTATGCTACACGTGAACAAGAAAGTATGCTAAATATTACTAACTATTTAGTAAATATGGAAATATGAAAATAATCTTGTTTAAGATGAGAAGATAGATAGATAGATAGATAGATAGATAGATAGATAGATAGATAGATAGATAGATAGATAGATAGATAGATAGATAGATAGATAGATAGATAGATAGATAGATAAACTGCCCACAAATCCATCCTGACCATCACGAAGCTATACCTGATTAATATCTGAGGAGTTCGTGATGCCAATGAGCCAGAGAGGAAGATTGAAATAGATATATACAAAAGACATCAGAGTGCATATATACATACAGTTCCATGCACATAAGACATTCCACATTTGTTGGTTAATCAAGAGTTGTTGATACTTAGCGGACTATGTATCGTAAGTGATACTTCTAATTAGTTGGTAACGCTGGTCATTGACCTGCGAATTTTGATCACTGAGGCGCAGAACCTAGCCACACTATATGTTATAGAAACATTGAAGAGAATCATGAAACAACTAGGCCAATTTATTGGGGAAAACTTCTGACACATGTAACACGGCAGGAGATAATCAATATATTTGTTTTTACTTTGTTAATTTTAAAAATAAAAAATATTTTTTTAAAAAAAAAGAAAGTATGCCAATTCTCCCTACCTCTTACAGTCCTTGAAAATATACCTTGATGCAAGAAAACAGGATGGAAGCAAAAATTTAAGGGGCAAAAGCTATCACCACACCATCTGCTCAGAGTAGGAGTGATAAATCATCTCAGCACCCTCACCATACCTTATGATGTTGATGGGAGTTGCACCCCTGGGTTAAACCAACAACCTAGGCAGTCATTGGCTATAGAGCCATGCCACTAAAATCAGCAGGTCAGTGAAGACTGCCATTATCTTAGAAACACACATTCCTGAATCAGTAGTTTCCAAAGTATGATATGGAAGGATGTTGGTAGACAAAAGGATCATGTGTTTGACTCTTTTAACACCTGCTGCTTTTCCATTGCATGTCCCTCCTCACATTGGATTCAAATTACAAGAGATTTTGACTAAATCTTAGGAAGAACTTCTTGACAGTGAGTGCTGTTTGACAATGGAATTAACAGATTTGGAGAGCACTGGACTCTCCTTCGCTTGAGGTTTTATAACTCAGTTGTGAAGGCCAATTGTCAAGGATGCTTGAATTGTGAATTTCCTGTTTCAGTTACAGATTGAGGCAGATGATCTTTGGGATTCCTTCCAAATTTAGGGTTCCATTTTTCTCTGCAGGCCTTACAAGGAAAATCCAAAATTGAAAAATGTTGTGCTTTCCTTGTATTATGTGCTAGACCCTGCACTTTCTTGCAGTACTGTGGAAAAACATTTGTGCAGGAAAGTGAGGTGGATAGTTACGGCAGTGGTCACTGCCGAAACTAAAGACAAACAGTGCCAGAATTAAATGGAAAGAACATAATGTCAGGACTGGATCCCAGTCATTGCTTGAAGTGAACTGCAAAGTACAAACCAAAATCCACGTCTTATGAACATCATTTGCAAACTAAAGTCAATATTTATCCTCCAGTGACCAATCTCAAAGCAAAGTACACTGAATACTGAAGTGTAGGTGAAAAGAATAACATGCAGTGATGAAGGGATATATTTCACTCTTTTGTGGATCATCTTTGGTGGGAAAGTCCATGATAAATAGCCTGGTTTGACCTTCGGATCCAAAGGAGACAAGTGTAAAGAGCGAGTCAGAATTGAAGGACAAACCCAAAAGGTTCTTCTCAGAGAAGAGCTACTGGGTAGATCACATACCTGAATGAGTTACTTGCCACAGGAAGAGAGGAAGGGAGATAGAGCAATGAATGAATGTTCTGTCAAATATCCCGGCAGACAAGCAATGTGAGTGTTCAAGCAGGAAACAAAATTCTTATCTGAAAAGCAACAGCACTTTAGATCTCAGACCAAACACAGAAAGCAGCAGGGATCGGGGGGGGGGGGAGGAGTGGGCCGCAGACAAAGAAAAAGATGTGTGCTTCCTGAGTTGTCTTTGTTTGATGCTATAAAGCTTCAAATGTGCCAACAGCAGTTAGGGAAGCTGCTTCTAGAAATGAAGAGTCAGAAACGAAGGAAGAAGGAGAGAGATGATTACGAAAAGGAAAGCAAAATGTAATTAAAAAGGCATACGGTCTGAATTCTCGCCTCTTTTCCAAGGACTTTAGAGGCAGTTGAAGTGAAATCAATCAAACCAAATGCTTGGATTAAAGCCCACTTTGATTTGTTCAAAGGACATTTTTGCAGCTGCATCCAAGAGGCATTCTGGGAAAGGAACCACACCAAACTCTTGCTGTTTTGGAATTTCTTATCACTCCACATTTCTCTGGAGGAAGTAGGGCTCTCAAAGAACCCATGTGAGAATGAAGGGGACAAAGGTCACACATTCCATCTTTCTAACTGAAAGACACTCTAGTTTAGTCTTAGACCACATGCAGAAGTCTTTCAACACTCTATAGCATCTTAATTCCTTTTTCTTCTCCCATTGATTTTCCCTCTCCAACTTATTTTTTGTTGTTGTTATTGCTGGTAAAAAAATGCAGCATGAGATTAATTCTTCCTTGGATCCCTTCTTTGCTCATTTTGGAGAAATTTCCTATTAAGCACTCTGCATAGCATGTGCATTTTCGCTGCCACTCTGCAGCTGACCTCCTTTGGCTCTCGCAGCAGCTGTGTAGTCTAGATACCTTTTTCCAAGTCAAGGCACATGCATACATTGTCTCTTTTTTATCATAGTTTATGGAACATCTGCTGTTTCCAAATTCTTCCCTTTTGAATGCTGTAATCTTTTTAGTTCTGTGCTCCAGTGTGCAACTCCAAAGATGAAGAAACTACAGTAAGCACCATTTGCAACTGGCTGTCCTGCAAACTCTATCCGACGATTCCCCTCCATTTAAAAAGCTTTGCAGAATTATCCTGTCCCGAGTTGTGCTGGCTGTAGATGGGATTGCTCCAATATATCAATGTGTTTGGTGAAGCCTGAAGATAGCAGCAATATCTGAGTCATGGCTTGGCCAGACAGCTCAGCTGGAGTAGCCTAGAGCGTGCTAAATAGGGTTGGTTAAGTTCAGGTCAAGATCAAGTATTTGATGTGGTTGTTGAATTCTCAAGAGACACTTCTTGGCCTGCTTTCCTTAAGAAATATATAAAACAAAAAACCTTCCTTGACCCTTCCTGACTCCACCTCCTTCTGGAAGGAAGCTTCCAATTTTTCCCCTTAAAAGGTTACACAGGGCCAGCGCTAGGTTTTTTTGCACCCTAGGTGAGGGGCGGGGCAGGGGGCAGAGGGGGGGTGGCAGGGGGCGGCAGATGGCCGGGGACGGTGACGGGCATGAGGGGCGGACGCACCGGGCGCCGGGGGTGGGCGGTGATGGGTGTGGGGGGCAGCAGGGGGATGGATGGTGGGGGCCAGCGGCGGGGGCGGCGGGGGGCAGCAGGATGGCCAGAGCCCTCTGTCCATTTTGGCGGCCTAGGCAACTGCCTAGTTCGCCTTAATGGACACACCGGCCCTGGTTACAGACCATCAGTATTGCTCTAAAGTCCTTGAAAAAGGACTTTGCTTCATCCCTTTTCCCAACCATGAATTAATTTCCTTATATCATTAAGTGGCTAAGCTTATATTGTGTAACTAAAATCAGGTGGGAGATTTAAAGTAGCCATCTGCTTTGGTTTGATCGTAAAGACTGCACATGATGGAAATAAACAAACATGGAGAAATTTTTCCTGCACTTAAAAAAAGAGTACCCCTAATGGGGAGCCAGAAAGGTTTGGGTAAGAATGCTCTGGGGAATGGCTGATTTCTTCTGGCATTTCTTCTGGTCACTGGCAAAAGGAGCAAACCAAACTGAATGACAAATGACCATGGAGTTATCACCTCAGTATAGTAATTGCACCTTTGTACTTGCAGAATCCATAAGCCCAATAGGGTAACATTAGAGCTGGGGGGAACATTGGTAAAATGGCAACATGGTAGGGGAGGCCCAGACCATAGCAGAAATCTTATACTCCCCTGGGATTTGCAGTTTTGAAAAATGGGAACTGACTCAAATCACCCCCTTCTATACAACAGGTTCTAACATTCACCTGTCTCGCAATGGATGCAGAGAAGAGCCATTGTTGCCAAAATAATCTTGATCCACCTTTGAGTCTTGAAAGAACAGAACCAAAGCATATGAAGCAAGGGGAACTGTGACTGGAGAATAGGGGTTGTTCCAGGTGGAAGTTTTGCCATGCAGCTAGCTGCCTTGTCACAGGCATACAACTGTATGGGAGGGTGGTCCAACCTACTAGTCAGCAAAATGCCATAATAGTTTGTTCTGTTTGTTCCATTTTCTCTCTTTTCGAAATTAATATCACCAACATTCTGAAACAGACTAACACAACGGCCTCTTTGAAAAGTTGGAAACATCATTGTCTGTCCAATATCACTTGAAATACTACAAGTGAGAAGGGTCTTGAAACTGCCGTAGCTCACAAGCCAACAGTGCAATGTGGCTGCAAAAAAGGCAGGTTTTTTTTGCACAATGACAATAAATTATTATTATTATTATTATTATTATTATTATTATTATTATTATTATTAT
>JAHTLZ010000129.1:80038276-80068276 GCA_023846285.1 Phrynocephalus versicolor | reverse complement strand
GAGAGTTTAAAACTTTTTTCCTGTGCCGTCCGTGCCGCTTGCTTGCGCTTTAATTGCGGCGGCCGGCGGCGAGACTGGGCTTTTTGCTGGCTGCGAGCCTGCGGCGAGTCCCACCAGAGCAGCCCAGGACGGAGGGGAGGAGGCCGGGACCCCCCCCTCCAGACCAGAAACACCCCCTCCGGTAGGTGCCCTGCGCCCTTAGTCAAGCAGGCATTTTTCCGCCTGCTTTTTGGCCCGGGAATGGGTGGGGGGAGAGTTTAAAAGTTTTTTCCTGTGCCGTCTGTGCCGCTTGAGCCGGCGGCGAGACTCGTGCCGTGCGGCTTGTTGCTGCTGCGAGCCTGCGGCGAGTCCCACCAGAGCAGCCCAGGACGGAGGAGGGGGGGAGGCCGGGGACCTCCAGAAACCACCCCTCTGGTAGGTGCCCTGAGGCGCGAGGACGGAGGAGGGGGGGAGGCCGGGGACCTCCAGAAACCACCCCTCTGGTAGGTGCCCTGAGGCACGGCAGGCATATTTCCGCCTGCTTTTTGGCCGGGAACCAGGTTTTTTAACTTTTAAAAACTTTTTTTCTGTGCCGCGTGGCATCGCGCGATCGTGCGATGCAAGTAACGAGCACGAGAAATCAGACCAAAATTGTTTGTTCGTTGGTTCGAGCTCGAAGTCTGGCGGAGTAATTCCCGTTACCGTTTCCGTAGAGTAACAGAACCGAGTAACGGAAACGGAAATGGGAATACCGCTAAGTCGTGCCCATCTCTACTTGTAAGGTATTCAAATGGAGGAGGGGCAGGATCTTTCCTTGATCATCCCTGAGTGCAGGACATGCAATAATGGGCTCAAGTTACAGAAAGCCAGATTTTGGTTGAATATCTTGAAAAACATCCTATTAGAGCTGTGCAACAATGGAACCAATTACCTCTGGAGGTGGAGTGCTAGAAGCACTCAAGAGAAAATCAGACAACCATTTGTCAAATATGATCAGAATTGGATTTCTACTTTGAACAGGGTGTTCATTTCAATGGCCTTTTGGGCCCCTTCCAACTCCAGTTTTCTACAGTTCTATGAAATGGTCTTATTGACTATGTATTTTTCCCGTTTCATCCTAACTTTTTCAGCTTTCAGATCAACTTGTGGGATCTCTTCTGTTTGGCAGTTTAGTAACCAGCATCTCCTAGGGCATAGTATATAGCATTTTAATGGTGGCATTATCACTCTAGCACAGCTTTGTGATTCTCTCCCACAAAACCAGTTTTAATACCTTTTTTCCTGCTATGCAGCTGTTAAAAATAAATAAAAATGATTTAAAACATGTCTGGAAAGATCACGATGCTTGATGCAAGCAATGTGACTGAATCATAACATGCAGGTTTAATAGCATGCTGGGTGAAGCTGGGTGAGGTACTCTCCCCCTTCTTCCACATGAAAGATGGCAACATGGCTTGTGATTTGCATAGTTTTACCCATAATCGTGTGGACAAAGACTTTACAAGGTTTGATCTGGACCGATTTCTGTCCTGTAAACAATGTGTTGGAATGGAGCATGCTGCAGTGAATTTCCTGAAAGTTTCATTAACACAGCTGCACAAACATTGACACTCAGTGATTAAAATGGGCCATGCCAAATCTGCAGTGTTCCTCCACTGACAGGGTGCCCTTTTTCAGCAGAGGAAAACAAATGGGGAAGACATAGTGAAAACTCCATGCAGAAGCATTGCTTAGCTAGCTTAATCATATTCAATTTTAAGCATGACTATTACCATTACCATGGAGTCATCAGCTATGTATGGACAGTCTGTGGGCTTCAGCTGGCTCACTTTCAACCATGTTCTCAAGCAGCCATTTTGAACAGCGGCCATATGGGGAGGGCACTGCCACATTTTTCAGGGGCCACAGACTGGAAACCACTATTCACACACACCACCTTGCAAGGTTCGTTATGTGACAATTCTTATTTGGCCTATATTCTTTCATAATGTCTTTATAACCATGGCCAATACAACCCACCAAGAATGCATGTTCTAAACCACTGTTGATCTCATCCAGAACTTTCTCCCAAACTGGAAGTGTCTGGAATGATAACTGGTGCCACATGGAAGTAAAATGGAGAATATGTCTGTGAAGATTCTCAGTCATCCAGGTGAGTTTATCTGAAAGTTGAGTCATGGCTACTGGACTTCTTTTTTCTTGAGAGACAGGAACGTCATCAGACTGATGAATGTGTTTGGATGAGCAGTGAAACGTTTCTGTTTCTCAAGAAAAAAGAAGTCCAGTAGCCATGACTCAACTTCCAGTATAGGTTCCATAAGTATAGCTCAAAGGCTTTTGGGGGCAAAAGTCTCAGTTTTGAGGATGATAAGAAAAACCACCAATCATTATTTGTCAGGCTATCCAGGGGCCATACTGGGAAACTTGAGGTCTGTATTTGGACTTCAGCCTGAGCAATCTCCATACATGTGTTCAAGACACAGGGTACCTTTCAGAGAAGGAATGAAAAGAACTTAGTCAAGGTTCTGAGACCTTTATGTGTTCTTGACTGCTATGCATTTCCCTAAATGGTAAGAAATGCTCCAAGCTCTGTCTGATCTTTTCTGAGTTTGGTTCCTTCAAAATAAGATTTTCAGAAGTTTTCTGCTGGTTGATAAATTTGTTTTTGTGTGTATATAACTAAACATTTCAGACAATAGCCAAGGTTCATGGGTCTTCATCAGTTCTCTATTGAGGCAGCCAACATCCCCAGGACGTGAGAAAGAAGCCAAAACACAGCTCTTTCATCACTCTGCATCTTGTCCAAAGTGTTACTCTCTTACTCTGTTTCACAGATGATATACCTAAAATCAGTCTGGAACTGTGCCTGAGAAGCTGATACATACAGCTTACTCTGTGTAAGCTTCTGGTGGGCTAACAAATTCTGTGTATGGTATATCAAAGAACATGAAAGTTTGACAAGCGATTGAACATGATCAGCAAGATAATTACAAAACTGAATGAACAAAAGGATTTATAGAAATAATTAGCTAGTAGTCACAGAGCTAAAATCTATATGTCATTAACTTAGGAACACAGACTAAATTCATGTGCAAGCTTATGTTCTAAAAACACATAAGCACCTGTTTTCATGAAGTCGTCTATGGCCTGGCTAAACAAGCCATGGACAAGGCCCATAATTCAGAGGTGTAATATGTCTTCATGTATAATAGCCCAGGCTTAATTCAAAATTGTCAGGTGGCAGGGTGGAGGAAACCACTCAAGATCTGTGGGGCTAGAACCAAAAGGCGTTCTACCAGTAGCCTGTGGTCCAAGGAAAAAGGCATCTCACCTTACCCCACACTCAGACCACAGGTCATTTCAGCCCATTTCTATGTCCAGCTTCCCCATATGTTCATCTGACCTATTAGAAGTATGATTTGAATTGGGGATCTCAATTGGCCCTACCTATTAAGACTGACCATGATACTGCCCCAGGCAACAAGAGCAATGAAATATGCTTCCTATATGGTTTGGGACCTTGCTTGTGTTTCTGTGTTCTTTTTTTATGAGTACCAGCTTTACCTGTCTTTTAACTACCCTCTGAATGTGCCCTATGTCTCAATTTTAAGAAAGACCTTAGAAACTTCCTTCTAGTCAGTATTGTAACTCAAGACAAAGGTCAGTAGAGTAGTATTCAAATTTAGCATAACCCAGATGGTAGTTATATCAGAACGGAATCAAGATAATGGTGATGTGATTAATTTGAAAGTGTTGTGCAGTGTTTTAATGTACTTAAAGCACAGACCTTTCCAACTCGACTCCCATGATGCTGTTCATTTTTAATGAATGCTAAGAGTTTTGCTTTTATTTGGCACCTTTTGCATTTACATATAAATTGCTAGATAATAGTGCTTCCCTCTATCTCTTTACCATTTGATGTTAATGAGCTAGAAGAAAGGTCATTGGCTTGAGATTAATGATGTTTTGGGGCCACAGTAAGAGCTCCCTATCAGGGAAAAGGCTTCAGCAGGACTGTTCTTGCCACCTTAAAAACCACGACCTCTCAAAATAGAAGCAACATTTCATTATTCCTGGGAAGGCCTGTCAGTAAATCCAGCTGTCTTCTTAGGCAAGCACTCTGCAGAAAGGTTTGTAAGTACTAGGATTATGACAAGGCAGTTCAAACCCAAGGCTGTGGGAGATGAGTCTGCCTTGCCTTCATTAAGCAGTCTTGACACTACTGCTAGTTTACAGGAAGCAGCCAGGAGAACAGCTGGGCAAGAGAGGTTTGTTAACCAACTCCACTAGAGATGGGCACGAATCAAAAAAATGGTGTTTCGTTTGTCGTTTGTCGTTTAGAGGGTCCGTTTCGGTTCGTTTCCTTTTTTGTGAATTTTTGCAAAAATTCATTTTCATTTTTGTTCGTTTCGTTACCGTTTTGTTACCATTTATTTCAATTTTTTGTGATTTTTTTAGCATTTAAAGCAGTTCACTGTATTGCCATAACAAAAAACAAAATGCACGACAAAATTTCCGGTGTTTCTGTTCGTTTCGTTTTATTTTAGAGACAAAATTCGTTTGTCGTTTTGTTGCATAATGAAACAAAAAACAAAAACAAAAACAAAAAATTGTTCATTTCGTGCCCATTTCTAACCTCCACTTGAAATCAACATTTGCTGGCTCTAAAAAAAATCTCTAGGCTAGCACGTTAAAGATAAAGCCATCTGTCAGAGATGAAGGTTTAAGAATGAATAGGGCTGGATTAGCCCATTACACTAAATACGCTAAATACTCTATAATATAACACAAAGCTCTAAATAGGGATCCCCAAGATCCTTGCTATAGAAACCTGTATCCTGCCCTATGTTCTGTTCCACATTAGCATAGTGGAATTCCAGGGTGTTGGTGGCCTGGCAGTCACCAAAGGATGCTCTGATGCTGGTCTCAGCCATGAGTCTAAAAAGTTACCTAGGTGTGCTCAACAATGACATGGTTTCTCCTAGAAATGACAGCATGAAGTTGCCAAACATGGTTTAACAAGTGATCCTGGATGCAGCCTGAGATTGCAGTAAAATATTAAAAAGCCAGTTTTCAGTAATACAAACGAGAGAACCTGAGATACATTCACATTTGTAAAGCTTTGCATGGCAAGCAGCAGCCTTGGGACAGAGAGGATAGGACGCACACAGTGATTTGGATGCATAACTCATGCCCAACATTTACCAGTTATAGCTCAAAGCCTCAGCTATGTGCAGGGTGTGGATCGAGGTTTTGGATGACCCATCTGCCAATTACTGATCAACCAGGCTCAAAACTCATGTTGAGCACAGCTGGAGTAGCAGGAGTTATGTGACACACAGGCCCTCATCCTCTCCGTGGAACCCAGCCACCTTAGGGTAATGCCAGACTTCTCAGAGCTAGGCAGGACTCCATGGGGAGCAAGTGTGCCACCTCTGTTCCTCCAGACAGAATCTGCTCTAATTCCCATTATCACCAAATGATCCCTGCTGTTTAAAAGACATTCAAAAGGGTTCAAAATGTAATTCCCTCTGTCCTGCAGGCAGAAGAGTGCATCAGACCTTTCCAACCAATGTCTCTCAAGGATTACAAACAATGTGGGAAACTAACTTAGAAAAGTTACTTAGTCAGCAATGAGTAATTAAAAAAAACACCTGCTACTGTTGGTACTGTTCTTCATAAAATGGAGGTAACAGCAAATGGGCATATTAATGCACCACTCTCTCAGTCCCATGGTCCATCTAGTATTGTAGACATAGTAAAGTCTGCAAATATTTGAAATTTTAAACCATGTAATAAAGGCAGCAATAAGAGAAATACATCTCCAATTGGCTACCACATAAATAGATGCTTCTGAAAGCCAGGTACTTAGAAGGAGTCAGAGAAGGAGTTGCTTGTGAAAAGACCCACAGATAGTCAAGAATTTTTAGCTAAGAGTCAAGACATTCTTGTGTTTCAGAGTCTTCTTTCATACAATGATCTAAGCCACAAAGACAAGTAGCTCCAAAGGTAAAATATTAAAGCCTTTAAATAAGTTGTATGTATGTATGTATGTATGTATGTACGTACGTACGTATGTATGTATGTATGTATGTATGTATGTATGTATGTATGTATGTATGTATGTATGTATGTATGTATGTATGTATGTATAAATAAATAAATAAATAAATAAATAAATAAATAAATAAATAAATAAATAAATAAATAAATAAATAAATAACACTACAAGGACTTTGTCCTTCTAGTCCCTCTCATGTACACATGCATTTAACATTCTGCTAACCTCTCTGTGAAGATTCTCAGTCACCTAGGTGAGTTTATCTGGATGTTGAGTCATGGTAACTGGACTTCTTTTCTTGGGAGACAAACATTTTACATCTCATCCAAGCAGCTTTTTCAGCTTGAGGAAAGTTAGTGGTGAGTCCTCCATTTTATGGTTCACCTCGATTTCACACACACATTTCACACACACACACACTGGTCTGAATAGGCTCATAAGTTGGACAAAGGCCTGAAACCAGTTTTGGGAAAGGTTGCATAGGCAGGACTTTCACGCATCCTAGGCCTTTGTCAACCCTATTCAGATCATAATCCACCTATGAACCTATTCAGGCGATTGACTACCTAATAAGCCTGTTCAGACCTTAGTTCAACTTATGAGCCTATTCAGACCACGGTGCGTGTGAAATCAAGGTGAACTAAAAATGGAGGACTCACAATTAACTTCCCTCAGACTGATGAAGCTGCTTGGATGACTAGCAAAACATTTCACTCTCTCAAGAAAAAAAGTCCAGTTGCCATGACACAACTTCCAAATTCTATTAACATAAATCAAGGGTTCTAATTTCTGCTTCCAGGGCTGCACCCCTCCCTTATTTTCCAGTTTTCTGTTTTTCTAAAACTGAGATGTGTCAAGAACAACCCCCTCTTAAGGACTTTGACATCCATTGGGCTAAAACAAGTAGTCCATATGGGCTGCACTAACTCAGCACATGCATACATGCAACATGAAAGGGGACTATTACATATGCATCATTGTTTTGTAGAACACACCCCTCTTAGACCACTGTTCTGTTTAACTCATTGTTCGCTGGCAGTTGCTATCCAAGGTCTTTGGCAGACATCCTTCCTATCTCTACCTGAAGATGCAGATATTGAAACTTGGATTTTCTATATGGCAAGTATGCAATCTACCTCTGCACTCCAGTTCATTCCTTAAAGTTCATAACCACCACCTTCAATGGCTTCAGAAGGGAGGTAGATATATTTACACAGGACAGATCTATGAATGTGAGACCACTGTGTATAGGAGATAGAGTAACTGCTGGATATTTCAGTGGCTTAGGTCTCTGGCTAGGGAGCTGGAGGTTGGGAGCTTGATTCCTCATTGTGCCTCTAGTATTGTAAGTTCCATTCCAGTTCTGTATTTCTAAGATTATAAGTTGATTATAAGACAGGCTGCCACTTAGGAGATCTGGTTTCAAACCCCTGTTCAGTCATGGAAACTTATTTGCAGGAGGTGGCACTGCTAAAACTACCCTGAAACCTGTCTTAGGGTCACCATAAGTCGGGCATGTCCAAACTTTGGCCCTCCAGATGTTTTGGGCCACAACTCCCACAGTCCTTTGCCATTGGAAATACAGGCTTGGAATTCTGGGAGTTGTGGTCCAAAACATCTGGAGGACCGAAGTTTGGACGTGCCTGCCATAAGTCAAATGCCACATAGAGATGACGAACGTGTACAGGTTGATAAATGGTATTTGGAACCATGAGACTGGATAAGTAGCCTTCAGATTCAGCCCTCTTGATAGCTAATTGGGTTTAATGGGGAGGGCAAGGGGGAAAGTATTGGCTTTGTGGCCTGCTTGTCTGCTTTTCCAATACATTAGACACTGGATTGCATATACTTTTTGTGGAGGGGGGCTCTTCAGATATTCTTATGCTACTATTGAATATGACAAGAGGATTAATCCTTTGCTGTTTGGTTCACTGCACTCCACAAGTGTACCATTTATAGGTCAGCTGCTAATTATCAATTCCTCATCCAAAAAAGTAATATTCCCCAAGGTTCAGCTTCTAAGAGGCTGAGGCGGGGGGAGCAGAATATGTACAGGGCTGACTAATAAGCAACTCATGCCACTAATACTGTTGGTGGGTTGCTATTAGCCACCCACATGCTCTCCACTTTAAAAGGCAGGGAGCTGACCTATTTTCTTTGGGAAGGGCTTGTCACAGAAACTGGATAAGGCTCCCTTTGATCAAAGCAGGACTCCCTGAGTGAAGTAGTCCTTTGTCCATAAAGAATTAACACAAAGAGAGGGAAGGATTGGGGAAGGGCATGAGCCAAAGGGGAATGGAAGCCAATTCCATTGGGGTCCTGGGCTTTGATATGACACTGCCCGAGGTCTGTTCCAACTGTAAAGCATCACACATACGTTTCTAATGAAGGAAGCCAAGGAAAATGAGAGTGCAATTAGGGCTATCCACTCTAAAGGCAAAGAGTTGTTCTTGCTTCCCACTAGTGTTGCCTCCAACAGCAGCTATAATCGCCTACTACATCAGGAGTGGGCGACTTTCTGCCCCTTGAACGTTGTTGAATTGCAACTCCACCAGCTGTTGTCAATGGTGGTGGGCAGGATGGTTGAAGTCCCAGAAAGCTGCAAGGTCCACAGCAATCAGGGGATGTTTGCTGATAGCAACCCCAAAGCCTTTCAGAGGGCTAAAATTCCCACACTGCCTTTTTGGCCATTCGGCCATATATATTAAGAAATGAGATAATCATATTTTTAAAAGCCACTTTCACTTAATTGACCTAAACCTGGATATGTTGTCACCACATTATTCTCAGTATGGAAAAGGATATCCCCCCACCCCCGTTTTGAACTACTACAACCTGGGCTCCTTCACTGAAGTAGCAAGGTTCAGGAGAGATGAAAGGACGCATCTCTTCACACAGAACATTTCGACCCCTTTAAGTTTTCCATTGAACACTGATCTTCACAGAAATCCCCACCCCCAACAAACAGACTAGAGATGGGCATGAAACGCAAAAAAAAAAAAGGTACTTTGTTTCATTTTTCGTTTCATTGAGCTTCATTTTGTTTCATTTTGTTTGAAATGTTTTTTTTTAAAAAAAGTTGTTTTGTTTTTCATTTTGCTTCGTTTTTGTTTTTAACACTGTGTCCGGCGCCTTCTCTCCCAATGTGCCTGATTAGAGGAGGAGGTGCAGGTCATTTACAATGTCTTGGAGCCACCAAGGCTACCTCAGTGGCTCCAAGACGTTTTAAAACCCCTGCACCATTCCCCCCAAAACTTTTGTTTAGCCACCGACGCAGGTGCAGATGGCCACAGCCATTGCTTGCTTCAGTGGATTAAAAAAAAATTAAAAAACACATGTTGGGAGGAATGGCACTGGGCTTTTAAACTTTTTAAGCCACCAAAGCAAGCAGCAGTCATGATGACCATCAACACTTGCTTTGGTGGCTAATAAAAAGCTTTATTAGCCTGATGGGAGTGGAGACACAAGGTTTTCAAAATGTATTGGAGCCACTGAGGCAGCCTCGGTGACTCCAATACATTTTAAACAATCCATGCCTTCCCCCCTCCCCAACGTGCCCAATGGGGGGAAGGTGCAGGTTCTTTAAAGTGGTTTTGCATAGGAATGGAATGAATTCCTATGGGAAACCTAACAAAAATGAAACAGAATGAATGGGAAATTTCCAGTTTGTTTTGTTTCGTTTTTCTTTTAAAATTGTTTCATTTTTCATTTCGTTCTGAAATGAAATGAAAAATAAAAAACCAAAACAGAAAAAAAATTCATTTCGTGCCCATCTCAAATCCAGTCTACATTCCTCTTATCTCTCCTTGTACCACTTTTCGATGGGCTTCGCTTTTTTGAAAAACAAATTTCTTCTTTTTGTTCTAGAGGTGGAGTTAATGCTCTGGTGCTTCCCATTTGCATGAGGATGTTTTGTAGGAGGCTCTCAGTAAGATGTTTTTGATTTCATATTGGGAGGAAGCAACCTTCATTGTAGCAGATTCACTAAAAAAAAAAAAAGCAAGCTGTTTATATACCAACCCATGGCACTTAAAGCACTCTTTGGGCAGTTTACAAGTAATTATGCAGGCTACACATTGTTCCCCCACCCCCAGCAAGCTGGATACTCATTTTACCAACCTTGGAAGGACGGAAGGCTGAGTGAACCTTGATCCTGCTACCTGAAATTGAACCCCATGTTGTGAGCACTTCAGTAAAGCAGTTTAGCCAGTATGCCATGAGGCTGTAAATCTGGCAAAAGACCTTATGAAGCAGGACAACTCTTCAGATAGGGGAAGCCATCTAAGAAAGTTTTACTGCCTTTGATAAAGTCAAAAATGGTGCTTTAAAATTGGTATTGGTGGTTTTCTTTGTAAGTTGCCAATACAGCAATATAAATTGCCAATGCACCATTGGTGGTTCATCAAAATTGCCACGCTGAGTTAGTTATATAGCAAAAGGTTTATTAAAGACAGATAGAGATACAACACAGGACACAGACAATACAGAAAATGGGTTAGCTTAAGGATCTGAGGCACAGCATACAGGCCAGACGGCCCTGCTGTCCTGGACAAAGGAGTAATCACATTTGATGGTTTTTATAGTTTTCTGTGTGATTCTATGATCTAAGGCTGACGTATTTAGTACGCATACACGTGCTTTCATGTGCTTGCTTATGTTTTTGGCCTATGGCCATCTGGCTACAAATGGTAGAATGACTTGACCCTATTTTGTTTGATTTCAAGTTGGTTCCTTGTTCCTGGATAACTGCCATATGTTGCTGTCAGCAAAACGACACTTCGGTACCATAAGATAGTGTAAACATGGGCCATCATGGCCTTGTCTTCCTAGCTTGGCTAACCGCAAGATATTTGCTGAGACTGGTGCCTTACGTACTGTAAGAGATTGGCGTCCACGGGCTGTGAGATATTGTGCTAAGTCCCAGCTGTTATGCCAAGTTTGCTGGGTCAATTTGACCTTGTACCCTGTCAGCACATTTGGGTCTGCTTATAATATATTTTGATTTTGAGACATGCTCACCCGTCCCTATCACCTTACAGATTAGCAATATGCCGTCTTCAAATGAGCCTGTGGTTAAACTGCTGTACTGCAGCTGTAACTCTGCTCATGACCAGGGGTTCAATTCCAGGTGGCAGGCTTGAGGTTCACTCAGACTTCCATCCTTCTGAGGTCAGTAAAATGTTTGCTCGACGGGGGCATATTAAGCCTGCATAATTATTTATAAACCTCCTTTAAGCACTATGCGATGGTAGTGGAACATTTTTTCCAGCCTAGTTGGAAATTGATTTGATAAAAATCTCAGTAAATTCCCCCTTCCTCTGGCACCAAGTGATAGAAAGTGGGATGTAAGTACCTCAACTCAAAGAACCATAATTTAAACTGAGAAATTTGCTTCCTCATTATGTGCTGATGACCACCACCTTAAATGGCTTTAAAGGGGAATTAAATAGCTACAGTAATAAAGGATGAACTATAAATATGATCTACTACTTGCAGAGTCAGATAAAACATCCCTCTCTGTATTAGCCACTGGAGAACAACATTGCTCTATTGCTTTCTATTTATGGACTTCCCATAGGAAATTGTTTGACCATTGTAGGGAGCAGGTATTGACTGGACTCGTCTGATTCAGTAAGACTATCTGTATGTTTTTGTATCCTTAACTAAGATAGTCCTCAACAAGAACTAGTCTATAAGAGTAATTCATGAGACAATTGATTTAGAAACAGGAGAGTAAAAACTAATATATTTTCACCATTCTGGAAGGAAGAGTTATAGGAATTACCTCTTTAATGCCTTATGAAAATCAACATACCAAACTCCAAAGGTAAATAGAACAAATTCAAGAAGCTCAAAAATAATGTGAGAGACAGCAGTATCAATAAGATTTATGACATTAGTCAAAGCCTGTTTATGATCACAAATAAGAGGCAGATTGCAATGCATAATTCTCAGTAGAACAATAGAAAGCTATCTGTAAATGTGCCCCTACCAAACTGTCTCTGTAAATACAGAGATATGAAAGAAAACAATCAATCGTTACAGATAGTATCTATTCCTCCGAGTAGAATAAAGAAAAGTTTATGACGATACGTCAGGTAAACATGGGCAAGTTGCTTCACAACAGCAAACCCATTATTACCATAGATTTGTTCTATAGAATCTGATCACATCCAGCAAAGTTACTTTGTTTGAACTACAACTCACAGAATACCCAGCTAGCCTGGCCAGTGGCTAGCCCATTTGAATGTCTATTGCCAATTTTAACTTGACTGCTATCGTATTTGCTGTATCCTATTTTACCCTTAATTAATTACAGTATTTGTTCATTTTAGTGGTCTAATATAGGTGTCAAATTCTTTTACATTTGTATCGTGTAATGGCAACATGGTTGCCTTTTGGTCTATTTTGCTCTGATTCTATGCCCACAACTGTCTACAATACTTTCCCAAGGCTTGATATTGTAGTGATATCTAAGGGAGAGAATTGTAATTAAGATCCTTATTGCAGTTGAACTGCAATACTATATATAGTTAAGACTCTGCTCATGAGCTGAGTTCAATCGTGGTGTGCTGAGGTAGTCAGCTTAAAGATGATTCAGCCTTCTATCCTTCTGATGTGAATAAATTGAGTACTCAGCTCAATTTGGGTGGGTGGGATGTGTAGCCTGCATAATTAAAAACTGTAAACCGCCCAGAGACCACTTTAAGTACTATGGGGTGGTATATAAGCAGCAATTTTTTGCTTTTGCTTTTTAATTAGAGTTGCCATGACTGCTGGTGGTGGCTGAAGAGGTAGGGGACTACTGTGTTTCTCTGGGTCTGTAGATAAGGAAACAAATCTTAAGGCAAACAGTGCTAAAACCAGAAGAAGCTTCATTTTGCTCTGTGTGGCTATTTTAATGCCTGGATATCGACCTTCCCTCCTTTTCCCAATGGCACTAGTGCTCATCATTCCACTGCAAAGGTGTCTGTATAACTGTTCTATGCATAATATTGCTCAGAAGGTAGTGAGGAAATTCATTGTCTGTATTAATCTTTTGTGTGTGCTTGTGTGCACACTAACACACTTTCACACACACAAACTATTTTTTTCCAATAAAGACATGAGGGTCTACCTCTTACGATTTCACAAGGGCACACTCCTGTATTGAAGTGTCAGCCTGAAACTTGAGGTAAAGGGAAGCTTCCGTCTTGCTAACCCTAACAGAAATCTAAGGCAGCCCATGCTGATATACTTTAGCCTTAACTGTGCCATAAGATCCTCACTTATATTTTTACCTCCCTTTTTCACACCTGCCAACTAGGTAATAGCCAATTGCCAGTACTCCATGGGTGCCACACAATGGGTAACCAAACAAGAACATGCTTCTCTGAGCCACTTTGAGGAACCAAAACAACATTTTTCAGAGTGTGAAACAGAGCACCCTTCACCCTCTTGGCACCTAATGCTGTGCTTCTAAGCACTGCTGTTACTGTATGAAGTAAAAGTGGTAATCATTTCAATCCCCATAGCCACATCTTTGAGGAATTTCAGAAAATGTAGTCTGACTGACTGACTGACTGACTAGTCTAGTGTAGCATATTTCGACTGGGAAAATCCATCTAACTTTCTGGTTTCTCAGAAGATCCTAGATGAGCTCAGGGGAAATGGGGAAAGCTGACATTGATAGGGAGGGGAGGGGGACAAAAACTGATGACATCATTGTCACTTCTGCCAAAAGGGTCCTGGGCCTTTAGACCTTATGAACCCAGGAGTCAAATAGTACTGATGGCAAGAAATGTGAAAGAACCTGCTTCCCTTACTTTTTTGGACTGCAACATAGTTCATTGAGGTGTTGCCTAGATACCCTAAGGACATCCAATCTCACCCGATTTCGGAAGCTAAGTAGGGTCGGCCCTGATTAGTACTTGGATGGGCGACCACCAGGGAATACCAGGTGGTGTAGGCGCCTGGAGTAGGAACTGGCAAGCCACTCCAGTATTCCTGCCAAGAAAACTCCATGGACATGGAGTCACGAAGAGTCGGTCACGACTGTAACGATACAACAGACACACACACACACACACACACACACACACACACACACACACACACACACACACAGTTCATTGAGAAAAAGGAGAATGAAGGGTAGTCAATGGGATCAAAGGATATAAAATAAGTTTAAAGAAACACAAACAGAATTGGGGGAAGGGATGGAGGGTGGCACCATCCCTTCACATAAATCAGGGGTGGAGGAATTCAGGTTCTGGAGCCATATCTCTGGATCCTCATCTACACCTCTGTGGTACCCAAGCAAGCCATGTTCTCTTCCTCATCATGACACCATTATTGAGTGATTTGCCCAGCATTTTGTCCCCATTCAGGGGGAAAAAACTAGAATGGCCTCTTTCTTAGTTAGGTAAGGGTTTTAATCCAAAATATGATGGTATTCTTGGCCCCATCCTTTTGGCTTTGATGTCTGCCATTACTGAAATACCCCCAAACTTCTCTGAAGATGAATTTGACTGTAGGCCTGAAGGTGGTTGTCCATTCTTGCTCACTTCTGCAGCTGTGAGATTGTGTGTAATTTTTCTTCATCAACAAAATAAAAGGATGTTCCAGATATAACAGTAACAACTATCCAAAACAGATAGAGCTACACAATACAACAACATGGAAGTAACATAACAATGAACTCTTCCCCACCCCCATCATTTGCTTTAAAATGAATGGGAGGATGATATTTTCATCTTGTTATCAGTCATGTTTTCACATATTAACAGAGGCATCTGTCTCCAGGCAGATTGAGTGGACAATGTCATGTGCAGCTCAAGGTCTGCTCCCACCGGTTGCATTCCTAGTGCATTTTAGGGTTTCCTAGTAAATGTTAGAACAGAAAGAATAAATCAGCCAAGAAAAGAATAAGGTGGAATTATGCAAAATACATTGTTCCACTGTTGCCGCCTGTAGAATCCATAAGGAAACTCTTGGATTTTACTTTTCATTAAATAACCTGTAGAAGAATCATAAGTCAGTGTTGAAAAATAGTTGTTTTTATTCTTTTTAACAAGAAAGACACTTATCTCCACTCAACCTGATCAAATGTTTCCAATTATGATCCAAAGCTACAGCCTTGGCTCTAAAGAAAGGCTCTTTAAAAAAAAAAGGAAGAAAGAAAGAAAGAAATGTGTCATTCTAGTACAGCTACAACATTATTTCAGGCTTTTTCTGTTACTGCCAGGCTGCAAGAGAAAGAAATCTGTCAAATGCTTTAAGAGGGTGATATTTTCCTCTAGGATCCTTCATGCTATGCTGTCGGAAAGCTGTCAAGAGAAGAGAATGAGGAAATGTGTTTTTGCCTGCTCTCAGCTCGGGTATCACTTAAGAACTGAGTATGTATGGTCACTAAGGGTGCCCATATCTTGGCTGATCCCAGCCAGTGCCATGGCTTCCTGCTGGTCTGTTCTCGGTTGCATTTGTCATATGTATTTGTTCCATTTCTATTTTGCCTTTCCTCCCTAAGCAGAAATCAGCACAGAAAGTTCTTCCCTCCCCCATTTTCTCCTCACAACAAGCCTCCAAGAGAAATCTGGTTGCTATATTAACTGGTCTAAAATCATCCTGTGAGTTTCATGGGTGAGGGGGAACGTCCAAAGACCCAATCCATCACTCTACAACAATGGGTCCCAGCCTTCAGTCCCCAGATGTTCTTGGACTACAACTCCCAGAAATCCTGGCCAGTACAGCTAGTAGTTAAGGCTTCTGGGAGTTTAAGTTCAAATTAATCTGGGGATCCAAGGCTGGGAACCATAGAGTGATGGATTGGGTCTTTGGACATTTCCCCTCACCCATGAAACTCACAGGATGATTTTAGACCAGTTAATCTAGCAACCAGACTTCTCTCAGAGGTTTGTTGTGAGGAGAAAATGGGGGAGGGAAGAACTCTCTGTGCTGCTTTCCACTATACCACCACTATACCACAATGCCCCCAATCTGCCTTAATGAGCCTTCCACCTTGCCCCATGTTGGCTCATAGGTCATCTGCTACCAGGTATCTCAAAATATTATTATACAGATTTCTCACTTCCCTAAGGAGTATATGTTCCAGGAGCACCAATTATATTGATGTGGATAGGAGAAAGGACCAGAAATCTAAATTGTTACTTTTTGGATATGAATTTATCCTGTAGTGTTTGCCCTCATCTTGTCCTTTGTTTTGGGTGACAATATATCTTGGGTTGGCACTTCTCTTTCTTCTTCTGTATCAAGACACATACAAGATGAGCCTAGGTAAGCGATTTAGTGTCATAAAGAGCACAAAAATCTACTGCCCCCATGTTCAGAAATGAGAGAGAGAAATGTCTTTCCATCCTCATGTGTGGTTAGTTTGCCAAATTCAGAAACTCAAACCATCCCTCCATAGCTCTTTCTCAGGGCCAGACTTTCCATTAGGAAATGAGGAGACCAACTGTGAAAGCAAATGCTTGAGGTCCAAAGCAACAGCCACCCTTAGTTTGTGAAGATTCTCAGTCATTCAGGTGAGGTTATGTGGGAGTTGAGTCATGGTAACTGGACTTCTTTTCATAAGAACATAAGAACAGCCTTACTGGAACAGGCCACAGCACATCCAGTCCAGCATTCTGTCTCACACAGTGGCTCATCATTTGCTTCAGGGTATTCCCAAGCAGATGTCTTCACCTGCTTATGACTCCCCACAAATGGCATTGAGAGATAACCTGCATATCTCTCCAACCCAGAGGTTGTCCTTAGGCGTCCATAATGATAGCCATTGATACCCTTGTTCTCCATGAAATTGTTTATTCCTTTCTTAAAGCTGTCATGGCTGACAGCTGGCATCACTTCTGGCAGGGAATTCCATAGACCAGTGATTATCTGGGTGAAAAAGTACTTTCTCTTATTTGTTTGAGACCTAGCACCCAAATGTTTCATAGAGTGTCCCCTAGTTCCAGTGTTGTGCAATAGTGAAAAAAGTTTTTCCTTATCTACTTTGTCCACACCGTGTATGATTTTATAAACTTCAATCAGGTCACCTCTTAGGTGCCACTGTTCAAGAGTGAAGAGGCCCAGCCATTGCAGCCTCAGATGGTAAGGAAGGTGTTACAGTCCCCTAATCATTTTGGTTGCACTCCTCTGCACTTTTTCCATTTCCATAATATCCTTCTGGAGGTACTGTAACCAGAACTGTACACAGTACTCCAGACAAGGCCTCACCATAGACTTATAAAGTCACCTTAGTTGTTCCTCCTGAGATCCCTTCTCCTGCAAGACATAGAAGGGTTAACCCATATTTTTCTCCATCCCCAGAACTAGCCAGTGCTTCCAGTGTGGATATGATTTAATCAACTTCCAATCTAATCACCCGATTTACATAAAAGGGAAAGGTGTTATCCAGTCTTTGGCTCAGGCAGGAAATAAAGGCAGAGTTGCCATCCTCAACAAGTGTATATTGTTCATTTCTTTTTTCTTTCTCTCTTCTTCATACAAACGTTGCCACTTACATATGTGCCTTGACAATATAATCCTTGGTTGAGGGTTTGAGGAAAAAGCAGGGGTTTTGCCTTCAGAGAAAACTTTCTAAAACTTACAAAATCTACTGATCATGGTGATCCTGGCTATAGGATTTTGAGAGTTGTAGTCCAGGAAAGTACATTTTCCAAGCTCAGGAGAAAATTTATGCTCCATTTCAAAATGCTCACTCTCAGCGACACAGTTGGTACAACCAGCTATCTCCATTGACTCTTTGGAATTCATGGAACCTCAACAGAACTTCTGCTATTGTCCAAGTGAAGTTGTGGGTTGTTATGATTGGAGGGCACTCTAATCTTTTCTTTGAGCCTTTGCTGACAAACTCCCAAAGGGATGGACATGTGGGTCAAGAGGAAATCAAGATCTGAAAGCAAAGATGATGAAACTGAGGTGATCCTACTGCTGAGACATCACGAGAAAGCACGATTATCTGGAAAAGGCAATGATGCTGGGAAAAGTTGAAGGCGGCAGGAAAAGAGGAAGACCAAATATAAGAAGACTTGACTCCCTAAAGGAAGCCATGGCCTTGCGTTTAGAAGAAGAGAGCAGGACTGTTGAGTGTAGGATGTTTTAGAGATTCCTCGTTCACTGAGTCACCATAAGTTAGAAGGGAATCAGTGGCACGTAACAACAAATCCAGGATTGCTTGTAGTCTGCAGCTGCATATGCTGTAGTTGCCAGTGGATGCTGCAGCTCCTGGATGTAATGCAGAACTGTGTGTGACAAATGGCTGTCCCAGGATGTGGGAAGTTCTGATGAGGAGCTCTTGAAGTGGACTCTTCCAGTCATGTACTTTAATTTGGAGGAGGCACAGCTCAGTTCCCATAATATCATCACAGCATCCCCATCACTGGATATTAATTAGTGTCTTCTCTGAATTGGAATATGGAGGTGTCTTTTTGTTGAGCTAGTAGAGCCAAACTCTCAGGGATGGAGTGAGTGCTGCTACACAATTTCTATTCTTTCTGCTGGTATGATTTTGGATACTTGTTTGGAATGTATAGGACTACAACTGCATTACAGTAGGGTAACAACAGCCTAGTTCTGGTATGAAATGACCAGCACAGCTGGAGTTTAGAACCGGTCTGAAAATTGATATCTTAGCATGTTGTTGCTGTTCAGTCGTTCAGTCGTGTCCGACTCTTCGTGACCCCATAGACCAGAGCTCGCCAGGCCTTTCTATCTTCCACCGCCTCCTGGAGTTTTTTCAAATCCATATTGGTTGCATCGATGACACCGTACAACCATCTCATTGTCTGCCATCCTCTTTTCCTTTGGCCTTCAATCTTTCCCAACATCAGGGACTTTTCCAAGGACTCCTCTCTCGTCATGAGGTGGCCAAAGTACTGGAGACTCAGCTTCAAAATCTGTCCTTCCAGTGAGCATTCGGGGTTGATTTCTTTCAGGATGGATTGGTTTGATCTCCTTGCAGTCCAGGGGACTCTCGAGACTCTTCTCCAGCACCACAGCTCAAAAGCATCAATTCTGCGGCGATCAGCCTTCATTATAGTCCAGCTTTCACTTCCATACATCACTACTGGAAAAACCATAGCTTTGACTATCCTGACCTTAGTTGGCAAAGTGATGTCTCTGCTCTTTAGGATGCTATCTAGGTTTGCCATTGCTTTCCTCCCCAAGAAGCAGGCGTCTTTTTATTTCGTTGCTGCACTCGCCATCTGCAGTGATCAAGGAGCCCAAGAAAATAAACTCTAATAAACTCTGTCACTGCCTCCATTTCTTCCCCTTCTATTTGCCAGGAGGTGATGGGACCGGTGGCCATGATCTTAGTTTTTTTGATGTTGAGTTTCAGCCCATTTTTCCACTCTCCTCTTTCACCCTTATTAAGAGGTTCTTTAATTCCTCCTCACTTTCTGCTATCAGAGTAGTATCATCTGCATATCTGAGGTTGTTGATATTACTTCCGGCAATCTTAATTCCGGCTTGTGATTCATCCAGACCTGCCTTTCGCATGATGTACTCTGCATATAAGTTAAATAGGCAAGGTGACAGTATACAGCCTTGCCGTACTTCTTTCCCAATTTTAAACCAGTCAGTTGTTCCATATCCAGTTCTGACGGTTGCTGCTTCTCCCACATATAGATTTCTTAGGAGACAGATAAGGTGGTCAGACACTCCCATTCCTTTAAGAACTTGCCATAGTTTGTTGTGGTCCACACAGTCAAAGGCTTTGGCATAGTTAGTGAAGCAGAAGTAGATGTTTTTCTGGAACTCTCTGGCTTTCTCCATCATCCAGCGCATGTTGACGATTTGATCTCTAGTTCCTCTACCCCTCTGAAATCCAGCTTGCACTTCTGGAAGTTCTCTGTCTACATACTGCTAAAGCCTGCCTTGGAGAATTTTGAGCATAACCTTGGTAGCATGTGAAATGAGTGCAATTGTGCGATAGTTAGAGCATTATTTGGTGTTTCTTTTCTTTGGGATTGGGATGTAGACCAATCTTTTCCAGTCCTCTGGCCACTGCTGGGTTTTCCAAATTTGCTGGCATAGCGTGTGCAGCACCTTTACAGCATCCTCTTTTAAGATTTTAAGGAGTTCAATTGGAATGCCATCACCTCCACTGGCCTTGTTGTTTGCAATGCTTTCTAAGGCCCACTTGACTTCACTTTCCAGGATGTCTGGCTCCAGGTCAGCAACTACGCTATCTTGGTTATCAGGGACATCCAGATCTTTCTGATATAATTCCTCTGTATATTCTTGCCATCTCTTCTTGATCTCTTCTGCTTCAGTTAGGTCCCTACCACTTTTGTCCTTTATCATATCCATCTTTGCATGAAATGCCCCTTTAATATCTCCAATTTTCTTGAATAGATCTCTGGTTTTTCCTTTTCTGTTGTTTTCCTCTACAGTGGAACCTTGACTTACATGCTGCTTGACTTGCAGCATATTTGACTTGCAGCAAGAAGGGGCCTCTTTGACTTGAGTCGCAGGCTTTGACTTACATCTCGGAGCCCTGGCGCAAGGCACAGGAATCAGGCAGCAGCCACGACCCAGCATCGCAGCTGCCACCTCCAAACTGCTCCTACCTTCTTCCTCTCCTCCAGCAGCGGCGGCTTCGGTGAGGCCAGCTCCAAGCACCTGGAGCTGGTTCTCGGCCTCACTGAAGCCTCCGCTGCTGCCAAAGTAAAAGAAGGGCCGGGAGCTCGGGGCTGGCCTTGCTGGTTAGACATTCGGCTCAGTCTTGTAAAAAATCTGGCTGCAGAATTCTGGTCCACAATGGAAGCATTTTAGTTGGGGAGCTGTACAGTTGTGGGACTCTAATGGTAAGCATAGAGTTGTTCAGAACTTGGAACGTAAGGTTAAAAATCAGTAAAACTTAAATGTTAGACATTGTTGCTATGATCATTAAAAAGTGGAGGTGTGTAACTTGTGGACTATAATTCCACTGCCTCCTCCTCTCTTTGAAGAGACATTTCATTTACATCCCCAGAAGGAATCTCCTATCCCAGTCAAATTTGTGTTAAATTGCTGTTGGGGTGTGTGTGTCTTTTTCATCATCTGGAACGGATTAATCCGCTTTCCCATTACTTTCTATGGGGAAAGTTTGTTTGACTTAAGGCATGTTTGCTTTATGTCTAGACCTCTGGATTGGATTAATGACGTAAGCCAAGGTTCCACTGTATTTCTTTGCACTGTTCGTTCAAGAAGGCCATCCTGTCTCTCCTTGCTATTCTTTGGAAGTCTGCATTCAATTTTCTGTATATTTCCCTTTCTATATCTTAGCATACTTTGCTATTTACTATAGGGCAGAGACAGGCAACCTTCTGCCTGGGATAATCTGAATCACTCCTATTCCACATCCAAAGATGGCTGCTAACCAGACAAGATCTGCTGTTTATACTACCATGCTGTCAACATGGAGAAGAAACTGAGGTTTAGAACTTCACTAATAGAGATGGGCACGACTTAGCGGTATTTTCGTTTTCGTTTTCGTTTTTCGTTTTCGTTATGGAAATGAAACGAAAACAAAAATCGGCTCCAAAAGGGACCGAAAACGGAAACGAAACGACTAATTTCGAGCCAATTTTCGTTTTTCGTTACTGGAAAAGCACTCAATGGAGCTAAATGGGGAGAAACGAAAAAATTTTCATTTTCGTTTTCGTTTTTTCATTTTCGTTACGTAACGAAACGAAAACGAAAAATTTTGAAATTAGCCCACGAAAACGGAAACGAAACGACTCAGACCCTAGCCGAAAACGAAAACGAAAACAAAACTTTTTTTCTGAGTCGTGCCCATCTCTATTCACTAAACTTTTAGTAAAGGTCCATATCCCTGATGTTCACATTGGCTTATGTTTTGATGTTGGAAAGTATGACCTACATAAAAGGGAACAAGAGGGAGGGCTTAGATCCACATTAAGACTCCCTTTTCACTGTGGAGTATTTCTGGAAACTGTGCAGCAATCCCTTTAACACACCAAAGCTGCAGAACAGAGTATTCCCACAAGACATCACCTCAGAGGGAAGAGAAAAGGAAGGAGGAAAGGGCAGGGAGACAGAGAGGAAGGAAGGAAGGATACTTCTGTCAGCAACAATTCATTATGTTGCAATGTGAAGTATGTCAAACATCGCTAGCTGTTTCCTAAAACTTAAGGGGCAACCTTAAATTGTTAATCACTGCACCACATCAAAAGCACACATGATAGAGGTGATGCAGCAAACTGAACGATATTATTTCAACCCCAGCAGGAACATGTATTCTTTCTTTTCATCACAGTACAACTGTGCAAACAGAGCTTAAGTCCAGTTCAACTGATGAAAGGTTCTCTGCAGCCTGTCGGGAGCAGGTGGTTTCATTGGCACTGCTTTGACTACTGTCAGAGAAGCCTCCGGGGAAACCCATGTTTGCTTCTGTTCGGAGAAAATAGCAGGCATGACTCACAGCAGAAACCTCATAGACCTTATTATTTGTCGCCTGGTTGTATTTACACATCAATAACAATGTCCCAGAGTACTACACAATGTCTGGACAATGAGAGACATGGCCTCTGACACATCAAGATTACACTATAAAACCCTGGAGAGAGAGAGAGAGAGAGAAATCTTTGTTTAAACCATTGACCCAAAGCTTATTAGAGTAATAACCTATTATGAATGAACAGCTATTCCACAAGACCACAAAATTCCCTGGATGCACATTTTTCTTGGGAAACAACAGCCAATGTGAACAGTTGAATAGAACATCAGAATTTAGAAAAACAGTCTGTAGCCCCCTTCAAATATGCTAGGACCTACCAGGGAGCAATACCCACCCACCCCCCCAAAAAATAGCTGCTTTGGAGCATTTGACAGAATATGTTTTGATTGGGCCAGAACTAGTTAGCATGCCATGGAAAACACAGCTCCCTTAGAATTCAAATGTGCCTATTTATCTTACAACAAGCTTACATCAAGTTTCCATATTAAGGAGTAATACAGATTACATTGAGGTTAATTCCGATGCTTCTCTCTGAAGCAGTCTCTGTTCTTCAGGATATTTATTTATTTATTTGGAGCATTTATATACTGCTAAACCTTTTTCCATTCAGGAACTCAGGGCGATTTACAATAAAATGGCTAAAAACTACAAACAGGCACAATAACACAGCAAAACAATAAGAATAAAAATAAAAAATAAAAGGCAAGATAAAAATAGCAGATGGCTAGGAGGGAAACCCTTGGCGGGGAGCTGCAGGTGAGTTTTAAAAAAGTACAAAATTAAACAGAAATAAGGTCACCATATGCCTCCTTATAAAGCAGCATTTTCAGTGCCTTTTTGAAGGCGGGCAGGGACTCTGCAAGGCGCAGCTCACTCGGGAGTTGATTCCAAAGAGAGGGGCCTACAACCTGCAGATGATAACCTGCTATCCATTTCATAGAACCAAATGAACCCTTATTTTATTATTTTAACAGGAATACATTGTGGGTGACATTTTCAGCTTGCCTGGATAAAGGATAGTTCCCATAAGGTCTCAGAACTTGAAACCAGACTGAAGACTGGTGATTCCCCACTGCTCATATCTGCAGTGCAGTTCCAAAATGATGGTGATTTTCCTCTGCCAATTACAAGCTAATGTCCAATGTCTATTTCTGGCCTACGGAACGGAACCCCAGGATGTTTACATAAAGGAAGCTATATGCAAGATGACTTTCACCCAGAATGGAAAGGTTGGCTTATGGTACAACTGAACATGAACAAACAGATAGATAGAGAACTAGAGTGTATGCAGAGCACAGAGATGAAGTAATGTTAAATTTATCAAAAAGTGAATTAGGTGAGCTTGGAAACCTAGCTAAAATAGACCTCTTAGTGATATACAGTAATGATATGATATGGGTTTCATCCACACAAGTTGTAGAAGGAGAGAAGAAAGTGGAAAATTTAAGTAATTATATCGCCAAAGGTGAGTTTGAGAATGCTGTGTATCTTGGTTTTAGAATCATTCCCCAGACTCACCACCAAAGACTCACCACCAAGTTCCCTGAGCTCCTTGCCCTCTGAAGATGCCAGCCACAGAGTTTGGCGAAAGGTCAGGAAGAAAAACTTCCAGAACATGGCCAAACAGCCCGGAAAACTCACAACTATCAGATCCCGGCCATGAAAGCCTTCAAGAATACATCACTACCAAATGTTTATTTTCTGAAGGTATAAGATATTGCAGGTAAGGAATGCCTTCTTAAATTATACCATTGCCCACCTAGCAGTTTTGAGCTCACGTGCTTCTCCAATCATGACAAAATATACTAAGGGCATACATGATACTGTATGGTTCTGTTCTCTCTTAGCCATCTTTATCCATCAATATGGTATATGCAGAGCAATCCTGGATTTCTCCAGGTAATCCAACATACCAAACTGCAGTGTTTAGAAGCGTAACTCTTTTAGACTACAGTTGCAATGCTGGCGGAAGGATTCTGGGCAGCATTTAGTCTGTGGAACTCCCTGCCACAGGATGTGGTGATGGCATCTGGACTGGATGCCTTCAAAATAGGATTGGACAGATTCCTGGAGGAAAAGTCAATCATAGGTTACAAACCATGATGGAGATGTGTAATCTCCAGGCTTAAAACTGGGGTACTTCAAGGGCCAGATGCAGGGGAGTGGTATCAGGAGACAGATATCTAGTCTTGTGCACTCCCATACATATCTGGTGCGGCTACTGTGAGATACAGGAAGCTGGACTAGATGGGCCTTTGGCCTGATCCAGCATGGCTCTTCTTATGTTCTTATGTTCTTATCCACAAATGTTTTTCTAAGCTCTGAAAAAATGACCAGTCCTATTCCTGGTCCCACCTCCCATTTAAGTCCACTGCTATGAATCTCAAAGGTAAACTGCCATTAGTGAAGAGGATGATGCTGTTTTTAGTTATTCACCCATTGTGTGATTTGACACATGGCAATCTGCCATGCTACAAAATATGGATGGTCCTCATGTTATTCTAGTTGCATATGAGAAACAGCAATATGTTATATCTTTTGGGTTTAATACAGTCGTTATTAGATGAAATGAGCATGCAATAAGTGAGCTTCCAGGTTCTCTAGAACTCTTCTTCAGACATAGATACATGGTTCAAAGTTTGCGGATAAAGGAAAAAGCAAAGTGTAAAAGCAAACCAGCCATATGTGATATCCATTTTTTTAAGACAGGTGGCTAATAAGTTAAAAACATAGTTTGCAGATTCAGGGAATTTCCATTTGGCTATCCCCCCCCCCCGACATCAGGATCGTACACTCCAAATATTACTTTTCTCTTTGAGTGCAACAAAAACAGGATTTCTAATAATAATCAATGTTGGTTTGATGATTTTTATGTTCTTCTCTAGATACCAGCACCTCCAGGTATCAATACCTTTTTCTGGTTAAAGGACTACATAATGTGAGGATTTATTTATGTGTTCATTTATTTTAAGCTGGTTTAGGGCCCAAAGCAATCTTCAGCAATTAAAAGACAGTATTTAAGCTAATAAGAGTGAATATAGAACACTAAAATGGTCAATGAATACAGTACCAAAGAAACATAAGCAACACCAAAACAAGTTCAAAGTAGTAGCAGGACAACAATCTATTTTGGAAACCTTACTCAGCAGCCATTCACTCAGGGAAGGCTTGCCTAAAAAGGAAGGCCTTTACGTACTTGAGGAAGGGCGGTACAGACAAGGCCAACCTAGTATCCTGTGGGAGGAAGTTCCAAGAGTATGGGATCAGCAACAATGAATGCCTTCTCCTGTATTCCCACCAAATGCTCCTATGAAGGTGGCAGGACTGGGAGGAGGACCTCTCTTGATCTTAACATTCATGCAGGCTCAGAAGGGGAGATGCAGTCCTTAAGATGGCTCAAGTCCAAGACATTCAGGGCTTTATCAGTTAGAAGAACCACCACTTTAAATTCTGCCCAGGAACAGAACGAGAGCCAGTGGAACTGTTGCGGCAGGGTGTTGTGGGATCCTCTGTGACCAGCCTGAGTTAGCATTCTAGCTGCCACATTTTGGACTTGCTGAAGTTTCCAAACACATTCCCGAGACAGCCCCATATACAGTAATCCAGCTGGGATGTAACCAAGGCATGTGCATTCTTTCCAAAGGAGACCTTTCCAGGAATGGGGATAGCTGGCACAGCAGTTTTAACTGTGCAAGGGCACTTCTGGATACCACTAAATCCTATTCACCCAGATTCAGAAATAAACCCACATTGTGCTGTTCATTATCAGATTGGATAAATTACTCTTAAGCACTACAACTCCCGGAATGCACCAGCCATCAAGGCCATCTCTGCACGTGATTGGCTAAGAGAAATGGCTAAATCTCAGGCTCCTTTAACTTGAATGACATCTCTACCTCTTGATCTTAGTGGCATAACAAAAACTGCCATTCATTTCCTTTCTTTTTATAGACACCTGTCAGCATCTCCTAAGTCAATATTAGCTCTGTCTCCAGTTCAGGAGTAGTACATCTGTATGAAGGGCATTTGTTTCTGCCTAGGTTCTCTTGTCTGGAATGCTTTAAAACTCTGTTCTAGGCACATAAAAATGTGGTAGATGATGCTTAGTAAAAATCTGTACTTGTCAGGATCTCCTGCTTCAGTACTAGCTTCTTCCTTGTGTCAGAATCCCATATATGGAACAACATCTCCCTCTCCAGGTCAGGCATAGTTTAAAATATAATTAATATTATGGCGACTTCAATTCCTATGACCAAATGTTGTATAACTTGCCAAAGGAGGACCTGCAGTCTTAAATTAAGCATTCAAATTGCATTTTGTTTTCCGATATCCTGATCTCTCTCTTGGCATACATACAGCATATATATGCAAGAACACCTTGCATCCCTTTGTTGTTTCTAAGTAACACGCTACCTTGGTTTTCATGCAAAGGTGATCATGGCATGCTTATTTTTTATCTCCACCACCATTCATCTTTTCTTAAAATATTTCACAAAGAGGAGAATGCCATAAGGCAGCTCCACCCACAGGGCTATTTTCAGTCCAAGTGTAGGCGCCAGGGTAGCTGCAGAAAGATGAAGAAAAATGTAATAGAAAAGAAGGAAAAACGCAGCATCCTCAGCCATCTTGCAGTGTTGCATTAAGACTACCACCGAAATTATACATGATCCAAGAAGGAGGTCCAAAAAAGAAGAAAGGATGATTGGAGAAACAAATATTTTCCAAAATAGGATGATAAATTGTGACATAGCGCTGGCTTCACTTTTCTCCTGCACCTGCACAGAAGATATGGGCCTAGGGCTTACAAGGAAAGAACTGCATTATTATAAACATTTGACCTATAAACATTTCTCAGAAGCTGGTTTTTGAAAAACATTTATAGATTTTATTCTTCCTTTTTCTTGTTCATTTAGAAGCAGAGGATCGTTTTGCAGTATGCTTTCCCCCCCCACACACACACACACAGTTTTGCACCACTGGTGTACACACACGACAGATACAAGGCTTTACTTAAAATTCTCATTCTTTAGATTCATTTTCCTTCACAGAGCCATTTTCAACAAGTTACAGAAGGCAGCTAAAGCTCATGCACTGCCAAGCCAAATGGATCTGACAAACCTAGTGTGTTGGGCCAATTTGAGCTAGATTAACCCCCTGCTTTTTTCTGCCTACCTGATAATGGAAGAACAGGGAAGGACTCAAACAATCCATGCGGGACATGGTCAACTATGTTCATCTTGGCAGGTCACAAACTATTCTGATCTCCTGTAGAGTAATTCTTGGAACTGACTTGTAACGTGGTGCCAAGATAGTCACTGTAGATCCTTTACAGAAATACCTCTTCTGTAGTGAAAAACCCTATTCTCATAAGATTATACCATACTGACAGTCTGGCTGGTTTCTATATAATGAATGGTGAACTGGCAATATCTTGTCCTTTCTCTCAGTGAGCTCTGACCTTGCCTATGTATTTAAGAAAAGTGTTCTGCTTATATACCACCAGATACCACTTCCAGTAGTCTCTGGGAAGTTTGCAGTTTAATTACAGTATGCAGGCTACACATCCCCACCCCCACCCACAGCAAGCTGGGTACTCATTTTAGCAACCTCAGAAGACTAGAAGGCTGAGTCAACCATGCTATCTAGGATCGAATCCCAGGTTGTGAGCACAGTTTTCCCTGGAGTACAGTACAGGCATTTAACCACAGCTCCACGAGGTACCAAGATAATTAGAAGTGGTAGGCTATGCTTGGTTTCATTTGTGACAAAGAAGTGCACATAGGGGTACCCAAGGCTTATTGTGGGGTGCACATCTGCTCATATTCCAGTCCTCATATTTATTTGTGTATTTATTATATTTCTATGCCATCCATCTAGCTACAAGGCTACAGTTTGCAGTTAATACAGATCCACAACCAAAAATAAATAAGTGAAATTCCTAGAGACTCTGGGCTTATGTTGGAATGAAGCTTTTTGTTACACACATTTTAATAACATGCAAGAAGATAATCTTCCTCTCAAATGGATTTCTGATATAGAGTAGCCCAGTGTTTATTTTTGGTGTTGTGTGTGCAAACCTTATCAATAGGTGAATCAATAGATGAATCATTGAGAACATTTTGTTCGTAATGAGTGATGTTCCATATGAACCTACTCCTGGAGCACTGTATTTAATGTCATATGCATGATTTGTGTGAGTGGTCTCAAAATATTTTGCTTCTTTTGGCAAAGGGCAAGATGACAGCTCCCCTCCCCCAAAACACTATGTCATTTACACCGGTGAAAAGGGTGGCAGGCTAGTCTTCCAGCAGCCTGGGCTAGTGGCGATGGCAGATCCACCGCTGCCGCTTGCCTGGGCTGCTGGCAATCATGCACGCGCTTGCTTTGCACCCCCCCCCCCGTGCCAGTTGGAGCGAGTGCATGGCTGCACAGGTCACCTCTTCCAAGGGGCGACCTGCATGGAGGTGGCAAAGGTGGTGGAGGAGGAGGTTGGAGAGGGAGGATAGCTGTGTCAGGCCCCAGGCGGGTTGGGGGGGGGGGAAGAGCACCTTTTAAAAAAGTATTCCAGTAGCCCAGGCAAGCATTGGTGGCAGATCCACCACTGCTACTTGCCCAGGCTGCTGGAATACTTTTTTTAAAAGGTGCGCTTCCCCCCCCAACCACCCAGGAAGGTGCAATCTCTGCAACCATACACACACCTCCCTTGCACCCGCCTACGCCAGCTCAAGCAGGTGCAAGGGATGTGTGTGCATGGTCAGTTTTCCCATAGGAATGCATTCAAATCCGTTTCTTCTGGAATGGATTAATTGATTTTAAAGCATTCCTATGGGAAACCGTTGCATTACTTACAATTTTTCCTACTTACAAGCATGTGCTCGTAATGGATTAAATTTGTAAGTAGAGGTATTAGTGTACTAACCCTCAGGCACTTTGGGCTGGAAAAAAATAGACCTTGGCCTGTTCAAAGTTAGACAGCCCTGGCCTACATAGTTCCATCCTCCAAAATGAAAAATGTAATCAGCACATCACTAGAAGTGGGAATGATCTATCATCTGTGAAGATTTTCAGTCATCCAAGTGAGGTTATGTGGAAGTTGAATCATGAGAATGGGACTTCTTTTCTTCTGAGATCAAAACATTTTCCTACTCATCCAACCAGCTTCATCAGTCTGAGGAAAGTTAGTGGTAAGAATTCCAATTTCTAGTTCACCTTAGTTTCACATCACCCTGGTCTGAGTAGGCTCGTTAGGTGGACGGTGGCCTGAATAGGCTTATTGAGTGTACAAAGTCCAGATATCGTGACTCAGCTTCCAGATGGGAATGATTGACTTGACAGCTTGGTAGTTTAAGTGTGTGCCTGGGGAGGCAGAGGTTCGCCGTTTGATTTCCCACTGTGCAGGGGCTGGACTTGATAATCCATAAGGTCTCTTCCAGTTCTGCAGTGATTGATGATGATGATGATGATGATGATGATGATGATGATGATGATGATG
>JAHTLZ010000129.1:79996468-80037304 GCA_023846285.1 Phrynocephalus versicolor | reverse complement strand
CTATCTATCTATCTATCTATCTATCTATCTATCTATCTATCTATCTAACTGCTTCTATCCGAAGAATTGGGTACAAGGGCAATTCTGCTTCCCTGCTTTAGCCTCCAGTACATGCTAAAAAGTGCTCTAGTGGGCTGGAAAGCAGGTTTGGGGAAGGCATGAAAGGGAAATAAATGGAATCCCAGTGGGCATAGGGAGCACAACATTTCTAGAGGAACATTCTTTATACAGTAGAGGCTGACACTGGGAGCAAGAAACACAGACTGAAAGCTGAGATACCATACAATCATAAATAAACTGACATTAACAGAAGTCATCTCCCCGCCTTTAGTGTTAGATGGGTCTAGGTACTTTCAGTCCCTAAAGGGAGATGATCTATTTGCATATCACAACACAAAAGTGATTATTAACTTAGCCCGCTGAGTTAGAACAGAATGTGAGCCCTCCTTCAGCTAACACCCTTTATTCATTTATGTATTTATTTGTGGACATTATGCTTCTCCCAGAGTGGCTGACAAAAGGTTAGAGTTTTACTGAAATAAATTAAAACAGACATTTGAAAACAAGAGCATATAAAACCAACCAACAGAAACAAAACAAATACCCAGCAGCAGTAAAAATCAACTTGTCAGTTCCTCAGCTGCTATTAACCTGGATGGTCACGGCACTGGGCAAACCCTCCACATCAAGCATCCAAGCCCATCCACCCTTGGCCCATGAGGGCTGAACCTGCTCCATGCTAAAAGTTCTCGCTTGAGAATTGTGTTTGTGAGCCAGGCACCATCTTAGGTGATGGTGACATGCAAACAGTGGGTTTTTTTTCAAGAGCAACTGTGGATGCCCCTATCTGGAATGAGGAGGAATGACAAGGACAGGAATGCAGCTGGGGAGGAGGGGCAAGTAAAGGTTCCCTCACACATTCATCATTAGATGAGAGGATGATTTTGAAAGCCCCCTTCACAACCTGTGACATGCTCCACCTGGAAGAGTCCTCATAACACAACATTTTTTGGGGGGTGGGAGGATTTTGCTTCCTAAAATGTTTTGTGGATTGTGACAGGTTTCTGATGGGTATGTGCAAAAACAGCTTTGATTTCGCTACCTTTCGTAGGAACTCTGAGAAGCAGACAGTTAACTGTTTACCAACAACATATTTAATTGTATTTATGTTACTAATACACTATTAAGTGCAACATAATTGAAAGTGTTTTGCTTCTAATTTTCATTTGTATTCAACATTTGTTACATCACTTTGCAGTGTCCAACAGTAGTCAGCAAATACTGATGGATTCCACTCACCCTGGCATCGTTTTCTATTGTACCAATGTACTGGTGAAACGTTTCACCATGTTTGTCACTGACAGCACCAAGATTTGCAGGGAAGAAGTCCAAGTGTGAGTGGAGGAAATGAATCTTGAGTAACCTGTTTCACTTCATTGTTTTGTAATCCTTTGAGAAGTTTGTAATTCTTCTTTGAGAAGAATGTAATGTAGAGCTCTGTAATTGCCAATAAAATTGTCAACAATTTTGAAAGCTTTCCAAGCAATCTTTTCTGGCCCAACCAACAGAACTTTGAACTCCTTATACATGCCTGATCTGAGAGCCAAAAAAAAAATGTCCTCTTTGATCTTGCCCTCAGATATACTTGGGAACATTTTTCTTAGATATCAAAAACCTTCACCTTCTTTGTTCATTGGTTTTACAAAGCCATGTCCCAATTTTATGTGAAGAGCAGGCAAAAAAAAATCTTTGTTTGGTCAACAAGCAGTTCATGCACCACAATTTTTTTGTCCCGGAACTAACTTTTTATGAAGTAGCCAGCTCTGTCTACAATAATGTGACTGTTTGGCTTGACTACCTTATTCACAGATGAAACAACAGTACTTTGTATAGCTGAGCTGCAGTCCCAGTAGCAGAGTCATGACGTTCAGGTCTCCACAGATATTCCAGCTGAACTTGCTGTATTTGATGTCCTTCAGCAACATTTCCATGTTCTCATTGGTTTCTTTCATGTGTGCTGCATAGCCCACACATATTGAAGGTTAAACATGGCCACTGTGTAACAGAACAGCTTTGAGGCTTAACTTTGATGAATCAGTAAAGAAGTGCCACTGTGGCAGACCATGGTCACAAACCAAAGCAGAGAACAATCCTCTGATGTCTACACAGACACAGAGACTGTCAACTTGTGCTAAGAATTTGTTTAAATCATCTTGGTGATTCCAAAAACAAACATCTTCATACCAGGTGACAGCAAACACCATTCCTGCAGTCTCGAACCCAGCAATTTGGCTTTTGCTTTTGACAGACTCCAAATCTCTGACCAGATCATTAAATGCTGTTTTATAAGATGTGGATTGCCTGAGGAGCATAGTTCAAACTCTGGATCAATGTCATTGTCAGTTCCCCTGCACTGCAGTTTCTTCATCTGGTTCATCTAAGGTCCATTCCTCTGATGGTTTCAGAATTGGAAGACTGTTGTCATGTGGCACAGGTCTCATTGCTGAAGGCATATTAGGGTATTCAACTGACCTTGTTTTTGGCAGAGAACATAGATACATTTTTAAAGAGGTGTTACAGAGGTAACTGTCAGTCACATGGTCTTTTTGTTTGCACCATACCATCTGGACAGCAAACGGCATTTTCTTTTGAGTGCTTCTGAGCCAAGCTCTCAGACAGACACCACAAGTTGCACAACAAATGTGAGGCACCCGTTCTTTTCTTGGTCACCAATTTTATAGCCAAAGTCCATAAGATAGGCATTCTTCACAAGAGCAGTAACCGAGTGCCTCTGATGAATAAGTGTATAATCACCACAAATATGACATAATGCATTGCAACTGTTATGACATCGATGACACCAATCATCCTGCAAAACATATAACATCTACATCACTTGTTGCAGTGCTATATTTTGAAACAATACATACATATCATAAGGTCTATATGAATTCAATGAGCAGCATTTTTGTATGCAAGCCAATTTTATAGCCTGCTGAGACAATTTCAAGCTGGCTCCAGACTGCCAAGGCATGCCTGGGCTGCATACTTCCACAGAACAGCTTCCAACCTGGCCTGATTTCATGCCTGGACATGGTCAGACTGCACAAAACATTGTTCATAGGTCTCTTACAGAAATGAAATTTTGGATGCAAATATAGGGGGGGAATGACAAAACTGATGATTTCAATGAAACTGTATGTGATGTGCAGATCAGGATGTGATGTTCATAATTGGCAGTCAAAACTCTATAAGGAACAACCAACAGTGTTCAAGAAGCAAAAACTGTGTTGTGCAGTATAATCTGAAGACTTGGAGCCCCCAGGAATGAGATTTGATGAGGGCTCCCTGAGGACTGTCGTGCAGGCGCTGGTCATCTCAAGGACAGACTATTATAATGCTATCCACATGGAGCTTCCTTTGACCCTTGTTCAGCTATTGCAGTGGGTGCAGAATGCTGCTGCCAGATTGGTGGTTGGTGAAGGCCGATATGACCACATCACCCCCATTCTGACTCACTTGCATTGGTTACCCGTTGCCTCCTGAATAAGGTTCAAGGTATTGGTTTTGATTTACAAAACCCTCCATGGCTTGGGACCAGAATATCTGACGGAGGTCAACATTGGCCCAGCCCACCAGAACATCTCAGCCCCTTGCACTCCAGGTCGCCACCCCCTGGGAGGTTTGTAACACCTCCTCCCGGAATTGCGCTTACTCTGTGGTGGGTCCAACACTGTGGAACCACCTTCTGAGTGAAATTAGGACTGCGGAGTCCCTCCCAGCATTTAAGAAGCTGTTAAAAACATGGCTTTATAGGGCGGCGATCAAGGAGGTTGATTTATTTTTTTATAAGTAGGCGTTATGAGTTTGTTTGTCTGCCCATTTTTCACCATCTTGGCTTAGCACTGTTTTGTATTTTTAGCTTTTTGAATTTTGGTTCTACTGATTGTTGTTGGGTTTGTTTTTGTTATTTATTTCATATTGTGGAACCGATTATTATTTTTCTCTGTATTTGTTGTATGCTATTCTTTGTTAACTGCCCTGAGTTCCCGTCTGGGAAAATCTGGTGGTACATAAATAAATAAATAAATAAATAAATAGATAGATAGATAAATAAATAAATAAATAAATAAATAAATAAACATTTTTTTCTGGGACTGGTAGCAATGAATGCTAGAGGACCCACTCTCTTCAAATCAAAGTAACCTTACAGCATAGTCAGAGACAGTGCTATTGTTAACCCAATACATGTGGCAATGCCTAAAGGGGCACAGCAGAATTGCCTTGCCAGCAAAGCATTCTCCACTCCAGAAGAGGATTTCTCAAGAGTAGAGTATGCGTCATGAGGAGGACTCCTTCTGGAAACTTATGAGATGCTCCAATTGAATGTTGGATGGTGCTAGCCACTCCCTAACGAAAGCTTTTGGCTGAAGCTTGAAAAACTCCTTAGGGTAATAATAAGCTTTTGTGCCTTGCATTCCTGAAATTATGAATCTGCTTGCATTTGACTATACTGTACATTGATATATGATGTTGATACTTGTTACCCCACTGTTGGATTTGTGTCTGTTTTTCTTGGACTGATTTTGTATGATTTGAACCTTCTACTAGAACCTGGAACCAGGACATTGGACATTTGGCTCTAGTTGGTCTCCTTTCTACAGAGACCACCCACTGTGTCTTGTTTCCAGAGTGAGACAGCAGGTAAGTAGTGTTACTGACAGTGAAGTGTGGGCATCAAAACTTCTTGTCAAACCTCAGGCATCATAAGAATAAAGACCATCTCCTGCAATTTCTGTACTTAAAACTACAGCTCTAAGTACCTCCGCATGAGACACTTGCAAAAACTGATGACCCCACGTGCAACAACGAAATTATGAAAAATTGTGTACATCCTGCAGTATTGTGTGCTTCAGAGCTATGCTGAAAAAGGCAACCTTGGAACTGACCTCAAAGAATGCCCAGTATAAAAATAAAATAAAATAAAAATTTAGTGTCTACCTAACGAGCCTATTCAGGCCATTGTTCATCTTATGAGCCTATTACAAACCAGGGTGACAAGAGGTCAAAGTGAGCTATAAAATAGAGGACTCACAACTAGCTTTCTACAGACTGATGAAGCTGTTTGGATGAGCAGCGAAACATTTCAATCACTCAAGAAAAAGAAGTCCAGTTGCCATGACTCAATTTCCAGATAAACTCACCTGGATGAGAATCTGAGAATCTTCACAGACATAAAATAATTATGTATGTTTCAGGGTTTCCTATACTGTAAAGGCTTATTTCTAAGTTTCAGTCCTTCACATATTTCTGTGTGTTTTATTCTCCATCTTAAAATTCCTAAACTTTGCAAAAAAAAAAATCCTAAACTTTGCAGCATCATTTTTCTTCTTTTATAGCTACTTATGCTAATAAGGCTTGTTGTGCTTGTTTTTCATCCCAGAAGTAATTGGTCTATCTTTACAACTTTAGCTCTGTTCCTAATACAGCTATTTGTCTGGAAATAATAATTTATAGCATCAACAGATTGTTTCCAACAGTATCTTCAGATTACAAATGTTCATCAACAGCTGGCTTTGATCTCAGCTGCTTCTGTCTGCAACATATTAGCATGAAACAGCAGTCATGAAAAATCCATTGCTTCTGTAGTTTAAAACCAATGCATTGGTGGGTTACTCAATTAAGTGATGAAGGACTAAAAACATCATGACAGTGTCGTCACCCTCAAAGGCCCTCTTGTAGCACCATAGCTGCCCAACCAAGAAACAGAAGGTAGACTCTCAAGTGAAAGAAGATCAGGGGAACAACAGATTTTTCACTGTGCATGCAATGGACCCAAGCTGCATGTGATAATCATATAGTTTGCCTTTGGTGCTGGATTTTCTTTTCACAAACAGCAAGAACAGAAAACAAAATCCAGACTGGAAACCCTTGCATGGAAGTAGAAGACATTTAACTTTTTGGCCCTGACTGAGGTCCTGATCTGTGTGAGAAGGGATGCCTAGTATTTGAATATAGAGAAAAGCTCCCATTTAAGCAGTGTTTCAGTGTAGGACCATAGACATAGCCTCTGTAACCAAAAATTAAAGTGCTAGAAACCTTGCATTTTGAGAACTTTAAAATGATAGATCTTCTGTGAATGCTTGACCTACTGAAATCTTCCTTAGTTCTCAACAGAGGTAGGGGCCTCAGGCATTGTCTATCTGCTACTTATCAGGGTGTGCTTTCAACAATACCCAGACAAATAAAAAAGCCTTCACCACCAAGGCCATAGCTAACGACCCATACTTTATGGGTTTCAGCACCTTAGGCAATTGTTCACCTTAAGACTATGGATACTATTGTCTACCTAACAAGCTTATTCAGGCCATTGTTCATCTTATGAGCCTATTTCAGACCAGGGTGAGAAGAGGTCAAGGCTGACTATAAGATGGAGGACTCTCACTAGCTGTATTCAGACTGATGAAGCTGTTTGGATGAACAGTGAAACATTTCTATTTCTCAAGGAAAAGAAGTCCAGTTCCAGATTAGTGCTACATCAACTACATAATTTTCTGTCCTTTCCTTTTACCTCTGGACTATCTACTACCATGGGTTTGCTAAGGCTTGCAAACTACTTGGCTTGCTGTTTGTGTAACTTCCTAGTTTTGCCTTTTTGTATCATTTTATGTTCATGAATTAATGTTTGGAGGACTTTTTTTAACAACCTGTAGATTAGTCCCGAAAGCTACTGTGGTGTAATGGGCAGATTTTTGGATTAGGACACAGAAAACCTGGATGCCAGTTTCTGTGTGACCATGGAAACTGGAGGATGGCAGTTGTAAATTCTGAGTAGCTTTGCAACATCAAATTCTCTTTTAGGGTCACCATAATTCAGAAGTGACTTAGCATATGAGAACAAGAGATCATTCTAAGTACAATTTACTCATTATCAAACATCAAACTTCTATTAAAGGCACAACCATAAAAGCTGGTGATAAATTTGCCAAGAATATGGTCACATGAAAAGTTTTTTTCTGGACATATTTGAAAAACTACAGTTTGAGACTTTTCTGCTATTCCCCATCACAGTTCTTCCACCCCATTATCTTTACATTTCAAAGAACAAACTATTAAATTTATTTCTAAATGATTATCAAGGGTATATACTGAAGTTGGCTAGTCTACCTACACAGAGAGTCCTTTACACCTCCCTTCCAAGTTCTTTTAGATCTACACGCTGAAAGCATCTCACAGGAGAAAAGACATTATTAATGGGATCCCATAATTGTGCTATTATCTGTCACCATTTCACCATCCTCCTTCTGCAGAATGAAACTTGATGGGGCAGCATAATGTACTCTCCTCCTGTCTGTCAATCTGACTTTGTCTTGCTTATGTTCCCTTCCTCTTTGCCCATCTCTCATATCTGCCTTTGTTCTTGAGAGCCACCGAGTGGCTTTTAGCTCCAAGGCCACATCACCTCCCAACTATCTATTACCAGCAGATTATCTAGTCAGATTTCCTAGCACTTGACCGTAGTTCAACCATAGAACAACAAAGCACACCAGACACAATCATTTTCAGCCATGAAAGATCCTTACAGTCTGAGGCACTAAAAAAGAAGGGGACACCTTCTAAAACCATGAAGGTCATGTCACCTTAAAGGGCTACACTTGCCTCTTGCACCTTTCCTTCACAATCCCCTCCACTACAAAAAAAAGTTTCCAAAAAGAAATGTTCCATTGTGAGGAAATCAAGCTGAAGGCCTTGAGAGCCATACAAATCCCATGGACCATGGTTTGTCTACGTGGTCCTAAACTGAGCAAGGCATAAAGGAATAGAATTTAAAGGATGGCTTTTGTCAGTAACTTTTAAAACTAAGTTACTGACAAGTTTCAGACCGATGAAGCTGTTTGGATGAACAGCGAAACGTTTCTATCTCTCAAAAAAGAAGTCCAGTAGCCATGACTCAACTCCCAGATAAACGCACCTGGATGACTGAGAATCTTCACAGACGTATTTTTAAAACTAAGATGAGACACGGGGTTATAAAGAAATGAACAGTAGGCACAGCTCGTATAGTGGTTTCCTGCAGAAGACACTTGAACTGAGGGTGGATAGAGAAAGTATATAAACTTGTTTTGGATTAGACTGACAAGAGAGCTACTCCTTGACAAGGGTGTTTGGGCAGAGTCCTTTATTCAGTCCCACCTGTTAGGAAGCCAGAAGGTCTAAGAGGGAAGCTAGTCAAAAGCCTACTAAATTCCCTCTGCATTACCTAGTAAGCATTTTCCATATGACCTCATAAATCTTCATGATGGATGGGCATATGGAAGACAAGGTGATAGACTTGGCCCCCTCTGTGCAGCCACTGTCAACTGGCTTGGTGGAGCCAGTCCAGATTGGTTAAAACTTGTATCTGATATATAGTACCAGATATAATTTACTGTGCCTGGTATTTTTCAAACATAACAACAGCCTTTGGATTGCAGTTGGATGGGACCTTATGGATCATTGAGTACTCAAGGAGGCACAGTGGGGAATTGAACTCCCCATCTCTGGCTCCCCAGGCAGAGACATAAACCACTGAGCTATCCTGCAGAACTGTGAGATTCTCCCCCCAAAAAGTCTTGATGATACATTATACAGCTCCTAAGTGATTCTTCCCGCAAGAACTCCAAACAATTCCTTCTTCCCCCAAAGTGCTAGACTGCATGAAGGTGACCCTGGGTTCTCATAAGCTCTCCTGGCAAGCTTTGGCATGTTCTGCCAATGTGGCTATGCTTTCAGTAAGGCCCCAGCTGATATTATAAGCCACTTTCTATCTTAGTACAGCCTGTTCCAGATGGTTTTCATTAAATATCTATCTATTTGGGAAGGCTGCTGCTATCATTTTTCTCCCTGTCCCATGTTCAGGGGCTGGATTTAGAAACTTTGCTTGAAAATGCTTACTTATTTGCTTCTATAACCATGACAGGACACAGAAAATACACAGTAAAATCAGTTGTGCCCCTTTTTCGACAGCTTCCCATGGAAAAATGCAAAGTAGGCAGATAGAGATGGAACCAGAATAGGAAAATACGATGCAGAAGAGAGGACACAACTGCACATTATAAACCACATGACCACCCCAAAAAAATACGCATGAAATTTATATACGCAGAGGACGCTGGTGTGACCGCGGCCTTAGTCCAGCCTTTAAAGATGCAGTATAAGGTTCTGAATCTCCTTTGCAGGGATGATTCAGCACCTTGGATAGTTCCTGTAAGACTAAAGCCCAAAGTGGATTTGTCATTCCACTCACACTGGACAACCAATGATCTAAGGCAGGCATGTCCAAACTTCAGGCCTCCAGATGTTTTGGACCGCAACTCCCACAATCCTTTGTCATTGGCAATCTAAGCTTAGAATTCTGGGAGTTGTGGTCCAAAACATCAGGAGGGCCGGCATTTGGACAGGCCTGATCTAAGATAAGAGGGATGGAGGTCACTAACTACAAACTATACTGTATGTTTATTGTAGTGTGTAGCTTGCCTCTGCTTTTTCATATGGATAGCTCTTATGTATTGATGAAGGTCTCATTCTAAAAGTGCCATATAACCAGCTCCCTTTCTTTTGTGTTTGTTTTTTACCTAAATCCAGAACCCAATAGCCTAAAAATGGTTTAAAGAAAAATTATGGCAACAACTCTTGATGAGAAGTTACACTGAGAATGAGGGAAAGGTGGTTCCAGTTTCAAATTAAAAATATACACCCTAATAGTGATAGGAAGACAGCTGAGTCAAAACTGTAGATGGCCTATGATAATGCAGGAAGAACAATTTTTATGGGCCAGATATAACACATCATAAAAATACAATTATGAAGATTTGTATTCTTAAGGGTCTAACTTCCACTGTTGAGTGTGGATGCTAGGCAAATACCCCCAAAAAGATATTTTTCCAATAACTCAGATTAGCAGAGATGACAACTTCAGATAAGACGGTTACATGTAAAAGGGTTAATTTTGTGTTGTGATAGGAGCCTTCTTTAGGCTTTTATTATTATGAAAAATGCTCTATATTTGCCAATAGGCATGAATGACAAGGTTTAACAGACAGGACACAGGAGTGTAAATAATGGACTGAAGTCATGGGCAATATTAGCAAAAAGGAGGTCAATGTGTTTGTGATGATTCAAGTGAATTCAAATACTGAGGTCAAAGCCATTCATGAGCCATACCACGAAGCTATGGTCACTACCACTGGAAGAGAAGGGCAGGAGAAGATGACAGTGCTTGTTATGGATGGTGGAACAGTCCATGTTTTTAATGGCCTGGAAAGGTATTAAAGTTAACAGATGCTGTCCCAGGTTGGCTCTTCAATTGTGCACACTACAAGCACATACAGCCGGCAGAGACATTTCCATTCACCCATCGAACCTTCAATCTGTGCAAGATAAAGCTACCTTTTAAATTGTCATTTGTTATTCTGTTACAGTCATTTTCTATATCACTTTTACATGGCATCCCAAGCCCTTTCATATGTTAAATTGTCTGATTCATATGCTAATCCCTAATTTACAACAAGGTAATTATTTTTAGTTGAATTTATTATCAGGCATTTTTACAGGGTAGGGTGGAGAAAGAAGCCATATAGCTCATTCTCTGCTAGAAGTGAGTGGGGTGCATCCTACTTGAATCCTTCTGTGATGTGTGCACAAATAGCTAGGCACACAAAGTGATTGTGTTGCCAAGTAACAAAAGGGGAAGTAAACAAGATGCTGGCTGGTTAACCAGAGCCTTAACCTTTCCCCTCTTGCAAAAACAGGCCCTACCTTTGATCAATAATCATTTCTGACACCCTCCTTTTTCTAACTTTCATTTAAAATTAAGGCCCCTGTAAATAAAGCCTCCAAAACATCGGTGTCATTCCTGCTGTTGCCAGAGGCACCTTAGGGATTGTAACTGGTGCTCTTTGTGGGGTGGTGGTGGTGCAGAAGGAACAGCACTCATTAATTCACAGAATCAGAGGTGAAAGTGGCTATTCAGACAAGCAGACACACAGAGATAATCAGGCAACCATTCACACCAAGAATGAGTACAGCCCCCTCACTTTGGTCGGACCCAAATAAAGGGCCCACACACCAAGGCCCACCTGCCCTGTGTGCTTCTGGTGACATCCTACTAACCAGTCCCTATTTGTAGTTCCCCGTGAATACCCATTCTATGATTCTATAGACCAGGAAGGTCAGAAGGGTTTTATCTTTCATCTTCTCTTGGCTGCCTATCAGGAAAAAAAGCCCCAATCAGCTTCTTAAGCCAGCCACCAGGAAGGGTGTAAGTGCAGTACTTTAAAAGGGTAATGGGGAAATCACTTCTTAAAATAGCAAAGGAAGGGCATTGTCTTTCTACTCTTTACCTTTCCCCTCACTCTTCTGGCATCTGGATCTGAAATCACTACTACAGAGGCCACAGACTCTGATGGCCCCAGTACCCAGTAACTGATGACTTAATCAGCTACTTTACAGGATAAAGTTTAAGGAATGATTAATTCTAAGAGTATATGATTCACTGCCACAAACAACCCATCTTCCTTCATCTTTCTTCCCCTTTTCCTATTTCTAATCTCAATGCATGAATGCCTAATATAACACAAGAGGTCCATGGGTGTGCTGTGCTGTTCTGCCCTTTTCGTGGATCTGGACGTTTTGCTCAGCCCACAGAGGGCTCCTTTGGTTGCTACCCCTGATTACCTTAAAGCTTCTTAATCCTTCCATCCCAATACAATGACTAACACCTATTCTCCTGCATAGGACAAGCTTCCTCTTTTCCACAACTTTACTGCAACACACTATGTGAGGTTGCCCTTGACCCTTGTTCGGAGACTCCAGCGAGTGCAGAATGTGGCAGCCAGACTGGTGGTGGGTGCTCGTAGATATGATCACATCACCCCAGTTCTACATTGGCTCCCCGTGGCTCTCTGGATAAGGTTCAAGGTCCTGGTTTTGGTTTACAAAACCCTCCACGGCTTGGGTCCTGAATACCTGTTGGAGTGTATCTCCCAGAGGTCTTCTGAGGTTAGGCCCACTAGAATGTTGAAGGCGCACTCACTCAGGGTGGCCACACCCAGGGAGGCGCGGAGGTCGGCTACGCGCAACAGTGCCTTCTCTGGGCCACTGTAGGAAAGAGCTGAGGAGGGGTGTGTATGTGTCCCATAGCAACAACAACCCAGCACCAAGGGTGACTGGCTTTGGAGTAAATGGGGCACTCCTTCACCTCATGCTCAGCCTGCCTGTTACAGAGTTTTGAATTTTTTTGTTAAATTCCTCTAGCTGTGCTTTATTCACATAAAGCTATTCACACATCAGGATAGCTTTATGTTCCCAAGAGTAGTCCATCCCTTTTCTCATCACCTGGCACTTGCAATCTCAATAACTCTCTCTGGGATATTTGTAAGAGGAAGTATATAATATTTCATTTACTTACAGTGAACAGATAACTGCAAGCTAAGAACATGGCCACTTTTAGCAACAGACTAAAGAGATTGGAAAAGACCCTGAGAAGAAAGGCAGATGTCTCTTTGAATTCAGAGGCAGTGAAGAAAATAATGGTTATGGCTAGATAGATTGAAAATCACTCCACCATGGAAAAGTCCCCTGCTAAATGAAGCATGCAAGGTTGCCAAAACTCCAACACTACTGACACCCAACCTGCCCACAACTACCTGGCATCTTACCAAAGGTGGAGGATCAGGACCCTGGTTCTGGAGGATCAGGATCCTGGTTCTGGAAATAATAGACTCATCACTCTTTCTTCGAGGAGGGAGAACACCCCTTCCAACTTCACTACTCTATCATTCCATGAAGAACGAACACACATAAGGAAATTGATGGACCAATTTTTGAAATCAGATGCAGAGAAAACTAGTGGTGATCAAGAAAGTTTCTAATTTGGGGACAAGGTGCATGTGTTGTTGTTCAGTCCTTCAGAGATGTCCGACTCTTCGTGACCCCATGGACCAGAGCATGCCAGGTCCTTCTGTCTTCCACTGCCTCCCAGAGTTTGGTCAAATCCACGTTGGTTGCATCGATAACACCATCCAACCATCTCATTCTGTGCTGTCCCCTTTTCCTTTTGCCTTCAATCTTTCCCAACTTCAGGGACTTTTCCAAGAAGTCCCCTCTCCTCATGAGGAGCCTCAGCTTCAAAATCTGTCTTTCCAGTGAACATTCAGGGTTGATTTGTTTCAAGATGGATAGGTTTTATCTCCTTGCAGCCCAAGGGACTCTCAGGACTCTCCTCCAGCACCACAGCTCAAAAGCATCAATTCTGCAGTGATTAGCCTTCTTTATAGTCCAGCTCTCACTTTCATACATCACTACTGCTTATAGTCCAACTCTCACTTCCATACATCACTACTGTTTATAGTCCAACTCTCACTTCCACTACATCACATAGCTTTGACTATCCGGACCTTTGTTGGCAAAGGGATGTTTCTGCTCTTTAAGATGCTGTCTAGGTTTGCCATCGCTTTCCTCCCAAAAAGCAGGCGTAATGAATACAAAAATCAGTTGAATGCAGCTCCAATTGTAGGCAAGTGCTGAAGATGATAGACTAGATAGAATAGATAAGCAATCATGATAGAACGGGTTAATCCAGATGATTTACAGTTCATTTGCAATGGTTTCTGGAATTCCTAATTGTTTAACAGGAGCTACAGTAAAACATTTTCCTTCTCTCCTCTAAAAAAAGTCTGCTAAAAAGAAAATGTAATGGGAAAACTGTACCACATTACATATACCATGTCATTTGAAGGACATTCTTTTAAGTACTGAATGATACCTGGTTGTCACATCAGAGAGCTTTGCACATCTTTCCTAGTTTGCAAGTTACAATAATACATTGGTTTCTGAAAATAATTTGTTCTGGAAACATGCTTGTAAACCAAAACACTCATATATCCAAGCAAATTTCCGCATAAGAAATAATGGAAACTCAGATGATTCATTCTAGGAACCCATAGATCACATAATACACACAAAATGCCAAAATGCACAAAAAAAGTTGGCCAGAAGTCCACATTCACACCATGGTTTAGGTACCCGGAATCTGCTCTGCTTGGGACTAACAACTGATTTTACGCTGTTTTCAATGTGACAATAATAAGGTGCAGTTTGTAGCCCTACAGGTATACACACTTGAATAGCTGCCCATGACTAGAAGTGGTTTGGGGGGAAAGGATGTTGGAAACAAATTAAATAGAAATAGAAATAGAAAGAAAAACCTTCACTCTCCTTTGAAAACATTCCTTGCCGGTGCAAGGAAAACCTGCTTTTCTGTCCCCTCCCTCCGCTTTTGAAGCTTGCCTAAGACAGAATGTTCTAGACAATCACCCGCAATCCAGCGGGAAAGAACCACCATTGACTCACTTTTGATCATGTGATCTGCTGCAGTTACTTGTATATCAAGACATTGCTTGTTGGTCAAGTCAAAATTCAGAAGAAATGTTTGCTTGTCTTGCAAAATGCTCTTAAACCAAGTTATTCTTAAACAAAGGTATTACTGTAACTTGATCTGTTTTAGATTGAGCATTGAGGTGTTTGTATGTGTGTGTGTTGTGCTGTCAGGTTGGAACCAATGTCTAGCAACCCTAATAGGACTTTCAATGTAAGTTAAATATTTAAGGAATGATTTTACCAGTTTCCATGACTGAGAGGGTATTCGAACCCTGCTCCCAGAGTCCTAGTCCATCACTCTATCCATTATACCACACCAGGAATCCTGTTGGAAGATAGACAAGCTAATAAATTGGCTCTCTATATCCCCCTGGCTTTAAAATGGAACCGTATCTTTGTTCTTAATTTCTTTTTAGACCTTACTTACAGTATATAAACCAGGGCTGGCTGGCTCTTTAGCAAGGTAACTTTAGATATACGTTTCCTACATTGACACAGGGTTGAGCTCGATGATCTATGGAGTCCCTGCTCCTGCTGCTCTTTGATATATTCAGTGAATGTGACCTTAGAACATCAATATTGACATAAGGCTCACAGTAAGAGGCTGATGAAGTGAAGCCACTGCCAATTCAGGCAGATCAAGAGTCGTGAACCAATGGCCTTCCCGGTATTTCAGACATAAACTCACCAAATCCAACCCAGCAGAGCAGATGGCAAGGGGTTGTGTGTGTTGTGGTCCAAAACATCTGGAGGGCCAAATGTTCCCCTCCTCGGTGTATGCAATAATGAACTAGATGGACTTCAGCTCAATACAATGAAGCTTCTTAAGGTTTTCTCTGGATAACTGCACAGAAACTCTGATTTTAAAATATAAAAATACTGTACAAGCCTGTTTCTTCTACAGTACACCTGTAGAGAATCTACACTGTCTATTCATCTGAGCATTCAGCATGTAAGAAGAGCGTATTTTTGTATTGACACCTGATTCATCAATTAGAGAGTTTTCACTTTGCCTAAATTGCTCTCAGGTTTTTTTTTGTTTGTTTTTAATTGTTTTACTGTTTCAGATGCTTGAAATGTGGCTTTATTGGTTCCATTCCAGCTGGACAATTGTCCATATGAGGTAGGTTAGGAATACCTAAATCAATCAATATTATGAGGCCATTCCCTTCCAAGGCTCCTCCTGTGATTCCAGAATTACTCATGCTTCAAGGTGCTAAAAAGAGCCTTCTACTCCATCTCTCCCTGTCCATAGAAATCGGAGATACAGATCACAGCAGGGGCTGAGGGAAATATAGTCCTTAAACTCAGCAATCTCAAAATGTATAATGAAATCCCAAGGAAACTTTTGAAAGAGAGGTTGCTCTGGAGAAGGTAACAAACCAGAACACAAAAGCCGCAGAGGTACATAATATTTTCCCCAACTACTGCCTCTGTTCCAGATGACCTCCCTAACTTTTCCTTTCTCTGGTTTAAAGAAAGGAAACCATTTCTTCCAAATTCTATATTGGGGAAAGCTTTCCTGGGCATAACTTGAAGAACTGAAGTAGTAGAGAGGGAAAGGGTTACGTTTAAGCTTACATGTGCGGCTGCTTCTCTGCTCTGTAGAAAAGCCACCATCTGTTTGCACTTGTTGGGCTCGAAACAAGGCAGATAGCAGGTGGTTTCACTAACATACTGGGGGAGGAATAATGGCCTACAAACTCCAGACAGTCAAGTCACAGAGGATTCTGCAAGTCAGTCATCACCATTGCTCTGTGAAGTGTAAGTCCATGCCCTAGGGAAGGGATGCCATTAGCTGGATGGAGGGAAAATTAACAAGACAAATTAAGTTGAACAGCTCTGCTTTCTTTCTCTGTGCATTCCAAGGAACCCTTCAATCTGACATCTACCTTGGCTCAGATTTATATATCACACAAAATCGGGGGGGGGGCAGTTAATGGAAAACTGGATCTTTGGAAATAATAGGACAGGAGAAATGATCTTGAAGTGTAACGCCAAGTTGACAAATAATTAAATCAATTAAAAGATACAGCACCAGCTCCAGATCAGGAGAGAAAAGAGTGAAGAGAAATTTCTTGGCTGAGCATTCTCTGTTTTAACCAGCCTGACCCCATGCAACGATGAAAGCCCTAATGAAAATTTTCTCCTCAATCGCACAGAATTATTTAAAACACATACACACACACCAAATGCATCTTAACACTCGAATGTGAATCTGCTCACCAAAACAGATTTCATGGATCCATGCCTTCTCACAACAGGAGGCACCATAAATACCAGATTAGGCTCAGCACAATGGCTGTTGGACAGCAAACCACACAATACATTCTGAACTAGAAAATGTGTTTGCTCTGTGTGTTTTCCAAAACAGTACAGTATTTGCTAAACCCAATATGTGCTTCCCGCTTGTAATTGCTACAGAAGGAAGAAGACAAAAGAGGAGATCCACCAGATACTCTCCAGGACTAACACAGATGTTGGCATAGAAATGGACAGCATTACCACAGCTATTGGTCTTAACAACCAACTTAGGCCCCAGTCACATGACTGTTTTGTGTTTGCTGCAAATGACTGTGCAGCAAAAGATCGTACCTTCACGCCAAGGCCCACTCCAAATTACTACTCTTAATGAGGCACAGTTTTTACCGCAGCAATTGCAGTGCGACCAGTGAAAATCCGCACCATTTAAGTTTCCCCCTTTTTCTGCCTCTTTCTGCTGTCCTACTTTAATCAATTGCTGGCATTTCAGTAACTGAGCACTTCTACAAGCTGCAAATTACTTGGTACAGTGACCAATGGGAAAGGAAGTGAGAGATGAGAGAAAAACAAAGGATTTACTATAAAGGCACTCTGGTGCTAGGGATACACTACCATGTTCTCAAACTTTCGCATGAACTCTTGCAGTAATACTAGAAAGCCGACATGCCGGTAATCGACAAGCCAATCACTTGTTTATATATACATGTGAGCATGATAGAGAAAAGCAGATCAATAAACACGGAAAAGATGCGCATTTGGCAAGACGGGACGCACAGAAAGAAGTATAATACACCCCTGCCGTTGGGGTGTTACCTGCGCACCAAGCATCACGTGATTGCCTGTGATCTTAGTACGCATCTAAATATGATGTGCAGTTAATAGCTGTGTGACCAAGGCCTTACAGTCTTCAGATCATGTAGAGCAGGCCTGCCCAACAGGTAGACCGGGGGCTACCAGTAGCCCGCGAAGGGTTCAAAAGTAGCCCGCCAGCCATCAATAAAAAATGTGAGGGGATAAGTTCTCCACCCCTCCCTCCAGCATTCCAAGGACCACCACTGCCCCAGCAAATTTCTGGGTCTGCCATTGTCTCAGTTGAGCAGGGCAGCTCAAGGGCCATGTCATAGTCCTCTGCTCCCCCCACCCCCGCCGGCCAGATGATTAGCACCTCAGCCTCTTCAAAGTTGGGCAGCCCTGGCCTAGACAAACTTCTTCCTGAAATTGAAATAGGAATCCCCTATAATATGTTGAAGTTTTACAAGTATGCTATACATTGTCTTATTTTCAATGCATTCCTATGGGAAACCACTGCTTTACTTAACAAATATTTTTACTTACAAGCATGTGCTTGGAATTGACAAAATTCATAAGTAGAGGTTTTAGTGTAGTAGCCCTCGGGCACTTTGGGCCAGAAAAAGTAGACCTTGGCCTGTTCAAAGTTGGACAGCCCTGATGTAGAGCAATGTTTCTCAACCTGTGGGTCCCCAGATGTTCCTGGACTGCAACTCCCAGAAATCCCTTCTAGCATAGCAAGTGGTGGAGGCTTCTGGGAGTTACAGTCCAGGAACATCTGGGGACCCACAGGCTGAGAACCACTGATGTAGAGGCTTCTCTATTGACTAGTGCCATGGGAATGATGCTCATATAATACAAATGCACACTATGTTTTCAAGCCCTTTCCACGAAAGGGGAAGCTGTATACAGCTTCATTTGCATGCATGAATCTTTCGGCTCAGGGCATTAATGTTCTGGCAGAATTATTTTTTCAAGAGATATAACTGCCAACCAAAGAAGGTTTAATTCCACCGGGAGTCAGAGGATCTAAGACTTGGCATTTATTTTCCTGCACCGGGTTTCAACAGTGGCATGGCTTGAATTACAATGTAATTACTCCTGAGCATATAGTGCATTTCAGTAAGCCTAAGAAACAGTTGAGACTCCCTGAATATTAAGGACTGTGGGTTAAACTATACCCTAAATGACATGTGTATGTCTTGTTGCAATTCATCCATTTTTCCTCCCACAACAATTATACCAAATGTATGTGCATTGAAAACCAGACTCATAAATGAAGCTCCTTTTTAGACTGCCTTTTATCAAGGCAGGAATGTCTCAGCTCCTACATGATCCGGTCCTTAGCGTAAAAGGTGTGTGTTGCAGATACATTGATGTTTCCATATTGGTAGAAGTCTGCAAATACAATCCAATTTGATTTGTATCCATATTGGCCATACAAATAAGGAGCAGCCTGCCAAAGCTGATTCGGAGGTGGCCTGAAACAATTTGTTCTTGGATTTCTGCAGTTATTTGTATGTATTTGTACAGTACATTTCTAGACTGAAAAGAGGGAAGCTCTGAAAATGTAGGAAGCAAAGAGCCATGACCTGGGATGTTATGTAGTTCCATCCGTTTTAGGAATGTGGTGGATAGACATGGGCACGACTTAGCGAAATTCCCGTTTCCGTTTCCGTTCCTCGTTTCCGTTACGTAACGGAAAAGGAAATGACAATTACTCCGCCAGAACTCGAACTCAAACCGACTAAAGTAAAATTGGGTCTGATTTGTTGTGGTCATTCCTGGCATCGCGGCGATCGCGCGATGCCAAGCGGCACAGAAAAAAAGTTTTTAAAAGTTAAAAAAAAAACCTGATTCCCGGCCAAAAAAGCAGGCGGAAATATGCCTGCCTGAGTGAGGGCACCTACCAGAGGGGTGGTTTCGGGGGGGGTCCCCGGCCTACCCCCTCTCCTCCTGTCCTTCCTGGGCTGCTCTGGCGGAGTGGCAGCCGGCGGGCATCCTTGTCGTCCCGCCAACGTCGCCGGCTCGCCGGCGCCATTCAAGCGGCACAGAAAGTTTTAAAAACCCCGATTCCCGGCCAAAAAAAGCAGGTGAAAATATGCCTGGCTGCCTGCCTGAGAGTGCACCTACCAGAGGGGTGGTTTCGGGGGGGTCCCCGGCCTTCCCCCCCCCCCGTCCTGGGCTGCTCTGGTGGGGCATCCTCGTCGTCTCACCAACTCACCTGCCATGCGGTGCGGGCGGGGGATCCAAAATGGGGCGGGCGACCGCAATCTTTTTTTTGAAATCGTGGTCCAAAAACACACCAAAGCACCACAGAAACATGCGAAAATTGCTATTTTAAATTAAAACTGCCAGATTTTTTACAGTAGCAGTGGGTTTTTCTTGCAACAAAATGTCTCCTGTCCTCTCTCCATTGATTTTATTTTATTTTATTTACACCTGCGCAATGATGGGCTGGCCTTGGGAGTGGACCATGCGAATTTTTGGAGCCATTCCACCAATCGCATGGCCACTTGGCCAGGTTTTGACTTCCCTTCTTAGTGAGACACAGTGAGAGCCCGCATTCTCTCTGACTGACTGATGCAGAGGAGGCACCCCTCTCTGCCAGTCCAGTGTCACTGTCCACTAAGCAAGTTTGCAACTTGGTATGCATATCCATATGGCTATGCATGCTATTTTGTAGCGGGTGAGGAGAGGAGGCACCCACGGGTGCCTCCAGGAGCCCGCTTTCCCTTCATAGTGGCCCAGAGGAGGCACCCACCCCATAGAGGTGCCTCCAGGAGCCCGCTACCCCCCTAAACCAGTACTAATGACAGACGAAAAAACAACAAATGAAACGATAATTTTTTGAAAAAATTCACGAAAAACGGAAACGAGCCGAAATGGACCCGTCCCGAAAAACGACAACTCGGGGGAAAAAAATTCCTGGTCATGCCCATCTCTAGTGGTGGACTTTTAGTTTGTAGGCAAAGCTCCTACCAGCTTCTTTCGATCTCCCAGGAGCTGCACTGAAGGACAACATGTGCTGAGGGCATAGGAGATGTCTTCTTAGCAGGGGTGTAGTGTGGGTTGCCAGCACCCAAGGCAAGGCACATTTTGTGCCTTGTGTGACCATCACTGTGCCCCCTCATGCTACAACCACTACTGCAGCCTGCCCTTCCTCCTTGAGGTTTGTTAAGGGGAGGGACAGAGGGCAAATTACATCCATCCTCCCACACAGATGTGTGCACCATGAATGAAACAATGAATATATATTCTCTTTCATTGTCTTTGTTGCATAAAGGCCAGCAATTTTTTTATTTCGCCAGCAAATTCCTCAGTCTTCTTATGAGATTTCTACATCCAGGAAAACAACTAATTTTCATACCTAGTAACACCAATCAATCACAGATCATTATTCCCAAAACTGATGATCACAAAAACACTTTTTCCTGTTTTTATTTTAAAAACACCAGAAAGGTTTTTAAGCACAGAGATGGGCACACTCACATCTTTTAAAGAGAGAGGGGTGTGCTCTATTGAGAATAATTTTGATTCTGTCACAGTAATTCCAAATGATTTTAGTAGGGACTTCTAGTTAGTGCTAGTCATAAAACTCCTAATACCCATAATTGTCATTTGGCCTTGTGGTGCTGCTTGCTCCCATCAAAACTGCCCATTACTTCCACAGTAAAAGCCAGCATGACATATACTGGATTCAGTAGTCCCAGCTTGTGCCAGCTCCCTGTTCTCTCATAAAGTTACATGACCTTGAACCACCATCTCCCAACCTAGCTGATTTTTCAAAGCCTTATAAATATCTGATAAAAAACCAAAATACATTACAGTAGTTATGGGCTGAAATCAGAAAAACAGGCTTTCATTTTGATTTGCCATTCATCAAGGTTGACGAATCACAATCTATACCTTTTTTCCAACAAATTGATGAATTGATTTGGGAAAAATGCTTTAAAATTCTCTAAAAAGCCCCCAAGGCGTCTGAAGACACTAAATTGCAGGAAAGCTTCCCTCTGACACTCTTCTACAAGCCCTGAAGTCTTAATATCCCTGAAGATGAATAGAATACTAAGATGATATTTTGAAAAACAAAATTAGGATATTATGATTAGACATGGGCACGACTCAGCGAAATTTTCATTTTCATTTTCATTTTTTGTTTCATTACGCAACGAAAATGAAAACAAAATTTTTTCTAAAAAAAACGAAAATGGAAACGGAAACGGAAAATTTGCAAAAAACTAACGAAAATGAAAACGAACCGAAACGGACCCCTCAACGACCAAACGACAAACGAAACACCATTTTTTTGAGTCGTGCCCATCTCTAATTATGATGAATTATGCTGAGGTGCAGAAAGTTCTAATAGCATATATTGGTTTCACTTGGGAAAATCCCAGATTCCACTCCCAGTTTGACTGTTTTAGTTCATTGCATAGACTTAAGCAACAATTTAGTAAAACACTATGTCTGCCTCTAGGTGAGGTAATAAACATGAGATAGGAAAAAAAGACCTCATCTCAATCTGACCTGAGTCAGTATAATTTGCCCTCCCTTTTACCCTCAGCTTTGTGTACTACTTTTCATCAACATCATCATGTGCCATCAAGTCAATTCTGACATATGACAAACCTTTCCAGGGTTTTTAAAGTAAAGAATACACTGAAATATTTTACCATACCCTTCTTCTGGGGAGGCCTGGGACTGTGCAGCATGCTGAAGGTCACACAGGTTGGCTCTGCTCAGAGAAGACACAGCGGGGAATCGAACTCCAAACCTCTGGCTCAGCAGCCATATTCCTGAGCCGGTCTGTACTACTTTTATGGGGTGTTTTTGTACACTATCCCTAGCTCTAAAGTCACTGACATGCTGACGATTGGCACAGAGTTGAAAGCTAAGATTGTTATTTCCCCTCTCTCTTGCCTTTGGATTTTACACAAGGACCATGTGGATTTTCCACCTTTTTCTTAAACTACGGAAGATACCCCAAATAGCCCACTAGGCCATTGTCTAAAGCTAAACCTGGAGATTCAATATTGCCAAAGTGGCATTGCAAACTGTGGACTACATCTTTCTCTTGCAGGCTTTCGGGGAAGAATCCAAAGAAGCTACTGTGCTATTTCCATGCTGATACATGGCTGTCACCCATATTTTTCAGTACATAAACATAACAAAACACAAAAATACGGATCACAGCCATATATTTGCAGAGCAATTTCCTCAAGCTCTTCCCTGTAAGGCCCCCCAGATTTGGAGAGATTTGGGGTTCAGGGGGCAAAGCTATTAAACTCCAAATGGTGTCCCCAAGGAGAAAATCATTCTAACTGAGTTGGGAAGCCACTAATCACTCACCATGAGGGGGCTATTAGTGGCTTCCTGACTCAATCAGAATGATTTTCTCCTAGGGGGATCCTCCTTCAAGTTTAATAACTCAGCCCCCTGAACCCCAAACCTCTCCAAATTTGGGGGCCTTACAAGGAAGATGTCCAGGATGCTCCCCTGTGATTTTGGTGTTTCTAGGATCCAGATGAGCCATTATACAGTATAGTGCTTTGTTTTGTTCCAAAATTCTTTTAAAATTTTGTTAGTAATAAAACAAAATGAAACTACTAAAGAAATAAAACAAAATTAAATGCTATATTCTTGTTTCATGCCGATCTCTACTAATTAATGCTGAAAATGTTGCTGCAGTTGATTCACACCCACCTTCTCTAATAATGGGGTGTGCCTCATGTCTTTGTACCTCTGTCCCTGGGCAGAAAGGGCAATGCAAGGAGAGATATTTCAAAATGGCTGGCAACCCTTTAAAGAACAGGACTGAGAGAGTCATCCAATTCCCTACTGCAAGAGGTAGAATCAGGAACCTCCATTAACTAAGGACCTAGTAAGTATATGTGGCTTTTGGGATGTTTTTTCTGCATCATACACAGCACTGGGGGGACAGTCTGCTGAAGTCCTCTAAGGGGTCAAACGATAGCTGAAATCTGTGGATTTTTGAAATGATCTAATAATGGTGTCAAGGTTGAGAGTTTGATTCTGCACTGTATGTTCTGGAAATAGAGCCAGCCTGTGGGGACTTGTGAGTGGGAAACCATATCTGAGTATTCTCTACCTAAGAAACTCCAAAAAGGAAAACTGACTTGGTGGCACAAGATTGCACTAAAAAAAGGTATCAGCTGGATGGACAGTTCAGTGAATTAGGTATGTGGCTAGAGATTGGAAGTTCAATTCCCCACCGTGCCTCTGAGAAGAGCCACAGTTTCTGGAAGGACAACAGAGATGAGGCAGTCCTGGCCAATCATTTTCTTCATGTCTACTCTATGCCTGCTTCAAAAGGAAGTGGTGTTTAGCTTCTTTTATGACTTTGAAAGCTTTCACATATCAACTTTATGCAAATCAGATGCCACATAGCAGGGAGAGAGGTTCCAGCTAGTCTCATCCCCTGTTGTGTAAGCATTGTGTTCCAGAAGAATTTTTCACACAAGGAAAATGCTAAAAACTAAGCCTTCCCACCTGCATTCTCTAGGGCTGCAGGTCATTTTCCATCTTGGAACTCTACAACCTCATTCTGTTGCACTTGAAAAGTTATATTTTTGGACAACAATTCTGAGAATCCCCCGTTAGCAGTGACGATCATCCCAAAGAGCACTGTGGAGTTCATCACACACATCCCAACAACACTTCTAATCTCTGGTTAAGGAGAAGCTGTGTATTAGCATAAAACTGCATGGGGGAAAGGATTTAATTTTTCAGACTCTATCCACATTATGGTCCTCACATGGCTCTGTTTAAGAAACAACGTGTGGGTGCTCCACTTACGTATTAGTTTGTCCATTAGTGTCCCGTTGCCTGCATTTCCCATTTGTTCTTCAGCCACATAAATTGTTCTTTCTGCCTTTTTGGCAGCATCAGCTACCCCAACAGTAAGGAGCACTTGCTTGCAAAAATTGTTGTTTTGAATGTGTGTGCAAACTCACCCCGGGCAATATTTAGAAACAAGAAGCTTTTTAACTCCCCGTGCCAATTCCACCAGAGTCCTACCACTTTTAAGTGACCTTCATCGGCACAATTCCTCTGTGTCATTAACCCTGCCCTCCATGTTCAAAACAATGGCATTCCTGGAGAAAATATGAGTGGCATGGACGTATTTTGAGAGGGGGGTGAGGGAGGGAGGGAGAGGGAGGGAGATATACTTTGTTTAAATTTTAAAACTGCAAATGTTTTAAAGTGTAAGCAATTTTCTCACTGCTGCCCTGCTGCATTTCACTGGCAAAATCGGCAGCATCATCTGGCTGTAGCTTTGCAAAGCGGAGGCATGTCCTCTTGATTTTGGAGTTTGGCTTACTTGGTTTTACCTAGATGCCCTCAGCACATCCGATCTCGCTTGATTTCAGAAGCTAAGCAGGGTTGGCCCTGGTTAGTACTTGGATGGGAGACCACTAGGGAATACCAGGTGCTGTAGGCGCCTGGAGTAGGAACTGGCAAGCCACTCCAGTACTCCTGCCAAGAAAACTCCATGGACATGGAGTCGCGAAGAGTCGGTCATGACTGTAACAACACAACACACATCCAGAGGGCTGGGAGTTTGATTCCCCGCTGTGTCTCCTGAAACTGGAGCCAGCCTATGCGGCCTTGGGCAGGCAGCACAGTCCCTCAGGGTGTCCCTTCCAGAAGAAGAGAATGCTAAACCACTTCGGAATATTCTATAACTGGAAAACTCTGAAAAGGGTCACGATAAGTCTCAAATGACAACGATGACGACGACGACGATGATTTTAGGATATGCATGCATGTGTCAGAGAGGCAGGGAAGGCAGGGAAGTGCTGGAGGGAGGGAGAGAGTTGTTCCCTGCTATTGCACAGATTTCTTCTTTATTGATTTTGCAGGACAAATTATTTGAAATCTTGTAAGAACTGCATTGCTAGGTAGGCATCCTCTCTCCAGACACCACTGTAAAACTCACCCAAACAGGGCACAATAGTGACAGGATCTGCTAGACGCAATTTTGAGCCCTTGGAGGTAATAGGCATTAATAGACCTGCCAGCCACATCTCTTCTAATCCTGCATTAGAACAAAACCCCGAATCGCTCTCTTGTGAGAGATGAGTGATATTATCCATATCAGATCACACTGTGCTGTTCCGGAGGCCTTGTGACAGACATGTGTGAGAAAGAGAGAGAGAGAGAGAAGTGTGGGGGCAGAGGAATAGCACATGAGAGCATATGCTAAGCAGAAAAACATGATAGCAGTTTCGTCTTTGCCATTTTCCTAACCGTCTATTTTCTGCTTGAAGAAGCAGGTGTGCTTCCCCATCCCTCTCACATCAAGCAGCTGACAGGCTGTCGAAAAGGGTGATGGCTCCAGGGCAGTTATATTACCTTGAACTGCACATTCTTGACACATCTGATAATTATGCCAAATAAGCTCACCTCAGCCCTTAGCCTTCAGAGCTACCCATATTAAATGAAGCAAAAAAAAATGGTTATCTATACTAACCACCCCCCACCCAAAAATCACAGGGGAGATAAACCAAAAGCTGAACTCTTTTGACATTTGCCAGGAGAAGCCAGGTATAGATCTGACATTCTGATGTGCAGATTAGCATGACAAAAAGATTGATGATCTGGAGAGGGAAAGCTAAGGCACTTTAATCTGTCATCTAGGCCAATGTCCTAACTACTCAGCGAGTGTTTCCTGTTGCTTAATATCCATGCTTATGGCTTACAACACGATGAAGATAGAAAGATTGCTTTGTACCCTTGTCCGAGAAGCCGTCACTGGTCCTACTGAGGGATGAAATATATCATAATAGTTCTTTAATAATTCCAGTTCACTACCTTCAAAGCAGAATGTTTTTTCTCCAGAACAAATAGCACAAACAAACTCACCTTTAAAACATAAATCCAATAGTTGGTTACCTATGTCAAGAAGGATTCAGGCACACACTGATTATAATCATCATTATGAGATTACAAAATATATGTTATCATCCCTGAGATTTCCAGAAAGAACTAGAAACATTCTAGCCTGAAACCCTGGAGAGAAACTGCCAGGGGTGTATCTAAGGAGGAGGAGCAATCTGGGGACACAAGGAGGTGGAGGAAGCCATGCACCCTCCCGCTCCTCCTTTCCCCCAGCTAAGGCTTAGCGATCCTTAGTTGGGGGAAAGGAGAGGCGCTATCCGGTGGGAATGTACCTCTTGACTGGAGGTTCAGGGGGGACAAAAGGCAAGCAGGTGGGGGTCCGGAGCTTCTTGAGGGCTGGCCGTGGCATGTGCCTGATTTCAGTGGAGAGAGGTGCGGCGATTGCTGCCTGCTGATGGCCTCTGCGAGCTGACCCTCAGTGCTTGGGGCCTCCCTGGGCATGGCAGCTGGGGCCACTCCCCCTCCATCCACCCACATGCCCAGCCGGTGCCCTTATCCCACTGCGGGTGGAGCGAAGGCAACACCCATCCCACCGGGGAGCCCAGCACACACCCTCGGCCCCTGGAAAGCAAGCAAGCGACCAAGCAAGTGAGCAGGGGCTATGCTGGGTGGGTGATATATGGTTGCGGGGGGAGGAGAGGACACAAAAACTGGTGTTGTTCCCAGGCGCTCCAAACTCTAGTTACGCCTCTGGAAACAAATGCCCTTCAGAGAAAGCAATAATGAGCTAGATGTGCTGATGGACAACATAAGGCAAATTCTTATGTTTCTATGAATTGCTGCCTCACACCTACTACCTGCTGTACTGCAGTAGTTTCAAGATCTCTTCAAGAAGTAGGTTACTATGCTGTTGTACTTGGTAGCAAAAGGAGCCCTGCCAGTGTAGCACCTTCACACACCAGAGCCCTGAAACATGAAAAGGCATCCTCTAGAAATGTTCTTGATCCTGAACCTTACTAGACCCCAAGCTGAACTTTATTCCCTGTATTTGTCTGCCTCTTTTGGTGCAGTCAAGTTCTATGACACCCTATTCATATAGGCCACAGTCACTTAGTCTTCCTAAATTGGTCTTCCAATTTATTAAGGAGTTATTTTGATTTTTGCTGCCACCGCCACTGGATAATATTAAATTGTCTTTGGCCCGTGACTTTGTACTTATAACAATGTGAATTTGTCAATGGGAGGCCATCATATTCTTCTATGGAACTGATAATTATTATTGTTTAATTAGCAGTAGTCATGGTATTTGTACCCTTGTCCAAGAAATGTGTGGAAATACATGAAGCTTTTACAGTTGTCCTTGGCCAAGAACACTCCGTTCTTTTCTTGATCTGTATTCTGCTTTTGGCTATGGCTAGTTTAACAGGTAACCAGATGATCGTCTTGCAGTTTGAGATTCTATTGTTCACCATAGATGATTTATTCTACAGATGTTTTGTTTCTGCCTTTGTCTTTTATCAGATACAGTATATGGAAGATCCATGCTAGGAATCAGATGTATCACATAAACTTAATATTTCTTATTGGATGGTACGCTGTCTCTTTCCTTAGGATAATTTCACAAAACTGAAAATACTTTCAAGTATATCGAAACAAGGACCACTCCAGACATTACTTTAATAATCCTAAAAGCTAAGCAAGAACTGTTCATGGCACAAATATCTATGTTGAAGGGTAAAAAAGCTTTGCCTACAGCTTTGCTAATTTATGTGTTTCCACTTTCTTTGCATCATGTAATGTTATTCATGCGTGTAGCTTCATCTGCTATTGAGTCAATTGCCTGTCCATCAAAAGTCTTTTAGGCTGAAAAGAGATCTGCTGGACTGTTTGCTTGCTCGTTTATGTTAAAATCTTGTTCCAGATCATTGTCCATATCATATGATTAAACCAGGCTCCATATCACGTGATCCAAAGCCCTGGAAAACAGGGTACTCTTACCAAAGTTACATGCCTGAACAAAACTGAGGGTGCCATCATTCATACAAACTATTAGGAGGGTAATTTTTCTTACCTGAGCTGACATTTTAATCAGCCTGGGTCTGATATGGAGGGACCATATCATGTGGATTCTTAATCATACATTCGGACCATGGGACTAACCCTGTGCTTAATCATTCCACTACTGGAATATGCATCCACTCTGGGTTGTCACAGAAAGGTCAATGAAAAGACAATCATCTGAAGAATTACCAAAAAGTCAGCATCTTAGGACAACCAGTATCTCTTTCTCAATTGTACATAAATTCACACTTGTGGTTCTGAGTGCACAGGCAAGAAGGATATCTACAGCAAAAGACATACAGCCTCAAAGGGAAAACATGGGGACCAGCAGCATGTCTCAGCAATGTATGTTTGAAGGGAGGAGTCCTTGTACTATAGACTGATAGTAGAAAAGAAGGTAGGATTCTAACTTGAGGAAATACATGCAGTTAATGTGTATGGGCAATTTGTTTTGGAACCTAGTGGTTCCTAAATGACCTGCGCGAGCCCAGGTGATGTTCGAAAGACTCTGACACACAAGCAGCCAATTTCTTACCATGGTCTGTGCCTGCACGGAGCTGAACTCCAATGAGGAAGCAGGCTACAATGTCATCTTTGCTTCTCCATGGTGCTGGCCAATCAGACAGGGAGGCATGATGATGCCTGTCCCCGCACATTTCCTGATTGGCCAGCACCACGGAGAAGCAAGGATGACATCACAGCCTGCTTCCTCATTGGAGCTCAGCTCCGTGCAGGCACAGACCAAGGTAAGAGATTGGCTGCTTGTGTGTCGGAGGCTTCCGAACACCACCTGGGCTTGTGCCTATCCCTAATACCCACCATCTTGAAGCACAGCATCACTCAGACCATGCCAGTCTGGTACGACTTGGGCTGCTAAACAGTCATGACTTGTTAGTTGTTGAACAGGACACCATCAGCCCTCACGTAGGACTAGGAAAGAACCCTGCTAGAAACCCTGGAGAACCATTGCTACCCACCAGACTTGACAACGGCTGCCCCATTGGTCCCATGGTCTGACTCAGTGTAAGGCCATATGGCAAATGTTTCTCTGTCACCATGTTGCAAAGTCAGGTTTGCCTCGTGAATGGACCTAATGGGGTTTCTTATTCCATTTTACTTTTCTAATCAATGTGTGCTTTTCACATTTATTCCAATGACATTAAGAAATGAAAATGAAGCAGCAACTCCCTCTGGCTAAATTCTGCATTCATTCATTTTATAATCCTTAGATAAAAGTGTCGAAGCTGGAATATTCATTACCAAGCCAAGGCACTCTGAGCAGTCTGGGCAGTAATGGAACGGAGCAGATTTGACACAGGGGACGCTGCGACAGAAATTACCCTGTCATAAGATTACAGGGGACTAAGTGTTATTGGGTGATAAGGTATGATGTGTTAATGCAAAATTATCTTGCCAACCCCTCCCCCAATCTACCAAAGAAAAAAGAAAAAAGGGGGGAAAGAAAAAAAGAAAAAATTCAGCTGATGAAATTTATTAATAGTCTGACTGCGATATTAAAGATCTCAGATAAGCCAGTTTATTTCTGCTCTGCAGAGCAAATTGAAAGAGTTCTCCAGCAGGAATTTCTTAAAATGAAAGATTACAACAATAAAACAAAAAAGCTTTTCAACAGTGTTACAAGGCATAATAAGACTGGGGAAAAATTTCAGACCACTCCACTCTCCCCAGAGAAGGTTAATTAACCCTTTGGTGCCTTGCTTAGAGCATCAAAATAAGGATTAGTGCTGAAGGATTGGGCGTATTAGGATGAGCTTCACATGCAAACTTTCCCACATATGTGGGAATGAGGGGATTAGTAGTGTCAATCTGTGTGACATAAGGCTGTGGTTTTGCCAAAAGCTTGAGCAATTTATCCATAGCAGCAGGACACCCTAGACAACAATAGGGCTATAAAACATCAGCAATTTTTAAAGAGCATGTGATTTCTCACTAGTCAGAAAGCTGCAAATAAAACTGGAAATTAACCTGCTCTCACTCACACAGACAGACCGCCTCCTCCCCCCCCCAAAAAAAAAAAACTGGTTTACAATTTGTCACAACTGGGTTAATCCCTGTGCCTGTTTTTGATCCAACCCAGCAACAACAAGAAGTGACAGGATGAAATTTAAGTGACGGAAAAATCAGGTTAACTGTGGGAAAGTTGAGAGATTTATTTTAATTAATTGCATGAAAAAGTATCCCCTGCAGTCAGACATTTCACCTTTAGCTGAGATGAAAATTGACCATCAACAAATCTACAACACAGAGAGACAGTTGTATGAAATCAGGCACCCATTAAGTGTCTTCAGCTGTCTCCAAAATTTTAAAAAATAAAAATTGAGATAGTGGTTGGGCATTCACTTTTTCTTTAGTATATATATATTTGCATGCATGTATTATGGGATCTGTTGAGATTTAAGTGGTCTACTCAAAGAAGAAAAATTGGGACAACAAAGCAACAGCACTATGGCAATTCTTGCAGCACAAACATTGAAGGTACCAACTCTGTAATTTCTCAGCCTGAGCTTTTGGGTACACAGTTTTAAAGATTGCCTTTGTGATGTATTTATCCATCTCTTGGCACCACATTAGTGAACAGAAATACAGAACGAGGACTAGAGTTGCCCTAAGTTTTCCCTTGGCCTAAGCAGAGGTCCTTTGATCAGCTTCAGCTGTGCTAAATAGTGGCACATGTTAAAACATTTGTTTTTAAATATCAATGCTTCTGTGACTAAAAACAATAACATTTTGACTGAAAAATGGGAATCCAAGTGATGCCCCATCACATACATAACTCATTCATGAGAATCCCACCTCCAAACATCACCTGCTGTGATGTACACAGATACAGACACACTACAATTTTGGGCTTGGGTTTTCTTCTTCATCAGCATGGTGTATGAGCATGCTGAAGAGGAGGAAGCAACAGTACCCTCACACACCATGCTGAAGAACGAACCTGTAATTATAATCTTCATCTCAATAGCTGCTACTTCCAGTGAGATGGGGCTCCAAGCCAGGTCAACCAGGCAGCTATCCTCTGCTCCAAACCTCAACCAAGCAATGCAGAAGAATAGGTAAGATGAAGAAGAGGTAGCAGACATGACAGAGGCAGCTAAATAGGCACATGAAGCCAAAGTATGAGAAGGTTGTCAGAGCAGAACCATGTGGCCATGTGTCACTTCCAAACTGAGAGGGAGTGGCAAGCCTGCCACTTCCAGTAATTTCATCACCTTGTGCCATTTACCTGTGGTAATGAATAATTCATGAGAGGTGTCTGTACTGATTGGTGGGTTTGTAGACTAATGAGAGAGTCTCGGGAGTGGCCTGAGGGCATTTAAGGCTCCGCTCAGCACTGTTTTAGTCAGATAGGTACGGGCACTGTCTAAGATAGGCCTGCCCAAAGTCCGGCCCGGGGGGGGGGGCAAATCCGGCCCGTCAGGCCATTCTGACTGGCCCGCGGCTGCCTGGCCTGCCCCTCCCTCCCCCTCCTTCACCCCATGTTTTTTAAACAGGCTCCCTGTGCTTCCTTTGGTCCCCACGTTCCTTCCTCCCTTGTTCCCCACCTTCCTTCCTTCCTCTCTTGGTTTCCACCTTCCTCCCTCCCTCCCTTAGTCCCTGCTTTCCTTCCTGCGGGTGGGGTTGCAAGGGGTCAGTGGGTGGGGCTTGCAGTGGGGTGGCAGGGTCGGGGAGCAACCGGCCCCTGATACATTCTCAGCCACCAAATCTGGCCCTCCTTACAAAACGTTTCGGCACCCCTGGTCTAAGAGAAAGATAGGTACGGTTAGATAAGGGATTTATACTTTCTGTAGAAAAGATAGAGAGGAGAGGGGATTTTTAGAGTGTCTGTGAGGAAAACTGAGTGTTTAGAGTTTGTAAACCTAGGAACTAGGTGTGCATATGTTCAACTTTATCAGTAACTAAACTTAAGTGGGTTTGAGCAATATTCTTCTTTTTGTTTATACTTCAACACTTTACCCTTAATTATTTTGATTCTACCATGTAATCAATAAATTGCTTTTATTTTTATTCAACTTAAAAACAGTCTGAAGGCTTTGATTTACTAGTGAAGCTAGTTGATGGCAGCAAAAGAGAAAAATTAGAAGCCGTGTTTGTCAGTAGCCTGTGAAAGGGCCAGGGAAAAGCATGTTAACACTACACACCAGTCCCCCTCACTCTGCCTAATGGTAGGAGTGGCACTGCCCTTCTCCTATCTCTGAATGCTCATTTAAAATTATCTCCCTTAAGCCAATTTGCTAGTCCCCAAGAGATAAAGACATGTCAATTTTGAACAATACACTTCAAAAAATCTTAAAAGCAAGACTGATCTTTGCAGCTATTTTAGCTCAATCCATAAAGTGGAACCCTTGTCATTGTAAATGATTGTCTTCCTCTCTTTCTGCTTCTCTTATAATATTTTGAATAACCAAAACAGAGTACAGAGTACTGGTGTAATCCAGATTAAGCCAAGATGCAGTACAGCACTGGTGTACATTCCAATTCAAAAATATTGCAAACAACACTATATTTCACTTTTTAAACATAAACAAAAAAAATTATAAAGGCATCCAGAGACCAAGAAGTAATTCAAGCAGAAGTAAATATTCCTGCATGGAGCAGGGGATTGGATTTTATAGACCAGGGCTGAGCAGCGGTTTCCCATAGGAACACATTGAAAATCAATTAATCCTTTCTGGAGGGAACATATTTCAATGCATTCCTATGGTAAGGCTGACCATGCACACACTTCCCTTACACCAGCTTGAGCCGGTGTGGACAGGTGCAAGGGAGGTGCGTGCATGTTTGCGCAGATCGCACCTTTCGCTTGCCTGGGCTGCTGGAAGACTTTTTAAAAAAGGTGCAGTTTCCCTCCCAACCCGCCCGGGGCCTAACTCGACTATACTTCTCCTCCTCTTTCCCCCCTTCTCCATTCCAGCCCCCTCGCTGCCACTGCTGCTGCCGCCCATAGCTCTCACTCACCTCTGCCATGTTCGCTGTGCAGCTGGGATGGGCCAGCGGTGCAAGGAGGAGGGAATGGCTCAGAAAGGGAGCAGGAGGAGCAGCGGGTCACAATCTCTGTGAGGCAGTGTGGGGGTGGGAGGAGGAGGAGGAGGAGGAGGAGGAGGAGGAAGATGGAAGGGTGGGAGGAAGGAATTCTCTGGGGGAGAGAAGAGGGGGACATAACTACGCAAAGGAGGTGGGCACACCCATGACCCCGCCCCTTGCTGTCCCCTCCACTCCCCTTCCTCCACTCTGCACCAACAACTCAATTGGTGACAAGACAGCGGCGCGCCGATCATCTGGCCAGAAGGGAGAGCAGGGGACTGTGCCATGGCCCTTGAACTGCACCGCTTGGCTGAGACAGTGGGCTGGCAGACACAGAGCTTTGCTGAGACAGTAGTGGTCCTTGGGTTGGGGGAGGTAGAGGTGGAGAACTTATGCCCTCACATTTTTTATTGATGGCTGGCAGGCTACTTTTGAACCCTTTACGGGCTACTGTGAGCTCCCGGTCTACCTGTTGGGCAGGTCTGTTATAGACTTATAGGCCCCTTCCAACTTCACTATTCTATGTCTGTATGAGTCTAAGAGTATATTCTGCAACTAATGCTGGCACCACACCGAATAGGAAGCAATAAAGGAGTAAAGCTTCAGGGAGGGAGATATTAATTAATGAGGGTGAATTCATTTATGAACAGGATTGACTTCTGAATAATTTTTTTCAAAGGATTCTTGTCAGGGCAACAAAGCACTACAGTAGCTGGTGTGTGGAATCACTGTTTTAATTTCACCTTCAGTTATTTCCAAAATGAATTATGTATCAGTAATGTTATGGGGCTCTGATGTGGATGAAACCTAGCATCATACTTTGTAATGATAACAAGTACCCTGTATATTATATAGACTGTCCAGAGAATACAGTTAGTGAAGAGACTGCTGCCAAGATTTTAACAGAGGTTGCAAGAAGCAAATTGATTGCATCCCTTATGAAATCACTGCACATGTCACTAATGAGCCACTGGGCCTAATTCAGTCTGATAATGATAGACTGCACCAGTAAATAGTAAGAGATTTGTATAAACATAAAATGGATGCATTAAAATTGTTTTGAACTGATCACATGGTGCAAGGGCAAATGTGAATCAGCTTTTTGCTTCCAAGTAGAGCAGACTTGTCCAAACTTCATCCCTCCAGATGTTTTGGACCACAACTCCCACAGTCCTTTGCCATTGAAAATACAGGCTTGGAATTCTGGGAGTTGTGGTCCAAAACATCTGGAGGGCCAAAGTTTGGACATGCCTGAAGTAGAGGTTTTGTGGTTGTTGTTGTTTTCATGCTTAGGGGCTTCTAACATTTTCATGCTGGAGCTAGTTGAAAGGTATCCCCCCATATGATCAGTTGTTTTCTTCTTCAGAAGACTGGATGGCATGACTCTAAGTAGCATTCTGGCAATGTACTAAGCCGGGTGTGATGTTTTGGATAACAAGAACATCCATCCCTGTGATGTTGCTCCCTATTTTCCCCAAAAGATTTTTTAATTATTTAAAAAAAAACACTTGAGTTCAGCACTAGGTCACCTCTGCAAGGACAAATATCAGAAAGAGGGAGAGATAAAACCAACCAACCAACCAACCAAAAATGTTATTGTGTGGCACACAGGCCGTTACAGAATACATCAAATAAAAACAGTAGAATACAATAACAAGGAGGAAAAATAATTGAGTCAAGACATAATAATTTCTATTATAGTAGGACTGCCATATCCATGGGGGATTGTATCCAGGGACCTGCCCCCCCCCCCCCCGTGGATAGCAAAATCTATGGATGAGAGCAAACACTCTTATCCAAGGATAATAGTGGTGACAGGTGGTGGGATGCCATTGTGAAAGCTTTCACCCCTGACAACCCCCAAATGCTGGCTGGTGGAGGGGGAGAAATGTACTGATGCCAACCCCTCCTTGCCACAGCCACCAGCCAGCCACCCTCTTTGCCACCAGGCTTGGCAGCTGGCCTGCAAAAGCATCAGAGGCGAGGAGAGCTCGGCATCAGGAAGTTTTCTTTTTTGTTTTTCCCCTCGCCGATGCCGCTGGCCAGCTGCTCTCTTCACTGCTGGGCTTGGAGGCTGGCCTGTGGTGGTGGTGCTGGTGGCAGTGGTGAGGAGGGGGCAAGAAAGCTTACGGATGCCAAGCCCTCCTCACCACATGCCAGCCTCCCTCCAGAGGGGTGGGGTGGGCACTTAAGGGACCTGCCTGGCCAACCAGCCTTTGAACTTCCAGCTCGGGTCCCGGGTGGAAGACCGGAAGTTAAAGCTTCAGCGGGACCCAAGCAGGAAGTTCAAAGGCTGGTTGGCCAGGCAGGTCCCTACTCCAGAGGGTAGCGAGAGGGCGGTGGTGGTGAGGAGGGTGCAGCATCAATAATTTTTCTTTTCTTTTCCCTCCTCACACCTCCTCTGCACCCACTGATCACCAACCCTGGATAACGGAATCCACGGTTGGTGAATCAGCGGATGCTGGGATTGTACTGTACACCTAAAATTTCTAGCCTTGGAGAAAGAACGAGGTGAGTACCAATCAGTAATCAATAAACAGTACCAGTAACAAGCCTCTAGACCCCCAATGATACAAAAACATAGGTATCAGCTTGATAAAAGGCAATAGAAAATAGAAACAACTCCAATGAGGATAAACAGACCGCTATGTCTGCACAGTAGTATGTATGTATGTTTAAATTATGGAAAACTGTTCCTTTTCACTAATGCTATGTAGCCCTTTAACACCAGCTTTACAATGAATTTTAAAAGAGGAGCTGAGCAACAAGAGAGGGCAAGGCAATGGAATGAGGGCGGGGGGGTGTGGCGCAGATCAAACCCCATCTTATTGGGATGGGGAGCAGTGGGGACCCTGGTACCAAAACAATCTATGGTCTAAAAAGTGATCGCCTAATCCAAACAGAACCATGGAACATGCTGTGAATCGAGCCACAGCAAAACCAAATTACAGTGGTACCTTGTATAAAGGAATTACTGTAATTCATTCCAAATGAAATTATGTTAAGCAAATTTTCCTTTATACAAATTCCCATAGGAATGCATTGAAAATGGAGTAATCCTATTTTTATGTTGTATGGATTCTCCCCATAGGCGATTATGTTAAGAAAATTTCCCCTGTCTCCAGAATTTTTTATGCTGTACAAATTTTATGTTATACAAGCTGTTTGTTATACAAGGGTCCACTGTACTCCAGTTTGGTTTGCCAGTCTAATTGCAGGTTTCCTTTTCAGATCTCTAAGTGGTTCAGGACCCTGGTCCTACTACTAACCTAACTAGAATTTAAAATCAGTCTTGCGATGTTCAAAATAGTGGCAAGCCTTTCCCAATTGTGTCTCCCTAGCTGAGGAACTCCCATCAGATGTTTCGCTGCCTGCATGCGCTTCTCATCCAGATTCTAGCTTGACTACTTGCTGATCTGTGCAAGTCTTCAGGAGATAAGGATATTTTTGGTCTCTCTGGGGTGTTCATTCTGTTGTTCAGCTGTTTTGCCTGTATTTTAGTTTTTTAGATGTTTGTGATTTTTAGTGGTGTAAATTTATTCATATCCATTTTTTTCCTGTCGATTGCTAACCACAGTTGGCACCTGTGGGAAAAGACAGGATTGGGATCAATTCACGACATTTCTGTTTTTCTTTCTTATTAGTTTATCTGTATCTTTTAAAAAGACAGCTTCAACCGTGTTCCATGCTATTTGGGGCATGCAAAAGATCAGTTTAAATAGCCAATGATCAATTTTAAAATGAGGAAATGAGCAATGGAAGGTAAGGTATGAACCTGCTGTTAGACTGAAGTTTGTGAAGCAGCCCTAAAGCAGATGAATCCTTGGCATTTTCCTTTTCAAGTTTCAGAGCTGACAGACAGTTTGACAAGCTCAGGCAGCTTTACAAATGCCTCCAAATGAAAGTGTTTGTAGCACGTCAGTTTGCAGAGCCTGGACTCCTCCGAGCCAGACCAAGTGCCTTCAGGATTTTATATTATTGTAAGACTATTTCTATCCAGATCACATTGCATTTGAAGAAATGCAAAAGAAGCTATTAAATATACAATCCAAATAAACAACTGCAGGGCTGGAAGTTCCAGGAATGAAGCTGGCACTCCTGTATCTCATTCTGTTATGGAAGAGGGGATCAGTGGAGAGGAATCACTTCCATGAGAAGAAACTGAGATGAAGATCCAGTATTATATGTGATGGAAGCAAAGTCTAAATGCCCTGTTAACTCATTTCTCATAGGTGCTTTGTGATTCCCCACATGTTCTTATGATTGTAGAGTTCAAGTCCTTTTTGACAGGGATGACATCATCACTGCAGCTTTCTCTCCCCATTTTTTACACAGCATACAGGTGTCCACAATAAGTGCATAACTGAAGCCATGCTGGATCAAACCAAAGGCTCATCCAATCCAAAATTCTGACCAAACATATGGGAACCTATAGGAAGCTTAAGGCCGCAGTCTCACCAGCATTTTCTGTGCATTTTTGCTGCAGTGAACTGCGCAGTAAAAGATTGTGTCCTAACCGTGAAGGGAAGTAATTTGGTGCCCTGACCAACCATGCCCTCAGAAGCACACTTTCACCTAATTTTTTTAAACCACTGCTAAGGAGTGGTTTTAAAAACTTTCCTTAAAGATGTGCAGTTATTTGCTACTCTAGCGATGTGCAACCCCAGAAAATATGCAGTACAGTAATTAGCTTCATACCCCTTTTCCTGGCACTTCCAGTGGGTCCGGCAATGGAGACTTAGGTGGAGACTTCACGTCCTTTGTCGAGCCGAGGTGAACTTGCCTCTGTGCTGAAATCGTTTTCAACACGGATCGAGAAGCGGATTGAAAAGATTCCTGAGCTCTAGGACGGGAATCTCTCACCTCGCTTGGAGCGCAGTTCAGGGGGCATGGTCGGGGTGAACTCGGATTGACCCCACAAGGACGTGAGGTTCCGTTCCTTCGAACCGGTCTCCAGCGGGGCCGCGAACTGCAGCAAGAGTGACGTGAAGTATCAGCCTTAGAAAAACGACCCAGAAGAAAGGGAAAAGATGTGCAATAAGCAAGTAGAGATGGGTACAGAGCAGTAAAATACTACCCTGTCGACAGGACACTAACTGCGCATCAAACACCACATGACCACCCCCAAAAAACCTACGCATCAAATTAAGATGCGCATAAAACTTTAGTGAGACCGCAGCCAATGAGTTCTGTCAATGCTGCATACTACCTATTATACACAGCAGGTATCTCACAGGATCCAGCTTCCATTGCTTTTTTCCCAGCACTCAAATCAATATACAGATGTGCTGCTTTTATGTACATCTGCCCACTCTTAGCACTTTGATTGTCATGCAATGTATTTGTGTATGATGCAGTTCAGTGACTTGCAGTGTCCCAAGGCTGCATAGTACCCAAGATGCTACTCATAACAAAATATGTTTCTTTTCACTTTGTCTGTGAAACTATGACCCCATGGGGATTAATGTTGGTTTCAGCAGAAATGTATTTCCACACTTAGCCTTTTCCACTATACCATACAGTGGACATCTTTATTCTACTATTTCTTTTAAACGCATGTGCTACGTACCTTACACTGGTACGTAGTATATATAGTCTAGTATATTGAAACCCTGCAGTTCTCCAAGGTCAGGAACAGAGAAACTGTATTCCCCATTGTTTGGTATGTGAAAAAAATGTCTCTCTCTGGATTGCATTGTATTGTATACATAGTTCCTATATTTTCTTCCTCCTCTTGTTTTATATCAGATTGTAGGACTTGTTTCTTGATTCCCATATTGAAATTCATATATATGGTTTTATATGAGTCCAACAATGTATGCAATTCAATTATTATTTCATTAATTAATTTGTTGGTTTGGCTAATATGCAAATTTAATTATGCATTTTAATAAATTAACACATCTTCCCCTTAGTGACCAGAGTATGCCTCTGAGGGATATTCTAAATTGTACACATTGTTCAGTTCCCATTTTGAAATGTGTGCATGGCTTGTTGCTCCAAATGACCCTGTAAGCATTAAAAATGTGCAGATTCTTCAGACAAGGTGCATTTCCTTTTGCAGAGACTCTCATGGATGCAAAAACCAAAGTCAAGAAAAGTTACTTTTTCAAACTACAAATCCCAGGATCTTCTAATAAACTGTCAAGATTCTTCCACACTTATAAAGAATGTGGAGTCTCTTGTGAATAAGCAGAGTAAGGAAGTATAGGAACAGAACACTCACATTAAATAAGACACAGAGAATGTATGAGTAAAAGAAAAACCCTTATGGTAGTGTGTTAAAACACTGTTGCAGTATATACATGGCAATGGCATTCATCATAGCAGAACATCAGCAAGACAGAATAACATGGCATTCAATTGACAGAGTAAAGTGATCTGACTTACAGCAGATAAGTGATCACTCTTGACCTGTGCCTTATATACAATTTTCCACCAATCACAGAACACATCACCTCACTAGATATTACATTTGATTGCATCAGTTTATCTCAGCTGCATTGAATCAGTAATCTATTACATTAGCTCATCTCAGCTGTACTGAATTACATTGTTAGATTCAGCAGCAACCATCTTGTCCTTGACTCAGGACATTACTAACCACTTTTCAGCTTTTGACAATATTACATTTTAACATATACTGTACATGCATACATGCATAGTATGAAAATAATAACATAAACATGGACACTGCCCCTATAGTCTGAAAAAGTGACTCTTCCCACCAATGGCCTAAAACAGTACTTTGTTCCAAACTTCCAAGGTCAGGAACATTCTTTTCCATCTCTACCTGTTCACATTTATTTATTTATTTATTTATTTATTTATTTATTTATTTATTTATTTATTTAATTTATATACTGCTCCATCTAGCTGCACGGCTACTCTGGGCAGTTTCTCAGGTCCTTTGAAGCAACTTGGGATTGAACCTGAGACTTCCTGCATGTAACAAATAGGTGTTTGACCTCCTAAAGCAGGCATGCCCAAACTTCGGCCCGCCACATGTTTTGGACTACAACTCCCACAGTCCTTTGCTATTTGCAATCTAAGCTGAGAATTCTGGGAGTTGTGGTCCAAAACATCTGGAGGGCCAAAGTTTGGGCATGCCTGTCCTAAAGTGTTTCTTCCTTAGAACAGCTATGAAAAAGAGGGGGCAAGGAGACAGCAAAAGCTACAAAAGACAACCAGTGCACCCTCTTTAGCCAGAAAAACAAAATGTTGTGCATGAACAATATTGTTTGTTCATAGCAGCTCTTGTCCAGAATTATCTACTCTTTTTTGTAAATATATTTCCCAAGGAAAATGTCCATATCCATGTGAAAAGTGTTGGTGCCTCTCCTCATTTTGGGAAAGGTGCCCACAATTATTGCCAGAAACCTATGGGTGATTGTG
>JAHTLZ010000129.1:79908696-79978375 GCA_023846285.1 Phrynocephalus versicolor | reverse complement strand
ATAATAATAATAATAATAATAATAATAATAATAATAATAATAATAATAATGGAGGGTTGGGGAGACACTTCCCTCCATTCCCTTTTGATGACTTCAATCCAGCAGTGCCTGCTGTGGTCCACCAGGTGAAGAGCCAGCAGGCAGTCTCTCCAAGCTGCAAGAATGGTAATGGGCAGAAATGCCGCTAAAAATCAAGAAATAAAAGGCCAATAAAGCAAGGAATCTTAGTAACAGAGAGAGCAACTCAATAGTGGGGTGGGGGTGACAGCAGGAAGATTTTAAAATGTAATCTGCAATGAAGGAATGCCTTAGCAGCAAGGAATAAATCCAATCCAAAATGGAGGTCAGATTTTCCAAGCCATTTGAAAGACTCAAACCTCCTGCCCCTTCCACGGTGTGCTTGAATCCTCACTGGTATCTAACAGCCCTCCCCATGATACATGCAGTGCTGCTTTCTGCTGGAATATCAAACAAGGTGATTTAGCATACAAGGATCAAATGAAGGTAATCTAAAATTAGAGATACATAAGAAATCCCTAGGTTTCTTACCTCTCTTTCAGCATCCCAAATCTCTTGTATTTTAGAGGCTCTCTATCCTAAAGGCTTGAAAAGCTCTACATGAAAGAAAAGGCTTCTTCTGTGTTTTATTCCCATCGGGTTAACCCAAAAGTTCCTTCCTTATTCACCACCTCTACTCCTTTTACTATGTTCATCACAATGTTGAAAAGGGACACGTACTTCAAATGCAAAGCCAAGGGTTTGCAACAGAAGGTCTTAGGATGACTGCCTCAGTCTGTTCAGTTTAAACAGACTTGGAGCCTTTGTACACGACCCCTAAACTCCGCAGCAAATGGCTGCCAGCTCCGGAGCTTACAATTGTTTCCCCACCAGCTCCGGAGTTTGCAGGAAATTAAGTGTGACCACGCCCACCTAAGCGCGTCCCAGCGCACTTTTCTTGTATCTGCCCTAGGAGGGTGAAAATCCCCAGGTCCGGATTTAATCTGGTGAGTGCGGGGCTCTCCTCGCTTCTGTTTGTTTGTTTTTTGCCTCCCGCCCCTTTAAGAGAAGGGGTGCGAGGAAAAACAAACAAACAGAAGATAAGGAATCAGGACGACGGAGCTCCGGGCAGCTTCGGAGGTGAGTCTGCCTTTTTTCCTCTCTTTCTTCCTCCCTCCCCTCACGCAGACAGGAGCAAGGAAGTGCAGAGCGGTGGGGACGAAGGAAGAGCAATGAACCCCCCAAGATCTCTGGTCCGAATTTAAGTGGCCAGTGGATCTTAGGGGTCGTGTGAAAAGGCCCTTGGTTTGCAACTGAGAATAATTCTCCTTGATACCTTGGAAAGTGTCTGCTCACTTCTGCTACAGACAGTACTAAGGTAGACAAATGCTGTGTCTCAGTATGGGACACTTTCCCATGTCCACAAAAATAGTTAAGCTTGATGTGAGGTAATTACTACTAATATAAGACAGTTCACAACAAGACAGCATTAGCACTATAATAATCCTTTACAGTTGGACAATTTCTCTTCCAATGTTTGCCATTGCCAACCTACTATAAAAACGTGTTATTTGCTTGTCCAGCATTCAAAGATAAACAAAATCCAAGGGAGGTTACTGTCATAATATGTAGAATTGACAAAATATATGTAATGTATATTTAACAGAGTGAAAAGAGAATTGTAAAATGGAGTCAGTCAAAAATGCAGTGTCATGATGTTAGTCACAAGTGCAAGGAATTAGAAATCACTAGCAGGTTAAGTGATTTAGCACAGGTGGAATAGTTAATGGCATCATGGTGTGTCAGGATGTGATTGGTTAAAATCATGTCTGATGAGTTCCAAATGTGTATATAAGAACTGGCTTGTATAATGGAAAATTGGGACTGTTTATGGTGAGAAACAGTACCCCACACTCTGTTGATTTGTACATATGTTATTGCTTGGTGTTATGCTGTTGTTATTTGCTGTATATTTGCTGTATATATTCAATATAAGAGTTTTATTCTAAGTCATGTTTCTTTGTCTCTCTGTTTCTAAGTTCTGATAATACTTATAACAATTATCTACACTTTATCTACATGCTACTGCTGCTAAGCTCATATTTTTCTCTGCTATACACATGTGTGTATTTACTTTCCATAATCCCTTAATTATTGCTTGATAGTTGCATCTCCGGAAGGTTCCAGAATCCCACTGTGTACTATCCATGGAGCTGCCTGAAATTGTTGGATGTTGTCTCTGTCTCATACAGATGTTGCACAGATAACAGGGGCTCCAAATCTAAAAATGCAGTGAAAAAATCAAAATCTGTTCCAAACTTGACTGATTTTTAAAGAACATTTTTAAAATACATTTCAATCCACTTTTACAAGAAGACGGTTAAAAGCTGGCCGACACCTAAATGTAGTATTGAAAAGAAACTTCCACAGATTTAACATAACCAGACAAAATACCAGCTTGCTCCTGCTTTGATTCCAGCTGCTCAAAACATTGTTCTCTCTAAAAGCAAAGTGGGTTGAACAGCGAAACTCAGAAGGAAGAAGACATTTATCTATTATATTTTATTGTGCTGTTCTGCAGAAACCAGTTGTGGTTTGTTTACTAGCAGGATTTATAATTTTCTGCCTAAAAGGGTCACAAAATAACACATAATAAAATAAGTAAAGCTATTTTTTTTAAAAAAAAATCTAATTGAAAACATTCTCTGAAAGACAAAATTAAGGGGGTAGAACGAGCAGTGTTTGGAATTTTAATACATCTGCACCAAATGAAACATGAGGAAAATGTCTCGTAACTAGGGCCTCTATCACACGCACACTAAATGCGCATGTTGATTTGATGCATACTTTCTCCAAAATTGGTCAAGTGACAGTTGATGCACACTTTCAGTCCCCACAGTTGTATTATTGATGCTATTCACGCATCCCCATGGGCCAAAAGCACATCAAATTGTTGTTTTGAAAAATAAATTGCGCAGAATAACAATAAACTACGCCCCCACTTACTTTTGATGCACACTTCCGTTCTTCAAAAATGTTGATCAAAAAATTACAACCAGAGAGACAAGGATCAGGAAAATGCGGTGGCAAGATATCTATTTTTTTTAAGTGCAGCACAGTAGAGACCAGATGTGGATTTAAAAAATAAAAAATGTGCTTTTTTAAGTGCAGTGTGATAGAGGCCTAGGTCTCCTAATCTTCCATGCAGATTACAACATGAGGAGCAAGAAAAACCTTGATTGTTGTTAAGGAGAGCAGCACTTTTCATCCTAAGCAGTACAGAAACTGAAAGTCATGCATTTTTACTTAATCAAGAGTATAAGAATGGGCTAAATTGATTGGTTTCCTAGGAGTTTTTCTCCAATACCACTTACTCATCTTTGAATAAAAAAAATAATGGAAGTGGATCCTGACAGATAATCATGTGGTATTGGATGTGGCCAGAGAGATCAATTTATTTTGTACTATAAACCATGGTCTTCAACAGGATAACCATAAGAGGAATAGATGAAATATAATAGAGTGAACAAAAAAGATACAGCACTATATGTCAAGATGTTTACACCTGCAAGGCTGTACATAAACTCAAGCATGGAAAGCCAAGCAGATGAAACGAAATTGATTTTACTGTGGAAATCTACTATGGAACCCCAGGTCAGACTGAAGATCTGGATGACAGCATCCTAGATATGCTCTAGAAAGGAGAAGGGGTTTTTATTATGGGCCTTTCTTTCTTTCTTTCTTTCTTTCTTTCTTTCTTTCTTTCTTAAGTGACAGTTAAATAGATTTTTCAGGAGCCTTCCAGCTGAGCTCCAAGCCAGACAACAGGGGGAGAGAAAAGAATGAGACAGCAAACTCCAAGGATATGTCTAAAATCAATACTGCACTAGCTCAATAGCATTTTCCCACAATTCAGGCAAACCAGGCTCACAAATTCCTTAAGTTTAAAGATGGGTTCTCATCAATTCACCAGACATCCATTTCTGCAGGCAGCAGTTTGCTCCCCTAACCACCCTTTGTCCTTTGGGGTACTCAAGAAATATGAAGCCTAGCAGCAGATTCAAAGATTTACCAGCTTTAGAGGCCTGCAACGCAAAACGAAAAGTAACTTGAGAAGTGTTCTACATTCATTCAGTGAAAGTCAGTGCCACCTGTTCTCCATGGTGGTTCCAGAGATGTTAGTTTAAACAACTTTCCACCTATTTATCCAGGGAGACATAATGAAAGTCACGAATACCACCATGCCCTATTTATTAGAAGCATATTTGATAAGCAAACAGCAAAGCTAAGAGATAAAATTCTCAGAAAGTCTAGCAGCTAGAGAGGTTTGTTTGTTTGTTTGTTTGTTTGTTTGTTTGTTTGTTTGTTTGTTTGTTTGTTTGTTTGTTTGTTTGTTTAAGTTTTTGAAGGCTTTCCAGACAACCACCTGGCTGATAGCTTTTGATTTGTATTCCTGCAATGAACAGGGGGTTGGGCTTGGCTTTAGAGAGCCCTTCCAACTTCATTCTAATGGTACCAGAGGGCAACAATGTGGATACCAGAGAAACCTTTTGTGGAAGGATAGTATGCAAACAGACTATCTCAAATAAGCAATCTTATCTCAGATAAACACTTGCAGGAGAACCTCAAAAGTTAACCACAGTACAGGGTCAACTGTACCGTGCATACCAAAGGTCCACCATGCCACACTGTGCCCACCGTACCATCCTGAATGTGCCAATCTCATTCAAATTTCAATGCTAAATCAGTGGCCACTACCAGGATATACTAGCTGCTCTATTTGGGGAAGGTTCATCTCTCTCCATGGTGGAATGCATCACTTGCATGCAGAAGGTCCCTGGCTGAATCCTCAACATTTTCTAGGAGGGCAAGAAGAAAAATCTTGTCCAAAATCCTCAGAAGTTACTGCCTTTCAGAGTTGACAATACTGACCAGATGGACCACTGACCTGTCACAGGATAAAGCAACTTCATATCCCTGTGTCTTATCTACTTTACATTTGTACAGTTCTTTGCAACATGCCCTTCAGGTGGGAAACAATTATTATCTCTGCATTCCAGCATAGGGCCATAGGTGGGCATCCTCCACTGTACCTTGATGCCCAGTTGAGTATATCCTCTCTCACAAGCTGTGAACATCTTTTCAGATGGAAAACAAGATTAAAATACACTAAAGACAGGTCTTACAGGTGCAGGAGAGGCATTAATGAATAAAGCTTGCCAGCCAACTTTACGTATTGAATAATTCTGTAATTTATGTGCCATTGTTTTAATTACCGGTTACCTGTTCTACATTAAAAGGAAGAGAAAAGGCAAGGGATTGCCATCTCCAATGTTTCTCTCACTGTTCATGGAACTGAAAATGTAGCTGAACAATAGAACCAAATAGACCAAATACACTTCAGCTGTTCAGGCACTTTCATTTTTAAATTTTTCTTAATGGTACATAACTGATGCCTTCTAAATATTTTGCACTTAATCTCCCAGCAACCTCAGTAAACATGGCTGTGTTTTGGACAATGTACAATGTTATCCAAAGTTGTCCAGTTTGAGACAGACGAATCTATAGCTATGACTTTTTTTACAATATGAATTGCATGTTTAACTTTTAAATTGCAAACAAATGTTCAGCTCTTAGCTTATGTTAGAGCACGGTGTATTGCGTTACTATACTGGTAGTGCCATTTTTTTCCTGCTAATTCAGTTTTTAAGATCAATTTGTAAATTTTGTTCCTTAGTTCACTTCTGTTCACTTCTGTCTTTCAAGTACAGTACACACATTCTCTGGCGGAGCTCTGTTGACATTCTCAGACATAAAGTATCCTGCAACAGTGTCCTTGTTTAAAGAGGGATTATTGGAAAGCTGACACAGTTTGACACAATGCAAACACTAACGTTGCAGTGGTGATGGGTTGACATTGTACGAGAATTCTATTAAGCATCCATCTAGATTGGATAACCAGTTCCATGGCAGCAACTGCAGTACTAGCACAAGCAAAGGGAATTTGGAGTGGACCACTGAGCATCTGCGTGCGTGTGTGCGTGCAGGTAGCCTCTTAGGCCTCCCTCTGGACTGAATCTATATGCTTATAGATTCATTTCTCGCTTCATGGCTAACGGAGCTAGTGTTTTGTTTTGTTTTTTTTCATTGATGGTAAAACCAGATTACATTTAGTAGTGCTGTTAGTAGTGACAGTAGTAACCAATAGCAAAAAAAAAAAATGTAAAAAAATGATGGCAGGAGTTGACAATTTGCCATGTGGAATGGATTGGCTAGTATTCCTACTGTAAGCCACATTTTTCTCACAGTCAAACTGTACATTTCAAATGGTATGTCATTAGAAGCCAAAATCAATTTGCATTCCCCTGGGTATGTTCCTGAAAAACTTCATGAATGAGCAGCCATACTTACCAAATAAGCTTGTGTTTACCTTCCAATGACCAATCAGAAAACAAAGCAAGTTCACTGCAAAGTCCAGAAGGTTTAAGAAGCTCATTTATGACCATCAGATATTCTAAACACACAAGGAATCCTTACTTCTATTGACTTGCTATCTGTAATGTATAGTCTGACCCTCCTTTTTAGCTCTAGCAGGACAAATATCTGGGGCAAAGGGTCTTCTTATGATTTAAAATATTGATTATGCTGCTGAAAAGCTATATGGATAAAGTTAGGTTTGGAGAGTGGAAGTAATGCTTCACTTAGGTCATTCTTTACCTGGACAACCAGTTCAGTGCTGAGCGCCATCATTTTTAAAGGCTACTGACAAGTAGGAAGGTGTCTAGAGGGGGAGATGGTCAAGGTTATGGATTTCAAGCAAGATTTGTAAGGAACAATTAAGGGAACTGGGTATATTTAGCCTGGAAGAGAGACAAAAACACAGAGAAGATGTACACATTTAACTGTTTCAGAGTTTGGGCTGCAATTGGCCAATCCAGTGCAGTATGGTGCCAGATCAGAGTTGATTTGCAATGATCAAGTTGGAGAAGGAGACTGCAGGACTAGGTAGGAAGGTGACAGATGTTGTGGGAAGAACAGAGGGGCAAAATGTAGGGCTGCAAATGGCTGATCCAGCAACATGTGGTGCAAGATCAAGGTGCCATGGTGCCAGAATGGGGGGCTGCAGCAATGGACTACACATCTGCAGCGATGGAGGAGGAGGAGGAGGTAGTAAGACCAGTTATGGAAGCAACATGAACAGTGGGAAGCAGGGGCAGGCTGTAGCAGCAGCATAACATGAAGGGGGCAGGTGCAATAATTTTTAGGGGTGCAAATATTGGCTAGCCCCAGGTGCTGGTAACCCACACTGTGCCACTGCTCCCTATCAGAAGCAAGCAGAGGGCTTGCTAGAAGGATGTTAGAGTACTGTAAGGGATGCTTTAGTTGTTGGGTTCTCACAGGGGCATGGAACTGTGCTAGGTGAGCCTGGGAATCCATTCAAATCCTACAATGCTATAATTCTGTCGTGAGGGATTTAAGGGGGCAGTTCCTATTGTACTGAACTGCGCAGACCAGAGAAGGAGGACAGGAAACCAGGAGCTGTGCGAGGAACTAGAAGGCTGAGGATGAATTTCAACAGTAAGCAGCAGCAGCAGCAAGAACAATCACCACCACCACCAACACCAAAACAACAACAATAACAACAACCCTTACTTTTACAAATGCAGCGTAGTTGGCAAATCCTCCCTGGAAACATGGGCCTCAACATTCTGCTTTATGAGGCGAAACAGCTACTGGTTCCCCATCCATCCATATCAAGGAACAAAGAACCCAGTGTAAACTGAAGTGTCTTGTATGTCTTAGAGAGTAAATCCCATGAGTGCCTCTCCCCGTCTTTGGCAGCGAAAGTGCAGTAATGATCAAATAACTATCGGTTAGCTGCCCTTTTATGACAGCCACTACAAACCTGAGGCGCTGGTGACTTCACTCTTTCTAATGGTACAGCCATTACTCCCCTGATGCTCCTGCAACATTTTAGTCACAGTTGTTTGACTCAAATTTGAGTATCTTACAACTTGTATTGTGAAACCCCTCATTGGTTTTTGTAAGAACTGTTGGCCTGTGTAATAGCTGGTGCTTGGAATAAAGTCTCACAGACCATTTTAGGTGGAAACAAAAGTATTGTACAGTGGTACCTTGTATAAAGGAATTAATTTGTTCCAAATGAAATTATGTTAAGCAAATTTTTTATGTTGTACAAGTTTTATGTTATACAAGCTGGTTTGTCATACAAGGGTCCACTGTATTAGGAAGTTACATAGAGGGTTTTCTGGCCACAGGCACATTGCTAAGAAGGAAGAAACTGATGGGAGAAAGTACAGGCAGAAGTAAAGACTGCCATGAGAGTATCCAATCCAAACTATGCATATAACCTGGAAGTTGAGTCATGGCTACTGGACTTCTTTTTTGAGAGATAGAAACGTTTCGCTGATCTTCTATCTCTCAAAAAAAGATGTCCAGTAGCCATGACTCAACTTCCAGATAAACTCACCTGGATGACTGAGAATCTTCACAGACATATGCATATAACCCATCATTAGAAGAGGAAATCCAATAAATGCTGATGGTGTCTGTCAAAACAGGACAATTTCTCACCTCATGTGGCTGTGGTTACATGTGTGTTTCTTTCTCTTTCTCCCTTTGATGTGTGTGTGTGTGTGTGTGTGTGTGTGTGTGTGTGTGTGTGTTCTGAGTTATCGTGAAAGGAGAAGGCTGTTGTTATATGCCATCAGGTTGCCTTTGACATACTGTAACCCTGTTAATGAGCAATCTCCAACATTACTTGTCCTCAACAGACTTGCTCAGCTTTGGTAAACAAAAAGCTGTGGCTTCCTTTATGGAGTCAATCCATCTCATATTTGGTCTTCCTCTTTTCCTGCTGCCATCAACTTTTCCCAACATTAGTGTCTTTTCCAGCGAGTCTTGCCTTCTCATGACATGCCGGAAGTATGATAGCCTTTGCAGGCTTTTGTTTGTTTGTTTGTTTTTGTTTGTTTTTTGGCCTCCACAGATAGTCCAGGCTTGATTTGCTCTAGGACCAAGTTTTTCCTCTTTCCAGCAATTGAGGCTCTCTGCAAAGCTCTTCTCCAACACCATATTCCAAACAGATCATTTTTCCCCTTTCAACTTTATTCACTGTCCAGAAATAATGGATCATTTCAGTGGGCTTACGGTAGGTACTAGGTGGCAGCAGTGGCTGAAGGTGATGCTGGCAGAGGATCTTTCACAGAAAACAGCAGAGACTCTCAAGGGAGCCCAGCTCACAAGGTGCAAAACACACTGAGGTTAAACTTCTGTGTTCACTTCACCTGTGCTCCTTTCCATGGCCCAAAGTGTTTTGCACATAAAAGGCAGATGCTCCCTTTCCTCTCATAAAAAAATAAAATCTGCACTATCGCTTCATATTTTATATCCCTCTCTGTTCAAAAGAGATAAAATATAGGCCACAGTTTGCTCATTTCCAGCAGCTGTAAAGTGATGTTCTGGCCGTAATGACACCCTTCTCCCTCCCGTGATATGTTTTTGCTTCAACAGCTCAGGGAGTTTGCAGCAGTGATAAAAACCCATCCATCCTGCGATGCAGCACATTTCCTTTTACTGTCATTGTACTTATAGGGTAAATATATGTTAAAGAGGGGGAAATAAGTCACCACATAGTTGGGTAAATATCACAGCATAAGACTTTAAACTCCCTCTCCCTTCTGCTTATTCCCTTGATCTATTAGGATTAATACAGGTACATATGGCACTTATGTAATAAGACTTCCTGGGGTAGGAACTGGAAAGCCACCCCAGTATCCCTGCCAAGAAAATCCCATGGACAGAAACAAAAGGCTAAAAGGTATGATGCTGGAAGATGAGCCCCTCAGGTCAGAAGGTGTCCAACATGCTACTGAGGAAGAGTGGAGGATGAGTACAAGCAGCTCCAGCGCTAATGAAGTGGCTGGGCCAAAGCTGAAAGGACGCTCAGCTGCAGATGTGCCTGGAAGGGAAAGGAAAGTCCAATGCTGCAAAGAAATATACTGCATAGGAACCTGGAATGTGAGATCTATGAACCAGGGTAAGCTGGATGTGGTCAAACATGAGATGGAAAGAATAAACATTGACATCTTGGGCATCAGCGAACTTAAATGGACAGGAATTGGTGAATTCAGTTCAGATGACTATCACATCTACTACTGTGAGCAAGAATCCCATAGAAGAAATGGAGTAGCCCTCATAGTCAACAAAAGAGTGGGAAAAGCAGTGCTGGGATACAACCTTAAAAATGTTAGAATGATTTCGGTACGGTTCCAAGGCAGCCCTTTCAACATCACAGTAATCCAGGTTTATGCACCAACTACTGGTGCTGAAGAGTCTGAGATTGACCAATTTTATGAAGACTTACAACTCCTTCTAGAACTGACATCAAAGGAAGATGTTCTCCTCATCATAGGGGATTGGAATGCTAAAGTAGGGAGTCAAGTGATAAAAGGAATAACTGGCAAGTTTGGCCTTGGAGTGCCAAACAAAGCAGGGCAAAGGCTAATTGAGTTTTGTCAAGAGAACAAGCTGCTCATTGCAAACACTCTTTTCCAACAACACAAAAGGTAACTCTACACATGGACATCAGATGGACAATACTGGAATCAGATTGATTATGTTCTCTGCAGCCAAAGATGGAGGAGCTCTATACAGTCAGCAAAAACGAGACCTGGTGCTGACTGTGGCTCAGATAATCAGCTTCTTATTTCAAAATTCAAACTTAAACTGAAGAAAGTAGGGAAGATCACTGGGCCAGTCAGGTATAATCTAAGTCAAATCCCTTATGAATACACAGTGGAAGTGAAGAATAGAATTAAGGAACTAGATTTGGTGGACAGAACGCCTGAAGAACTATGGATGGAGGCTTGTAACATTGTACAGGAGGCTGCAATGAAAACTATTCCAAAGAAGAGAAAATGCAAGAAAGCAAAGTGGTTGTCCAACGAGGCCCTACAAATAGCGGAGGAGAGAAGGGACGCAAAATGCAAGGAAGAAAGGGAAAGATGCAGAAAATTGAATGCAGACTTCCAAAGAATAGCAAGGAGAGACAGGGTGGCCTTCTTGAACGAACTGTGCAAAGAAACAGAGGAAAACAACAGAAAAGGAAAAACCAGAAAGAAAATTGGAGATATTAAAGGGGCCTTTCATGCAAAGATGGATATGATAAAGGACAAACATGGTAGGGACCTAATTGAAGCAGAAGAGATCAAAAAGTGATGGCAAGAATATACAGAGGAATTATATCAGAAAGATCTGGATGTCCCTGATAACCAAGATAGTGTAGTTGCTGACCTGGAGCCAGACATCCTGGAAAGTGAAGTCAAGTGGGTCTTAGAAAGCATTGCAAACAACAAGGCCAGTGGAAGTGACGGCATTCCAATTGAACTCTTTAAAATCTTAAAAGAGGATGCTGTAAAGGTGCTGCACGTGATATGCCAGCAAATTTGGAAAACTCTGCAGTGGCCAGAGGACTGGAAAAGATTGGTCTACATCCCAATCCCAAAGAAAGGTAACACCAAAGAATGCTCCAACTATCGCACAATTACACTTATTTCACACGCTAGCAAGGTTATGCTCAAAATTCTACAAGGGAGGCTTCAGCAGTATGTGGACAGAGGTGCAAGCTGGATTTCGAAGGGGCAGAGGAACTAGAGATCAAATTGCCAACATGCGCTGGATTATGGAGAAAGCCAGAGAGTTCCAGAAAAACATCTACTTCTGCTTCATTGACTATGCCAAAGCCTTTGACTGTGTGGACCACAACAAACTATGGCAAGTCCTTAAAGGAATGGGAGTGCCTGACCACCTTATCTGTCTCCTAAGAAATCTATACGTGGAACAAGAACAACAGTCAGAACTGGATATGGAACAACTCACTGGTTTAAAATTGGGAAAGGAGTACGACAAGGCTGTATACTGTCACCTTGCCTATTTAACTTATATGCAGAGTACATCATGCGAAAGGCAGGTCTGGATGAATCACAAGCTGGAATTAAGATTGCCGGAAGAAATATCAACAACCTCAGATACGCAGATGATACTACTCTGGTAGCAGAAAGTGAGGAGGAATTAAACAACCCTTTAATGAGGGTCAAAGAGGAGAGTGAAAAAAATGGGCTGGAGCTCAACATAAAAAAAACTAAGATCATGGCCACCGGTCCCATCACCTCCTGGCAAATAGAAGGGGAAGAAATGGAGGCAATGACAGAGTTTATTTTCTTCGGCTCCTTGATTACTGCAGATGGCGACTGCAGCAATGAAATTAAAAGACGCCTGCTTCTTGGGAGGAAAGCAATGCCAAATCTAGGTAGCATCCTAAAGAGCAGAGACATCACTTTGCCAACTAAGATCAGGATAGTCAAAGCTATGGTTTTTCCAGTAGTGGTGTATGGAAGTGAGAGCTGGACTATAAAGAAGGCTGATTGCTGCAGAATTGATGCTTTTGAGCTGTGGTGCTGGAGGAGAGTCTTGAGAGTCCCCTGTACTGCAAGGAGATCAAACCTATCCATCCTGAAAGAAATCAACCCCGAATGTTCACTGGAAGGACAGATTTTGAAGCTGAGGCTTCAGTACTTTGGCCACCTCATGAGGAGAGAGGAGTCCTTGGAAAAGTCCCTGATGTTGGGAAAGATTGAAGGCAAAAGGAAAAGAGGACAGCAGAGAATGCGATGGTTGGACGGTGTCATTGATGCAATGAATATGGATTTGACCAAACTCCGGGAGTAGACATGGGCACGGAGTGGCAAAATTCTCGTTTCCGTTTTCGGATATCTGTATCGTTAGGTAATGATAACGATAACAAAAATTACTCCACTCTAGCTCGAAACCGACCCGAAAAAAGAAAAATTGGCTCGGGTTTGTCGTTGTCGTTAATGGCATCACCTTCCCTCCCCCTCTCCTGTCCTGGGCTGCTTGCACCAGGCTTGGGGGGGGGGTCATCCTCGTCGTATCCCATGCAGTGGGGGGATCCAAAATGGCGACCACAATATTTATTTTTAAATCGTGGTCCAAAAACCCACTAAAGCACAACAGAAACATGTGAAAATTAGGTAATTTAAATGCCTGAATTTTTATAGTAGCAGCAGTGGGTTTTTCTTGCAATAAAACGTCTCCATTGATTTTATTTTATTTTATTTTTATTTTTATTTTTTTACACCTGCGCATGTGTAATGATGGGCTGGCCATGGGATGGGACCATGCAATTTTTTTGACCCATTCCACCAATCACATGGCCAGGTTTTGACTGAGACTTCTGGATGTGCTAGAGGGCATAAAAAGCCCACTAACCCTAGCCCAAACCCCAACCCTAACCCTAACCCTAACCCATACGCCAGTACACTGTCCTTCTTAGTGGGTCAGAGGCACCCAGCAGTGCAGCCCACTGACCTACCCTAACCCTAACCCTAACCCTAACCCTAACCCTAGCCCTAGCCCTTACCCTAACCCCATGCTCTGGGAAGTCGAATCGCGCTATCGCAGTGGAAACGACAAACGACAAACGGAAATGACAACTTTTTGAAAATTATCGCGACAAGCGGAAACGACCTGAAACGGACCCGTTCCGACAAACGACAACTCGAAATGTCATTTTTTCTGGTCGTGCCCATCTCTATCCGGGAGGCAGTGGAAGATAGGAAGACCTGGCGAGCTCTTGTCCATGGGGTCCGAAAAGTCGGACATGACTGAACGACTGAAGAACAACATGGCACTTATATCATAAAAATAAATCCATCAGCTCAAGAGAAGGCGTTTTCAGGGGTTACCTCCATGTTATAGACTAGAGTGTCTTCTGCCATGAAAATAGGCTGGTGCCCCCTCGCTTGCCCTTTTGGTGACAATGAAAACTTTCAGATTTTTAATATTTAATTTTAACATAGCTAAATTCTCTTACAATTGCTGTGGTTATGTGTGTGCATTTTAATGCTTTAATGCTTTTTTTCATTTTAAATCCTTTTTTAATATATGTAACAGCTTTTTAATGACTCAAGTATCTCTTATAATTTCATCGAATTGGTCAGTTTAGATAGAACTAATGCAAACAAAATCAAAAATATTTAATGGGCAACAAACTGGAGCAGCTGGGACTCTTTGACATTGCTGTCCAGCCCCTAGCCATGGCTCATAAAAATACTGCATGAAGTGATAGGGTAAACTCACAATACATTGTAATTGTTGAATCAGGCGTGGTTCACAGAAATGAAAGTTGAGCCTGATAGTTTTGATCTTTTTTGGCACCCAGAGAATGCTTGTTTATGGGCCAGCTAAAAATTCTATAAATAAATAAATATAAATAAATAAATATCATTGAAAACTTTTGTGACGATATTCACTTCTTCAAAGCAAATATCAAAAGTCAAAACAGCTAGAACACACTAGCATAACTGGGGAGGGATGGAAGAGTGCATTTGCCCCAGGGTGCGCAGCAATCTTGGGGCGCCTGGAGGGGGAGCAGGAGGAGGAAACCATGCACCCTCCCACCAGCAGTCCTCCTTTCACTCTGCTATAGCTTGGCGATCATTACCCCAGGGAAAGGAGGAGAGGGAAGCGTGCGACAGAGGTGCTGCTTGAAAAAACATCCCATCACCTGCTTCCCTCTCCTCCTTTCCCTGGGCTAATGATCACCAAGCCTTAGCTGGTGGAAAGGAGGAGGGGGGAGCATGCTACGAAAGTGTTGCTTGGGGGGGGGGGAATCACCTGCATGGCACTCTCTACACACTGTGCAGCTTGCACAGGAGAGCCCTAACTGGAAAAGAAAAAAGAGACCCACAAAGAGGGCATGAAAAGGAGAGACCCTTCTTCCCTTCCCCCATTGTTCCCCCAAGATCTGGCTCTCCTTGCTGGGTGCGTGAAACACGGTTGGGGGGGAGGAGAGAGCGCAAAAACTGACTTTGTCCCCAGGCGCTCCACACTCTAGCTACGCCACTGCTAGAGTGGTGGTTCCCAACCTTGAATCCCCAGATGTTCTTGGACTATATTATTCCCCACTACCTTTGCTGGCCAGGACTTCTGGACATTGTAGTCCAAGAACATCTAGGGAACCCAAGGATGGGAAGCAATTATCTGCTGATAGCCTGAACCAAGGCTGTCTTCTGGCTGATGTCTATTGTTAGGGCAACGTGAGCTGTGTAGGAACATGTATGAAGATCAGAATGCCCTATTAATTGTACCAATGTATGAAAACCTTTGCTTAGGATGTCTTAGGCATATCATCCATTTTCTGCATCTGGATGTCTAACACAGAAAGTGTTGATCCTACATCCAGTTCAGAACAAATTAAAATGCTGAACTCTTTGTGCCCAGTCTTTTACATAAATTGAATTTTTTTAAAATGTGTAAATTACCAAACATGTCTAGTTTACTTTTCTTACGAGCAATATATATGAGTTTGAAGAATATGAGGCAAACATTTCTTCAGCATTTTCTGACAGCCAAAAGTAGGAAACATCAGTGACACTCTGCTGAAGAGGAAGAAAGCCAGTCTGTGAACGGTGTTACCTTGCAACACAGAGCACAGAGTAAAGATAAGGCCCCAACTCCCTCGAGATGCTATTTGCGTTGTCTTCCTATAAGAAATACAGCTTTGTAAGTTTTCCCCAGCCTTCTGCTTAGGGCCACACTTTGCACATATTACTATGTGAATTCAATCTTTGGGACCCAATCATTACAGTGTTAGAGCCTTTTTCATAGGGGAAAAGGGATAAGTTTCTTCTGCTTTAGCTTCTGCATCCATAAATCATCTCACTAATGAAATTATATCCATCACACAAGTGCCTTATATTCCTCTTGACCATCCTTCAAACCTGATTGATGATAGTCCTGAGTGAGTTGTTGCCAAGATGAAGAGATTCTGCAATGCAAGTGTAGGTAATGCTTTCCCCATTTACTTGCAAACGCTCATGCTGGCCAAGGACCATTGGAGATGTCACCCAACATATCTAAAGGACACTCGTTTGGGAAAAGCAATATTAAGCCAAGGCTCCCAGGTTCACTGAGTTGGTTACCTGGCACTGATTCTCCACTGTCCATCCCAGGAGAGGAAAAGGCAGCCAGTATAGCCTTGGGTAGATTCAATGAGAACCAATCCCAACATGGTGTCATAAACTAACATTCTGCTGCAAATTCTAGATCTACATGACATGAAGAAATCCCACCTTTTTATTTTAATTAAGATTAGCCATCTTGGCTGAACAAGTCAGCATTAAGGCTTCTGCTGCTGCCTCAAGAGCTCGTCTCCCATGTAAAAACAAGATACTAAATGAGTAGTGTGGTTCTTTTGCTGTGCTTTCTGCAATTTCAGCAAAACTAGAGTTGCATGAAACTTATCTTTTGATATAAAACCAGTGTCTTCTCTTTGTAAAGCTAAGCACTCAGCAAGCACAACAAAAGACTTTTCCAAGAGGCACACATTTTTCCAATTTCTTTAATCCTGCCATCTCACAGTGGTTCATATTAAGAAGAATTTGTTGACTTTTTCACCATAAAACAATGTACCAAGTCACAATCTGCATACCTAATCTGTACACAGTTGTGAAAAAATAAATATTTCATCCAAAAGTTAGTAAACTAAACAACAGTTTACATTGACACTTCAGTTGTTCAGATAAAGGGCATTATTCTTGCTTCCTTTTCAGACACGTTCCCATACGCATAATCCAACTAAACCATCGGAACAAAACTAGGTGCACCATTTCTAAGCTTTGTTTGGTTTTGTGAAGTTGGAATCAACATCTAGAAACTGTGATAAGGCTTTTAAGGCGCATAAGACATTTAAGCTGTAGTTTTGATCGTGTCAGCCCTAAATGTGGAACAACATAGGTTCTGGCAGTCATAAGATGTTCAAAAAATAATGCTCCAGCCTGACCCCAAGCAATGCCCAAGTTGGACCTTTTCAGTACAGCACTGAGCCTATAATGTTGAGCATTCGGCTGGGGGGGTTATTTAAGGGAGATAACTCGCTCTAAAGCAACCTTTTTCAATGTAATCAAAGGTGTGTCTTTCCACAGTCTTGACCAGATCTTAAGATTTCCTACCAGTTGATACCTTTTTCTTTTCTTTTCTTTTCTTTTCTTTTTTCTTTAATCAAGATTGCGATGACCAATGGTTTTTAGCAATAAACTACTACCTACCTACCAGCTGATGCAGATTGAATGACAATTTTGTTTCCAAAGTACAGTGGTACATCTACTTATGAGTTTAATCTGTTCTGAATGCATGTTCATAAGTTGAACAACTCGTAAGTAGAGCAGCTGTATCTAAAAAATCGAAAAAATTGAAAAATTGAAAAAGAAATTGTAAGTAGAGCAGACAGCATCTAAAATTTATAAGGCAGCAGTTAAAACGCCAATGGTTTTCTGCTCTTAGGTCAAATTGGTCATAAGTAGAGCCACTCATAAGTAGAGGTACCGCTGTAGTATCTAATTAGGATTAACAATTCCCATGGGGGGAGTGGCTGGCTGACGGTGAATCCTTGAGGCATTTAGAGGCAGACACATTAAAGTGGCCCACTTCAAACCCTTGACATTAGAGATGGGCATGAAACATTTTTTTTTCATTTCATTATTCGTTATTTGTTTCATTACTGAATGAAATGAATAACAAATGAACCATCAAAGAAAAAAGAAACAAAATGGAAATTTCCATTTCGTTCACTTTGTTTTTTGTTTTCCTATAGGAATGGATTGAAGCAATGCATTCCTGTGGGGGGGAAAGCCAGTGGTTCCCCCCCCCCAACGCACCCGGGCACAGGGGAAACCACAGGCTTCCCCCCCCCCGCAGAAGCCACTGCCGATCAGCTGCAGTGTGGGGCTTTGGCAGAAAAAAAGTTTTAAAAGCCCACCCTTTCCCCCACCCGATTGGGCACCATTGATTGGGGGGGGGGAATAAAAAACAAAAATTAAAAAACACACCAACCCAGTCCACGAGCCAGCTGGTCAGCATGAGTTTTAAAAAGACAAATATTTAAAATTTAAAAAACACACCAACCTGGCCCATGGAAAATGAAAAAATGAAAAACAAAACAAATGAACAACAAAACAATTTTTTTTAAAAATCATTCTAAACTAAACAATAAAAAACAAAACAAAATGCAATTTTAGCATTTTGTGCCCATCTCTACTTGACGTAAAATACCAAGTTAGGTGGACTGAAACCACTTTGATCTACCTACTGACAACACTGTTGTGCTGTCCATTGATAATGTTCTCTGGGCAGCTTACAAAGAATAATTGCATTAAAGCCCCTACCAAGGGCTATAACAAAATCCAATTTCCAAGCTGTATTCTGATTCAAACATAATTTGTAGGAACACTTCTCTGGGCTGTTTGACTGAGATACAGATTAAAGGATGTTTAACAAAAGTATTGTGCAATGACTCAGTTTTTGTCAGTGGTATGAAACTGCTTGCATCTGAATTATGTTGCAGAGTGAATGTCTGACACCATAAATGGTGCTAAGATCATTTGAGTGCTTTTGCTCTGCCTTTCTAAATCATTCCCCCACCCCACTGTTTCCATCAAAGAAAGGAATGTCAAAAACAACATTTATTTGGGTATGCTGGGCCACTGCTTGATGTGTTGCAGATCTTTTCATCGTATCCCCTCACAAAGAAGTTTAAAAGGATTAAATGAAAATAAAGCTATATAGTTACTTTCAACTTTAGGGAAAGTAAACATTTTAAAATGTAAAGGTTACATTTATGGAAATTTTTATCTGTATGGCATGAACGCATCCCAAGTGATCATGTGGTCACTTCGTGGGAAGCATGTAGTTTATAGAATATATTAGAGATGGGCACGACCAGGAATTTTTTTTTTCGAGTTATCGTTTTTCGGGACGGGTCCGTTTTGGCTCGTTTCCGTTTTTCACGAAATTTCACAAAAATTTGTTGTTTTGTGGTGTCGTTTTTCGTCTGTCGTTATACTGGTTTGGGGGGGTTAGCGGGCTCTTGGAGGCACCTCTGTGGGGTGGGTGCCTCCTCTGGCCCGCTATAAAGGGAAAGCGGGCTCCTGGAGGCACCCTTGGGTGCCTCCTATCCTCACCTGCTGCAAAAGGGCATGCATAGCCATATGGATATGCATACCAAGTTGCAGACGCAGCAGACTGGCAGAGGCACCCCTCTTTTTGGGGTGCCTTCCCTGCATCAGTCAGGCCTCGGGGGCATGGTTTGCATGGCACACATGCTGCCGAGCCAAGCCTGCAGGAGTCACCCAGAGCCAGACTGGTGGACTCTCTGCACCCGCTGCGTCTCACTAAGAAGGGAAAGGTACTTGCGTGTAGTGCAATGCAAGTAGATCTGGCTTAGGATTAAGACGGGTTAGCGCAAGGGCTAGGGTTAGGCTAGTTACGGGTGAGGTTAGGGTGAGTATTGGGGTGCACCTCTGGGTGCCTCTCTGACCCACTTAGAAGGACAGTGTACTGGCGTATGGGTTAGGCTTAGGCTTTGGGTTCGGGTTCGGGCTACGGTTAGTGGGCTTTTTATGCCCGATTGGCACATCCCAGAAGTCTCTGTGGTCAACCTGGCCAAGTGGCCATACGATTGGTGGAATGGCTCCAAAAAATTGCATGGTCACTCCCATGGCCAGCCCATCATTGCGCAGGTGTAAAAAAAATAAAATAAAATAAAATAAAATAAAATAAAATAAAATCAATGGAGAGAGGACAGAGGAGACATTTTGTTGCAAGAAAAACCCACTGCTACTGTAAAAATTCTGGCAGTTTTAAAATAGCAATTTCCGCATGTTTCTGTGGTGCTTGTGTTGGCTTGTGTGTTTTTGTTTTTTGGACCACGATTTCAAAAAAAATATTGCGGTCGCCGCCCCATTTTCGATCCCCCGCCCGCACCGCATGGCATGGCGAGACGAGAGCAGCCCAGGAGGACAGGAGAGGGGGGAGGCCGGGGAGAACAGGAGAACAAAGGCATGGAATTTCACATCTCATCACAGAACGAGGCCGTGTGGAAACAGTCATACCGGTATCATCAATCACGCCCGTGTGTACACGGGAACAGGGACAGAACCGCAAGACCACGTGACCGCAACCGAAATCAACACGCAATGAACTTCCTCCAGGGATGAGAGTAGACGTGAAGTAACCGTCTCTCTCTCTCTCTCTCTCTCTCTCTCACACACACACACACACACACACACATACACACACAGAGAGAGAGAGATGAATGGGGAGTATTATTCTATACAGTATAACCAAACCCAAGTGCCATAGTTTGGCCCCGGAACCAGAGTTTGTCAGATGTTATTTTTGATAAGCCAATTAAGGAAACTTTTTCAATTTATTGACATCCCCAAAACAGTGAAATAAAGTGGGGGGCAGTGTGAGCTTCCCCACTCAAACCCCCACATAAGAGGCTTAAGATGTTCATGGCACATTCATGCACATGGGTACTCAACTGATTGGATTCTAAAGTCCAACGCAAATAGAGATCTGCAGCTGCCTAGGAGAAAAACCTCCAGTACCCGCCTCCCACAACTGAAAATGAAAATGATCCAAATAGCAGTCTCTAACCAGAATAACAGCCATCCGTCACCCTGCCAAGAAGCAAAATGACCAGCAGTCAAGGGATAAGGAACTGCTGGGGATTCCAGAAGAGATTATGCTTTTAATTGGTGCTTGGGGTGTCAATCTCTTTTGGGACATCCATGCCCTGAGCACATCCAATCTCGCATGATTTCGGAAGCTAAGCAGGGTGGCCCTTGGTTAGTACTTGGATGGGCAACCACCAGGGAATACCAGGTGCTGTAGGCACCTCGAGTAGGAACTGGCAAGCCACTCCAGTACTCCTGCCAAGAAAACTCCATGGACATGGAGTCACGAAGAGTCAGTCATGACTAACAACACCCCCACACACACACACACAGCCTGTTTAAGCATTCATATTTTTTTCTTTCCAAGTGAGACTCACTGGCATAAAATATTTTTCCCTTGGTTTTTTAAACCAAAGTGCCAAAGCAATGTTCAACACTTTTAGAGTGCCCTGATCTGATTCAAGCATCACTTCAGGCTTCTTTGCTTTGCTTCAGATGGATTCAGAAACTGTCAAAATGCCACCACTTCACTCTGGATGCTAAATAACTTCTAACCTTGAAGCACATCCCTAGTCTAATCTATTTGCAAATATACAGGCCACAGTATTAAATATCACAAATTGCTATACATGAGTAGCAGTGCTTTGCAGTCAGGGAAGGAGGGAGATCCCTTCTATGCAGTCTGCAAAAGAAATTAATTTGGCAAACTGATAAAAGTTTGGCCTGGCTAATTCAATCCCATCAATGAGGAATGCTAATAAGTCTGAGGTGAATGGCTTATTAAAAGAAAGTTATTCAATTTATTTCAATCAGCAAAGAGACAGATCCATACAAGGGGTCTTCCCCCTCTCCATCTTTGCCCACAAGCACCCATTTTCCAATTGCCTGTGGTTAATTGGACTTCAACGTTGAATCGCCTCGTGTTTAATAAGGTCTAATCATCAAACTGAATATGTTTAATAGGGCCTGATCTCAGTAATAGATGTATCCAAGGCTCTGAATTTCAAAGGAACTCAATTTCTATAAGCATTTGCATACACAGTAGTGCAATAAGGTAATGATAGAGTTCGGTACTTAGAGTGTTTGAAGGATCTGATGTTGGTGACCAGTGGGGCCTCATGAAACACAGCTCCCACCTCTTCCTTTTCTTCCTTTTGTTTTTACTTGCCACACGATCAGTATTTGTCAGTTCTTCTCTTTCCCAATGCAGTCCATGGGCTGATCCTGTCGTCGCTGTCTCTGGACTGCACATTTACATGGATGTGACCACAACACACAGCATTTATTTTAGAGTAACTTTTTATTTTAGAGTATTTTTTTACCCTGCCTTTCCCCTTGGAAAAGGACCCAAGGTGGCTTACAGTAATGAGGGTTAATACACAGTCCAGTACAATTAAGACATGTTCAAGTATTTGAGAACAAGGAATTGAGGGACATCTTCCAGCATTAACAGACAACATTATATTAAAGCTACAAGGTTATAAGTAGTTATAAACACAAAGTCTATGTGAACCTATAGATTCATATAAAATACACATGGTAGTCCATCATTCAGGGAAAGCTTGCCTGAAGAGAAAGGTCTTATCCTTTCCAGAAGGATAACAGAGATGATGGAGTCCTGGCTCCTAGTGGGAGGGAGTTCCAGAGTCTGGGCGCAGTAGTGGAGAAGGCTCTTTCATTGGTTCCCACGAGACGTACCTGTGAGGGAGGTGGGATGGAGAGAAGGGCCTCTCCTGATGACCTTAACACCCAAGTCATATCATACTGTGAGATTCAATCTTTGAGGTAGCGAGGACCCAGGTCATATAGTGCTTCCTGGGTCAAGGTCACCACCTTGAACTGTGCTCGATAGCTGATTGGCAGCCAGTGGAGCTGTTTTAATAGGGGTGTAACGAATCATTCCTGCTGGCTGATTCACAACGAAATATGTAACTGACATACAGGTACATTGATGCTCAATCAGAGGGAGACAGACATCTCCCAAGCGATGCATGGTAGGCACAAGGTACAAAACTGTGATGGGGTCCATTGGTGGTGGCTATCTTGTTCTTGTATATAGGGGCATGGGTGGCACTGCTGGTTAAACCGCTGAGCCACAGAGCTTACTCGTTGGAAGGTCAGCAGTTTGAATCTGCACAATGGGGTAAATTCCCATTGCTTGTTCCAAGCTCCTGACAACCAAGCAGTCTGAAAGCACTTAAAAATGCAAGTAGATAAACCGGTACCACTTCAGTGGCGAGGTAACAGCATTCCATGTGCTTGCACATTTGGTCATGCCAGCCACGTGGCCACAGAAATATATCTACAGACAAACACTGGCTCATGGGCTTACAAACAGAGACAAGCACCGGCCCCTAGAGTCAGGAATGATTGGACTAAATTGTCAGGGGGAATCTTTACCTCTACCTTGTATGTCTACAAGATTATGAAATCATCCATATCCACTGTTCCCAGTGGAATTCATGAGCACCAGCATATTCACAACAAGCATATCCAACACTTAGAGGCATGAAGTAGCCCTCTGTCTCCTAGTACATAATTACATTTCTATGATGAGAGCACAGAAGATGCAGGTGGTGAGATGCACGGGCCTAAGCCCATTTGTTAGTCCAGCTTCAGTAAACACATTGAATCAATGGGACTTTGTAAATCAGCACTTAAGCAAGCCTCACAAATTCAATGGGCTCCTTTACTTGGGACCGAGAGCTAGACATGGCCCAATGGGAGCAACAGGAACCAACATGGCATGAGATAAAATATGCACAAAGCTGAAAAACATGTACCACTGTTGTCAAGTTGGAATGTTCTGGGGAGATTATTTTTTGTTATAATCTGTCTTTCCAAGCAGAGTTAATTTTGCATTAGCTTTGCAGGGTTGCTTTACTTTGAAGTTGATAAGCATGTATTTATTTACTCACATTCATGTTTATCAAATATTGCAAAATTTAGTGATCTTACCTAGCAGATGTTTGAGAACGAAATCTGGACCATGGAGTGTAAAAGTCACTCCTTTGTTTTGAAAGTCTAGGTGAACATTCCTTTGAATTGTTTTTTTTAAAAAAGCTGCAACAAAAAGATAGTACAGTAATACGGTACCAATGCAACAGCAAGCACACAACATGATATAGGAGCTGGAAGGTCATTTGAAGTTTATATGCTATTTGGGAAGCAAGGATTGCATGAAATGGCATATTGCTTTTACCCCCTTTTACCGAACTGATCAGGCTTGTGCAACACCCCATGCAGAGTCTCACTTTGCCTGGACATGGATGCAAGTATGATAAACTTTTAAACGGGAAACTTCCCAGATCAACAAGTATAGGTTAAATATGGTGGCAGAGAAGACAGAGCCCATGGGTCAAAAGGGGAGACAAGCCCAAGAGCCAATGACAGCTATAGAGCTCCCAATGACCCCTGTCAAAATCCATAAGACATTAATGCCTCTCTAGCCAAAGAGTCATCTCGCAGAATAGCCCTCCTATAGAGAGGCAGGTTAATCAAATCACCTCATTTGTTTTTATGCTAAAAGGATTGCCTAGGGGTCGGGGAAAGCAAGTATCTTACAATGGTCCACTTATCTTCTTCTTCATGTTTAGTAAATGGTCCATGCTATGCCTATTGTCTCTGAGTCTGAATTAGTTAGATGGGAAGACAAGGACAAGCCGGACAGGACACATGACTAACAAGGGGTCACAAAACTAGCATAATAGCCTGGTCAACACCATATAAAAAGACATCCAGCTACCATACTAGTGGTTCAGGTTCAGTTCAGATGTGAATCCTCTTTCTATATCTGTCTGTGCCTGAACCCTCAAACTGATCCTACCCAATGCATTCTCAAAGGCTTTCATAGCCAAGATCGGATAGCTGTTGTGAGGGCCTTTGGGCTGTTTGGATGTGTTCTGGAAGAGACAGAAAGAAAAAGAGAGACAGAGATAAAACTTTGTTATTGTCCTATACAGAACAATAAAATTAAGAGAAAATGAATTTAAAAGATCTAAATCAGAAACAGCCATAGAGAAAAATATACCACAAGCATACCCCAACCTGCATTTATACAGAAACTCCCTCAAATTGTACATTCCCCTGCATTCAAAGCCATAACCACTTTCAGATGAAAATTATTTCTCAAGTGGCTGGTTCTAGTCCTAATGACCCTGTATCTCCTTCTAGAAGGCAGAAGCTGAAAAAGGTCATTTCCAGGGTGTGTGGGATCCTGCACAATCTCTATGGCTTTCTTATAACACCTGGAGGCATACAATTGATCTAAAGTAAGAAAAGTACACCCAATTATCCTCTCTGCAGTCTTCACAACTTTGGACAGCATCAAACCACACACAGAGACCACAGGTTAACACACTCTCTACAGTGCAGTGGTAGAAATCCTGCAGCAGGTCTTTTGAAATTCCTTCTGAGAATTCTCAAGAAGTACAACCTCTGCTGTGCTCCCTTCATCAGATCTTTAGTGTTTGCTCCCCATGCCCTCTCTCAGTTCCATTCTCATAAAATGAAACACCAAAGCCTGGTCCACACAATTTCTATCAACAATAAGTGAATGGATGTTTAATCTGCATTTCCTGAAATCCACAATGATCTTTTTTTTAATTGAGGAAGTTTTTCTTCCTGACTTTCACCAGACTCTGTGGCCAGCATCTTCAGAGGGCAAGGAGCTCAGGGAACTAGGAGTTCTCTCTGTGCTCTGGGATATAGAGTGAGTGAGACTGTGTGGTTTTAAAGTGTGTGAAAGAGGAAACTTGTCCTATGTAGAATAGTTGTTAGTCATTGTATTGTGATGGAGGGATTAAGAAGTTTCACTGCAATCGGGTGGCAGCAATCCTTCTCTACAGTTGATGGGTGTCATTAGCTGTTCTATTGTGTGAACTGATCACTGGTGCTTGTGGCTGGGTGGGAATCATTGAACTTTGATCTTTTACAGACTGTAGTTTTCAGTACTGAAAGCCAGGCTTTGTTGATTTTTTAGACTTTCTTCTCCCCCCCCTCTTTCCCATAGAGTAGGATCAGATAGCTGTTGTGAGTTTTCATCTTTCCCACAACTTTAAAACCCCACAATCTCACTCATTCTATACCCCAGAGCACAGAGAGAACTAGTTTCCTGAGCTCCTTGCCCTCTGAAGATGCTGGCCACAGAGTCTGGTGAAACGTCAGGAAGAAAAACGTTGATCATGGCCAAACAGCCTGAAAAACTCACAACAGCTAATTGATCCTACCCACTTGAGTCCCAATACTCCATAACTCAAATTCAATCTAACAAGTCTTAGGAAAGATCTCAGACGAGAAGGTGTTCCATAGCCTGTGGGCAGCTCCTGAAAAGGCCCTATTCCTACAAGCCATCCCTTTCACCTCTTTGAGGGGTGGCTCCTTCAGGAGGGCCCCCTGGCTAGATCTTAATTGCCGGGTAGGTTCATATGGAAGGAGGTGATCCTTCCATATTTTCCCCCCACACTGGTGGCTTGGCAACTGAGCACCTACTTTCCTGTGTGTACATGTGTATGGGTGTGATTTAGGGGACGATCCTAACTTTGAACCCTCTGACATGCAGTTTTGAATCCTTTGAGTTTGTATCTCCTCATATTAGTTACATATTCAATGGTGAATTGTGTTATATTTTAATTCTTTTTAATTTAATAAAATTCCCCTTCTAAATAGTTCTGTGTGAGTGTGATCCACTCAGCCTAAACTTGGTATTTCAAAGATCCCTTGTGGGTGTGCCTCTTAAATGTATGAGTGCACACATGTGATTTGGGAACATACCTGGTAGCACTACCAAGACTTCAAACAACCCTATTTAGACTGTGGCAGCCCATACCAAAAGGGCCAGTGCCATTGCACCCAAAATCTTCTTTTCAGCAGAATACAAATACTGCAATAGTCCCCACAGTAAAACTAAGTAGAACAACATACTAGTGAGGATTTGGCCCAATAATTCTATCATAGTCATTTCCACAAGCTGAAGATGGGAATCAAGTACTTGGAAGTGTTTACACAACCTTCAGTGAGGAAAATGTTCACCAGTAATGTTCTCTTATTACTGGTAGTAAGTAGCTACCCGAGTAAGCCCTTGGTTGTACATCATTATTACATATAGGACAAGGCGATTTTTCTGTGACAGGATAATTAAAATGTAAGCATTCTGCATTTAGAAGATGTGCAAGTGATTGACCTTGAAGAGCTTTGTTTATACAGCTTATTGGACACAGTTATAGCTATGTGAATACTTTATGCACTCACTCTAGCGCTTTAAGCCTTTTAAAATTGCCTTTCTATAATTCAGGATCTGAAGAATTAGATATCTTGATAACCATGTCTGGGGGGTCAGGAAGAATGTTGTTCCAGGAATTTTCACACTTTCCAATTTGTGTTATAGATGTATGAACTGTGCTATTACTGTGACCTTTATCCGCACAGCTCTGATTCTTCATTTCTACAATTTTTTATAGCCAAGGTGCCCTGCAGTCTTTAAACTTAGTGAGCCTTCTTATTAAAAATGTAGATTTTTGATAAATGAAGGTCAATTGGGGAACATATAAAAATAGACCATTTCAACAAACTGGAGACAGCATTTTTATGAATGATAGTGTTGCCCATAGCTTGGGTGATAGTGCTACCCAGAGCAACCACATGAATGAAGATATTACCCAAAACTTGGAAAAGTTACTGTTCTAGACTGTAGTTCCCAGAATCCTCCAGTTTTTGAGATATGCTTCAATTAACCACAAATGGAATATATTAAGCATGTATCATGGTCACTGCAGCAGAAATCCTATACTCAAGAAAAGATTCTCTGAGTCAGAGCTCGGAAAAGTTACCTTTGGGAAATTATCTCTCCCAGAAGTTAGGCATCATGCTCAACGGGGGGTGGGGGTGGGGGTGTCTTGGAATTATAATTCCAAAAGGAGGAGCAGTGATTTCTAATAACAAAACACATCTTCCTCCTGTCCTGTCACACCCATGCCTTACACAAGAAGCAAGGGATTATTTCTAAATCACAAAAGGCACAGGAATGAAGGAGAAAGTCCTTCTCTATGGAAAAAATTCCCCTTGCTGGAAACAACATCACCCTTCCATGGGCATATCTACACCAACATCACTGGCTCAGTACTCTTTGTTTTCAGAATAGCAATGAAGTCTGTTTGGAGTGACTTGAAAATTTATTTAGGAGGCAAAGCCATACTGAGTTGCAGCTAGGTTGCTTGCTCACTTGCTTCCCTGTTTCCTTTGGAACAAAGAAATAGGTAAGTTTGTAAGCTATGGCTGTTGTTTTGAAACTACTGTGGCTTCAAGTCTACAAGCAGACTGATGCTTTCAGAGCTACAACAGACATAGCAGCACAAGAAAACAATGAGTCTACAGCTGTATGGTATGTCTTAAATAATTATCACCAGAGTAGCAGGGTCTCACTACACCCATCCAGATTGAATTTGACTATTTGGATCCAGCAATGACATTGTATCATTGACGGTGTCAATGATGTGAATGGAAAGCTGCTCAATGATCGTGTCAAAGCAACAAAGCGCTGAAGGGGGGGGTTACTTTGAGAAAATGTCCATGGGAGTGTTCTCGCACACACACACCCAATCCCACATGTTCCCCCAGTCCAAGGTCCTGTGCAACCTGTCACATCTCATGAAGTTGCCATGGCCATGAAACAGATGAAAACGGGCAAAGTCACAGGACCAGGTTACGTGGCAACCGAGCTGTAGAAGTCGCAACACTGGCTGAGGGAACTTTTAAACCAGATTGTGCAAGATAAGAAGATACCCGATGATTGGCAACATAGCACAACAATGCCAATCTGGAAGAAGATGCGCCAACTGCAGACCAATTAGGTTACTTTCACATACTCTTAAAATCGTGAAAGGATTTGACCAAGTCCCACATGATGACATCTGGTATGCACTGCGACATCATGGAGTCCTAGAGGAACTTGTCAGTTGCGTCAAACTCCTCTATGAGTCACCAAAGAGTCGTGCACAGGCCGCTGCTGGTACATCGAATGATTTTCATATCACAGTTGGGGTGCACCAAGGATCAGCACTTTCCCAACTTCTTTTCACTCTGGTTATGGACACAGTCACTCGAGACCTGCATGATCCAGTGCCTTGAACACTCCTTTATGCTGATGTCATGGCTGCATCAGAGAGTAAGGCAGATCTTGAGCACCAACCCCAAGTACGGTCCTGGGCTCACCCAGACCTAGCCCATGACCACGTCAAGTGAAGGGCCAAAACAAGAACAGCGGACCTCACCACTAAGTGGGACAAACACTAAGAAAAAGAAGATGATGACATTAAAGGTAGCCATGGTAAAGTCTGCAAAGAGATAGGGAAGGACAATAGATAATAGAAAACCAAGTGTAAAATAGTAGAATCCCTATTGCAGCATCTCATACTTTCCCTTATCTTTGATCATTCTCATTAATTTGACATCAGCCTTTCTCAAAAAAAAAAAAAACAGTGACCCCCCCGCCGCCTATCATGGGGGTTACGGACCCAACCTGCAATAATTGAAAATCCGTGATATGCGGATGCAGGTCAGGTCGGGCCTGGGGGACCTAGCTGGGGACTCTTGTACTTACCCCCAGCCTGGCACTGGCCTGAACGGGCCTGCGAGGGCTGCCCCGGGCCTTCTGGAGCTCCCAAAAGGACCTCCTTTTGAACCAGAAGTGACTTCCAGATTGCCGAAAATCATTTCTGAGGCCTCCAACAGGCCTAGAAAGGCCCTTGGAGGACTCAGAAATGATTTTCTGCAAACCAGAAGTGACTTCCAGTTCACAGGCAAGCCATTTTCGGGCCTCGAGAAGGCCTAGGAAGGCCCTCGCAGGTCCGTTCGGGGCAGCACCAGTCCTGGGGTAAGTACGGGAGGCCTGAAACAGGCCTTCCTCCCCCCCCCTTACCCCAGGAGGCCTTTTTTCATAAACTGCAGTCCCGCGATATAGTGGGACCACAGTATATGAACCGCGAACGGGTGGGGGACCACTGTATTGTATGTTTAGGAACAAACCAAGAGCAGTAAAATATACTCAAATGTCTTTCACAGAAGAGAAAACAAACCATTTACTTGATACAGTGATTGTACATGCCATAGTAATTTCTGTGAGGATGTGAATTTCATTTGTAACTTGTCTTCCAATGAGTCTGAAGTGGCTCAAATCACCATCCCTGTGAAGCAATGAAAGTAAGAAAGACTAGGTGGCCCACTGCACCATTGTTTTGTTTGCCTTATACTCTGATAACATCCTAATTCCTAGGAATATGTTTTTTTTTCCAAATCTGCCCAATAGAAAACACTGTTGTAGTCACAATAATATCATTTCTGTATCCAAAGCTGGTCAGTTTGTTCTTTATTTTGATGCAGTGGAATTGTGTTGCAAATCTTTACCTGGGTGGTATTATACTACTTTAGGCTGCACATGATGGAAATTGCACCCATTAAAACAGCCCTTGCGTGTAAACATCTATATTTCAGATGAAAAACAAAATGTGTTGCTGTTTTTCCTGTGCCATAACACTTAAAGCACGCTCTTGTCGGTTTACAATTAATTATGCAGGCTACATGTTGTCTCAGAAGCAATCTGGGTGCTCAATTTAATGACCTTGGAAGGATGGAAGACTGACTGAATTTTGAGCTGACTACCCAGAACTGAACCCTGGGTTGTGAGCACAGTTTTGGCTGCAGTACAGAAGTTTAACCACTGAGCCACAAGACATATGCCACATCTCCTCTGCTCCATTCTAAAATTTACTGCAAATATTTCAGACCTGGCCAAAAATCGCTGCCCGGGGGGATTTTCCCTAATTAAACCTGACCGTGTTTGCCATATTAACAATGCCTTTTGCCTCTCCATTTCCCTCAAGTGCATGGCATGTGCTAAAATCCTAAGTGGCAGTTGCCAGTCAAATAGCAGTCAGTAAGAATGCTTGACTGTGTAAAAGTAGGTATATTATGCGGGAGTGCAACAAAGCAATTTCCGTCTTTGCCGCAGTGTGTGAACTCCTTGAGCTCTGTGAGAGAACTGGGATTTATAGCCAGGAATCACTGGCATATTGGTTGGGGACCAGGGAGTTCTGCTTTGTGTTTACTTGCTGAAGCACTTATCTACCTGTTGATTGCAAATTTGATTATTTCTTGTAGCCACCAATTAACTGGACATGTTGGTTCACAAGCCCAGAGGCGGTGTGTGAATCCTTCCACTGTTCATTGGCATGGGATGCTTTGGCCTCAATTAAATTCCCCCATTCTTCCAAGAGCAACCAACAGATTTGCCCTTAAGCTCAAAGGAGGGTGCATTCACTAAGTTCGGCTCATGTCCAAAGATCCATCAGCAGCACGCCAATCATCTGCCACGGCAGAGAGAGTGGCAAACAGCATTGATCCCAAAAAGACTGCCATATCAATTAAACATTTGTGATCTATACAACAATGTAACAGCCAGAGGCTAGCTGTACAGAGCTCAGCCTGCCAGCAAATTCCCTGCATTTTCCTCTTGCCATCTTCTTCTCGCTTGCCTTCAAGGACAAAGAAAAATAAGTTAGATGTCGAATTGGATTGCACTTGTATTATAACATTTTTGATGACTAGCAAAGGTTACTTTATGATTATATACCTAATTATACAAAAGCCAGCAAGCATCATCCTATCCGAACCAGCATCAGCTAAATTATAAAATGACCTTGTTTTATGCAAATGTTGGTAATATTGCAGCTCCAACCTTCTGACCTGGCTCTCTCTCAATAAGGCATCTGTACCACATAAATAATGCGGCTGCAGCACAGTTTGATTCTGCTGCAGATAAAAAGGAAGTATAGAGTGAATTAATTTTGAGCAATAACTGGGCTTACATGGAACACACAAGAGGTGTAACTCTGCTCCCATGGCTGTAAGAAAACTTCATGCTGGTAGAAAGCGATGACCTCTTTGAGACAGACTCCCGCAAAATCGGCAGTACAGTTATCATTTTGTTCCAGTTAGCAGGGTTAGAAAAATCTTCAGTTTTACATGCTATGCTAATAGTTTTCTATGTTCACCCAGTGCCCCAGAAAGCAGTCCTCTTTCGCCCGTTCCTGCACACTCCATTTTAGCTACATAGACAAGCCAATTCAAAATGATTTTTCCCAGGGGATCCCTTTAGAATTTAATAACTCAGCCCCCTGAACCCCAAACCTCTCTAAATTTGGGGGGCTTCCAGGGAAGAGTCCAAAGAAGCTGCCCTGCGATTCTGGTTCCTCCATTTAGTTTTTAGAGGAAAATATAGTGTTTTGTTTTATTTTATAACGAAATGCATCCTACCGTTTTGTTACATAATGAAATAATTCGTTATGTAACAAAATGACAAAACAGCATTTCATTTTTCAATTTGTGCCCATCTCTAATCTGTACTGGGGAATGCTTTTCCTAAAACAAAGAGGTATTGGGAAACATCCATTATGGGACAACGTACTGCATTAAAAAACCTAAACTGCTTCAATAACAAGAGGCATCAATTTCATCTTCAGTAACACACACAGGATCTGAGGGGTGAATGGTACAAATGTAACTGCTATTCTTCTGGCTCAGTACAACACCCAATTGTCCACGATGACCAGGAGACAGACAACTGATTCAGAAGGGCTCTGTTTAAAGATAATATTTTATGAGCTAATCTAGTCCTTTTTAACTAAGGGGGTGAAGGGACAGACAACTTGATAAAGATTTTGAACAATCTGTATCTGCAACACAGTGAACTTAACAAAGAGCCTTACATGCACATTCTTAGCAGACTCCATTCTGGATATTTTTAATCCTGATAGTGTAATTTTGCAACTAAAGAATTTAGGGAGGGGTGGCAGGGGAGCACTACTTTTGCAAAGATAAGATGTCAGAGCGCCACCAAGTGTCTGGTGCCCAGCTTAGCTGTTAAGTCAACTGAGACGTTCCATTTGACAGACAGACAGACAACAAACAGCATATTATGCTTCCAATATTATAGTGGCTTCCCTTTCAATAGCTACAAAAAAAGAAACATAAAATTTGTCTGGCTTGCTTCTCTGGTGAATGTCCTGGAGGGGAAAAAAGCTCTGAATTAATCTGGCCATGTGACAACAGTTCCTTGATTATGAAATTGTGTTGGTACCTCGATTTATAAACCTATAGCATGTTTGAGTCTGTATCTTCCTGCCCTGCCTAAAAAAAGTATTTTTACACCACCCTTCTCTGAGAAAGGACAAACATGCCTTAAAGAAGTTCTTTCCAAAGGTTGCTGCATAAATAGTTGTCTCATTCTATAATGTGCACACATCGCTGTTTGCTTTTTAAATTAAGATGTCATGTACTTGACCATACACATGGAGCTGTACTTCCCTATGGTTGCTCCCAAGCTCTGGAACTCTGTATTGAGGAGGACTAAATGAACTTATTCTATATTATTATTCTTCCACACAAAGAAATATCCTCATAACAGCCTTTGGCATCTGCTGAGTTACAGCTGAAGGATGGAATGGTTCCTTTTTGCTCATAAATTTTCAAACTGGTTTCTATGCTTTAATTCTACAGTGGTACCTCTACTTATGAAATTAATCCATTTCCAAAATCAAAAGTTTCATAAGTCAAAAAAACAGATTAATCCATTTGGGAGGGTTCAGTTATCCGATAGATCGGATCCGACGTCAAATAAGAATTGTCCAATCCACCTTCTTTATTTTCTAATAAAGATTTATTCTTTAAATCATTTGAGTCTTTCTTCCTTACAACTGGTTCATTTTCTTCCGTGCGCAAATGATGGTTTACAACTTCTTCAAACATGAAAGGGTTTTTAACAGAACTGTCAAACATTAACTCAGGCAGGTGTCCTTCAGGAGAACGTATATGCAAGGAAACGACCCCCTTCCTTGGCAGGTGCTCCCACAACAGGGATGGTGCGCCCACTGCGCCACTGGGTTCTCCCTCAGTTGAGGTCTCCATCTATTCCTCATAAATTCCGAGTTTTCGAGCCATCTTAATGGCCTAACTTCTACAGACCAGGTCACTGGCTCAGGATAAGGTCGCTCATTTCTGCTGCCACTTATTCCCCTCTCCTCAGTCTGGACTCCAACGTCCTTCCTTAATGGTTTTTCCTCTCTCTCTCACGACCAATCCCCACGCGTGCCACTCTCCCCTTCATCCCAGCTGTCACTCACCAAAACACCTCTGACAATATCTCTCCCTTCCTACTAGCCCCCTCAACTATTTCCTCTTTCTTTGGTTCTCCTCCTGACTCCTCTGCAGACGGAGCACTCTCAGCTTCTTTTTCCTTTTCTTGGTCTTGCTCACACCATTCCAAATGGGAAATCACCCCTTCCCCCAAAATGAAAAAAACACATTAACAGGCATGCACACAATAGAAGCTCAGCTCCCAAACTTTCAATCGCTTGAGAAATCCTCCCCAAGGTTCCAAAAAGTCCCTAAAACGGTGCCAAATATATCCAAAATGGGCAGTTTGAAAAAGTCATTTAAAAAGAAGCCCCGGTTGTCAGCTTTCCTGTTCAAAATGGCTCCTTCTTCCTAATTACAGCACTGGAGTCATGTGGCCACAAGATGGCAGTATTTCAATTGCAAACAAGCAGGAGATATTTTGAAAAAATCTTTCCTTTTCCCTTTCATAACTCAAAAAAACCAGGCTTTTTTTGTAAGCCGAATTTTTCCTATACCCAGGGATTTCTATTCGTATGTCAATTTTTTTGGTTGTCGAAGTGTTCATAAGTCGGGGTACCACTGTATTTATTTTTATTGGAATTGTATGGTTTTTGGCCGGCCTAAGTGCCATTTGCTAGCAGAAAGGTGGGATGGAAAAGTAATAAAAGCATGGACCTAATTATGACATTGTTTGATATTCTAAGATTTAAAACTCCTAAAGAGAAACATCAACATGTTTACAATTCTTTATAGACCAAAGTTAATGGGAATTTTAGTGAAAAGGTGTCCTACATTAAGTTAATCTAATGAAGAAAATCTTATTAAAGTGTGTTTGCGTTGAAAAGGGACATTTTTAATATTTGCTTTCATTTTAATTTGGTGCCTAATTTTGTTACACTATCATAAATATCATAAATGCCTTACCAGAATGCCAAAAAAATCCCACCCATGATTTGACTCTTGCACACCTACTTTGTGTTTCAAAGGGAAGGAAACAATTGCATGAAACTTTGAAACCCCCTTTATGGACACAGTAATCAACAGGGTCCCCCATACAGCTCTCTAGTTCCAAGAGTGTTCTTTCAATTAAAATTATAGAAAGTGACTGGTATTATGTAACAGATACAGGTTATAAAACCTACAGTAAGTATCCGTAAAAATATTGGCACAATATGTATGCTTTCCCCAGTATTGTTGGATATTTTTAAAGCTCTGATTGCGTTCAGAGACCTTCAGCTGCTTATACTGGAAGCTGGACTAGATGGACCTTTTGCCTGATCCAGCATGGCTCTTCTTATGTACTAGTATGTGAAATTGCTTTATATTGTCCCCCAAACCCCAGTGACGATGATGGGGATCAGTAAAGACCCATCTAGTCCAGCTTCCTGTATCTCACAGCGGCCCCACCAGATGTGTTTGGGAGCAGATGAGACTAGATATCTGTCTCCTGATTTGGAGGTTAAGCAGAGGCTGGATGGCCATCTGTTGGAAATACTGTGATGGGGGTTTCCTGCGTACTAGGGGGTTGGACTGGATGGCCCTTGAGGTCTCTTCCAACTCTATGATTCTATCATTCTATGATTCTAACTTCCTTTAGAGATGAAACGCCTGAAAAATGTTGAGAAGTGGTCATATGAGATTCCACGTCAGCAGGAGCAGAGCTGCTTTTCTCTTTCACTTACTGTTTCTGCACTGGCTGGAAACAGAAGCACCATGGTATGTTGCACAGAAGTGGCATACAGCCTCCTTGTGCTAGAGAAGAATGCAACAGGAGTGCTAAAAGCAGAAGACCTGGCAGAAGTGACATTGCTTCTTGCCCAGGCACTTCCTTCCAAAATGTTATTGAGTCAGCAGCACCTGCATCCTTTATGCCTGCCTTTTGAGGAGGAAAGCACAGCAGTATTGCCATCATCTGAGTGTCCATCCAAGAAACATACACAATCTGCCTTCTGCTCCCCCCCCCCCCACACACACACACCAGATGAGAGCAGAAGCCAGAGAAACCAAAAGGCAGGGATAAGGAGTCAAGTTGTGGGACTCAATGCCAGGTCAGATTCAACTGACTTGACTTGACATGGGCTCAACTCTCGTTTTTGTTCCCCCACCCCCATGACTTGGACTCAACACATGAAGCGGAATCCATCTGCTGCCTCCCTTTTTTTTCTGGAGGCAGTGGGAAACTTGTTTTATTAGATACTCAGATTTGGGGCCTGGGACTTGGTACCTGACTCAGAACTAGACCTGGGCCTTGTTAATACCCCTGCCAGAAGGGAGAATAACCACTGAAATCCTGCAGGCAAGAAACAGAGGGAAGCAGCTGTAGAGCCTATCATACCCAGAATGGAATTTAGGACTGGTGGAGTAATGACTCCCTGATCCCTATTATCTGTTAACTCCATTGAAGCAAAGGGCAGGGCAGGCTCTGAATAACACTAACCGCCATAGGAGGCCTGCTTATTACTCCTGAGGAGAAAGGGATCCCAGATGAATATGAACTTTAGATAGAGGTGGGAACAGATCTAAGAGACAAAGGGTGCTCTTTGCACACTGCCAAGTGAAAAGTATCATAAATTCAACTTTCAGTAAATTATTAGCCTGGCTAAAAATCAATGATGTTTTTAATATTCACAGTATCCATGAAAATGTTTGATTTACTTTCTGGCTTCTAAACAGCATAGTCACTGAATGCAGTAAGAATAAAAAGCAGAAACCATGTCACAGTCAGATTTGAAAGGCTTCCACTCCTATCCATCTCCAGCAGTTTGGTTGGTGAGGAACAGTCAAAGTCCTACTGAAATTTTAAAAGGCCTACAGCTGCTTGAGCACAATGTTCACTGCTTTGAGTTCTTTATTCTTCTCAGCATTAAGACTGTGTAAGGTTGTTTTTAACGGCAGATTCAGTTCATACATCTTCAAAAACCAGAGTGTTCAAACAACATTGTTTATATTCATGCAACTGGAGACTACAATTTGTAGTTTAACAAATATGGTTTTGTAGTTCTGTTTGTTGTTTCTTGTTAGCTAAAATGCTTAATCTTCAATGAGGAAATCACTAACCTAACAGTGGCAAAATACAGCCAAAGAACCTTCAGTGTGTTACTCACCAGTAAGTTTTATTTGGCATATCTTGGGAGGTGTCAGCTGGTTCATTATACACATCTGATGCATTGAAGACCCAATAATATTTATTATTTATTTATTTGTTGCATTTTTATACCGCCCCTCTTCCAGAAGGAGCTCTGGGCGGTTCACAGACGAAAATAAAACCAACAGTGTATAACAGTAAAAAGGAAAAGGAGAGAAACAAAAAAACTAATAAAATAAAGAGGGGGAAACCCTCAACAAGAGGTGGTGTGGGAAAAAACAAAAATTAATTGAAAAGGTCACCATATGCCTCCTTAAAAAGGAAGGTTTTCAGAGCTTTTTTGAAAGCGGGCAGGGACTATGCTAGGCACAGCTCACAAGGGAGATAATTCCACAACGTGGGGCCCACCACGGAGAAGGCGTGGTTACGCGTGAGCGATTTCCGCACCTCCCTAGGTGTGGCCACCCTAAGTAAGTGCGCCTGCACCATTCTAGTGGGCCTGACCCCAGCTGACCTCTGGGAGATAGGCTCTGACAGGTATTCTGGTCCCAAGTCGTGGAGGGTTTTGAAAATCAAAACCAGGACCTTGAACCTTATCCGGAGGGCAACAGGCAGCCAGTGCAGGCGTGCCAGAACTGGGGTGATGCGATCAAATCTACAAGCACCCACCACCAGTCTGGCCGCTGCATTCTGCACCCGCTGGAGCCTCTGGACAAGGGTCAAGGGCAACCCCACTTAGAGGGCATTGCTGTTGTTGATCCTCGAGATCACAAGGGCCTACACAACTGTCCTCAGGGAGGACTCATCAAGGTACTGGCGGATCTGGGCGATCCTGTGGAGATCGAAAAAAGCAGCCCTGGAGAACGCCATCACCTGGGCTTCCAGGGAGAGGGCTGAATCCAGGACCATGCCCAGATTCCTGACCCTGTCCATAGGCTGGAGGGACACCCCCCCCCAGTCTAGGGGAGGAGGCCATTGTACCCGGACGAGGGCACACCGAAGAACAGAACCTTGGTCTTCTCCGGGTTTAGCTTGAGCCGGTTGGTCCTGGTCCATTCCAAGACCGCCTCCAGACACAGACTGAGGGAGCATACTGCCTCCACTGCAGAAGAAGAAAAGGATAGAGCTGCGTATCATCAACATACTGATGACAGCGAACTTCCAATCTCCTGATGACCTCTGCCAGCGGCCTTATTTAAACATTGAACAGCATGGGGGAGATTGCCGACCCTTGGGGCACACCACAAGGGAGTATCCAAGGAGCCGACAAGTCATCCCCCAGCTGAACCCGCTAAGACCAGTCGCCGAGGAAGGATCGGAGCCAGCAGAGAGCTGAACCCCCAATTCCAGCCTCAGTGAGCCGATCCAGCAGGTTACCATGGTCAACGGTATCAAAGGCCATTGACAGATCAAGTAGGACCAACAGGGAGGAACACCCCCTGTCGGCCTCCCTGAGGAGGTCATCCTGCAGAGCGACCAGGGCAGTCTCAGTCCCCCGAAGCGGCCTGAACCAGAACTGGAAGGGGTCCAGGATACAATTTTCCTCCAGGTATGACTGAAGCCGGATGGCAGCCACCCTCTCAACAACCTTACCCAGGAAGGGAACAATTGCAATCGGACGGTAGCTGGACTGAAGCTCCTCCCTTCCCTCCTCAGCCCATCTCCTGAGATTTTAAGGCTAAAATAAGAGACTGGGAAGAAGCTTGTGATAACACAGAGGTAAGGTAGGGAAAAGACTGGAGGAAACTTTTTTCAAGGTTTGCATCGCTGATGCTAGGGTACAAGGCTCAGAGGTCAAGATGCAGGTCCTCCACCCCCCTAGCTTGCTCCAGTTGGCATAATCAGTCCTAAATTAGCATGCCAAAAGAACTATGAGGGGGTGGACTGCGAAAGAGCAACAGAGTGCATACACTTGCACCTTTCAAGTCATTTGGAGCAACACAGAGATATAAGAACTGTTACACCGAGAAAGTCAACCCAGACATTGGTGGGAATGGATGGAAATAGGAATCCAGGATTTCAGAGAGGAGGGAAATCTCCAGAGGTTTGGCAGTAGTATCTCCCAATTCTTATAAAAATGGAAGTTAACTGAAATATGCCCCTTTCCCTATGAACCCCTTCATAACTCCCTGGAATTTTTGAGGAAAAACTAAGGTGCTTTTTTATATGTGGGATGGTTTTACAGAAGGAGTGGGCAACATATAGATTGAGCATAAAGCAGCACTGACGATTATTTTAACGCCTAGATGCCCTAAGCACATCCAATCTCGCCTGATTTCGGAAGCTAAGCAGGGTCGACCCTGGTTAGTACAGTGATACCTTGTATAAAGGAGTTAATTCGTTCCAAATGAAATTATGTTGAGCAAATTTTCCTTTGTACACTTCCCAAAGGAATGCATAGAAAATGGAGTAATTCCTGATCGCAACCATTTTTATGTTGTACAGATTCGGCCCGTAGGCGATTCTGTTAAGCAAATTTCCCCTATCTCCAGAATTTTTTATGTTGTATAGATTTTATGTTATACAAACTGTTTGTTATGCAAGGGTCCACTGTACTTGGATGGGAGACCACCAGGGAATACGAGGTGCTGTGGGCATTTGGAGTAGGAATTGGCAAACCACTCCAATATTCCTGCCAAGAAAACTCTATGGACGTGGGGTCATGAAGAGTCAGTCACGACTGTAAAGTATTGAGGTGAAGGGATGCTGAGGGGCACATGTGTTCTGCAAAATGCCTGCTTTAAAACTTGCTTACAAACAAAGTACACTTTCCTCTGGTGTTGCTCATCCTGCAAACTGCCTCCTTGCCTATCTGGAATGTGAGCCATGGCAACTGGACTTCTTTTCTTGAGAGATCAAAACATTTCACTACTCATTCAAGCAGCTTCATCAGTTTGAGGAAAGTTAGGGGTGAGGCCACCATTTTCTAGTTCACTTTCGTTGCACATCACCCTGGTCTGAATAGGCTCATTAGGTGAACAATGGTCTAAGGCAGGCCTGCCCAAACTCCGGCCCTCCAGATGTTTTGGACTGCAACTCCCACAGTCCTTTGCCATTGGCAATCTAAGCTTAGAATTCTGGGAGCTGTAGTCCAAAACATCAGGAGGGCCTAAGTTTGGGCAGACCTGGTCTAAGGTGTGTGAAAGTCCCACCAATGCTACCTTCTCAATACCCATTACGTTTGGGTACCTTAGCTATGGTCTTGCTGGTGAAGGTGTGAAGTGCTTCTGATTTGTCTGGGGATTCATGAAAGGGTCGCTTGATAAGTAGCAGACAGAGTGTGTCTGAGTCCCCCACCTCCTTGCCTGATAATAAAGGGAAGCATAACAGCTCCCTGAAACATCAAACACTGTCTATAACAGGGAAATCTTCATCCTCTCTAGGGCTTTCATGTAACTGTCGGAAACAAGTATATAGTCCAATTTGCCTCTGACTAGCTGTTGGAGCAGGCAAGATCTGGGAGACAGAGGAAGGAGAGGAGCTGAGAAAGGGAGGGACAGAGGCAACCATCCGATGAAGGAAATATTGGACACCAGATTGTGCAAATTCCTGCTTGTGCCACAGAAATTGCACACTACGCATATGCATTTTTATTCAGGCAGCCTTTTTGGCAAGTCCTTACTAAGCAAGGGACATTTTACATAATGGATGCTATATTTCCATCATCATAATCGTTGTCGGCGTCATCGTCGTCGTCGTCATCATCATCATCATCATCATCATCATCATCATCATCATCATCAGACCCCTTGGATCAAGCACAGACCTTATTGAGAAGGCACAGCAGTGAATCCAACTCCCAATTTCTATCTCTATAGCCAGATACAGTATTTGTTTAAAATACTTTGCCCCACCTTTTTCCTTAAAAAAAAATATCCAGGTGGCCTCCCTAATTAAAAGACAGTATTTAAGTTTAAATACAGTGAGTAGACAAAAGCTAAAAAAGGATCAAAAGCCATACAAAAATGGCAAACAAAAGCAACGCCAAAACACAAAGCAGTAAAGTACAACAATCTGTTTTAAAAAACCATTCACTCAGGAAAAGCTTGCATGAAGAACAAGGTCTTTGCCTGCTTATGGAAGGAGAGGGAAGATGGGATCAGCCTGGCCTCCTGTGGGAGGAAGTCCCAAAGTCTGCGAACAGCAGCAGAGAAGGCCTTCTCCCTTGTCCCCACCATACATGCCTGTGAAGTTGGCTCATAATGGGATACAGTCCTTGAGATAGCTTGGGTCCAAGCCAAAGCTGCAGCATGCAACCAGTAACCCATTAATTTGCTGCAACTTTCCACCATGATTTGCTTCCGAGTAAAATCCCAATGAAATTCTGGCAACTGATGACTGCATGTTCCTAAATTCTAAGTTCATTGAATGTATCCGATGCAAATGGCAAGTCCCAAAAGGAACTACAGGGTGCTTACAAATGTTCCCACCGAGTTAATGGGGAAGTTTAGTTGCACAAGTGAAACCTCAAGGCAGCTACTGCCTAGGAAACTTGTTATTAGCAAAACAATTTGCAGTGACAAGGACAGCATGCCACGTTAAGCCAATTTCAGCTGCTTCATTGAAGTCACCCTGAATTTGGTCCAAGCCCACCATGGAGAGACGCTAAATTATTCAAATTTAAAGCATACAGCTACGTGTTTGATAGTTCAATGTCCAGTCACTTTAGGGCTGGCCAGGATTCCAACTGAGGGAGAATGGGCACCAAAGGATAAGACTTTTCTATAACTTGATTTTTGTTGATAAGTTTTACACTGAAAAAACTCTCTCTATGGACCTTACAGACACGGTCCACATCTTGTCCCTCACAGTGTTCTTATACAGATGTTTCGCAAGCAGTATAAAAAGATGATGGGAGAATAATGCAACCTATCCCACTTTTTTTATCAAACTCAAGTGAGATTTCCTTCATCTGGGAAGACTAGACTGGGGTGAACACATTGACATTCAGTCCAGACAGCAAAGAATTAATATTATTGAACACAACAGTTGGCTGTGGAAATTATGCCCTGAGTAGGATCATCTTCTCATCAAACTCTATGTGGCTTTCAAGCTATCCAGGATCAATTTTCAATGCATTAGAATTGGCACCAGACCTGAAAATTAGCAATAAATATATAAGAACAATATTGTTAATCAAAACCAAAACAAATCTACGTTTTCATTTTGAAGGTTTGGATGGATTGCACCCCCTTTCACTGAAAAATTAGTGCTCCTAAAAGCCTCAAGGGGCAAAAACTGACAGGCATACAGGTGGTGTTTATACGTACCACAGGGTAAAGTGGGTACTAAAAGACTGAGTAAAGTTGACCTTAAAACAATACATTTACTGTACTTTTAAATGTGTTGGAAAGGTCCGTGCAGATATAGGGGAGAAATTCAAGACTTTGTCTTAAAATTTTAGATTAAGCGGCTATGCTTAAAGCAAAAAAAAAAAAAAAAAGTGCTGCTTATTTATCATCCCCAAAAAGCTTAAATCACTATCTGGGTAGTCTACCATTTCATTATGCAGGCTACACATTGCTCTCTCTGCACCCTACCATCACCATCACAAGCTATGTACATAGTTTAGTGATTTTGGAAGAATGAAGGTCGAGTCAACCTTGAGCTGGCTGCCTGGGATTGAAATGTGGGTCATGAGCCCAGTTTTTGGCTGCAGTATAGCAGTTTAACGACCCATACCTAATGAGTGTTGGGAAGGGTTGCATAGGCAGAACCCTTATGTACCCCAGGCCACTGTCCATCTAATGAGCCTATTCAGACCAGGGTGATGTAAAATCAAGGTGAATTATAAATTGGAGGCCTCGCCACTAACTTTCCTCAGACTGACTAAACTGCTTGGATGAGTTGCAAAATGTTTCAATTTCTCAAGAAAAGAAGTCCAGTTGCCATGACTCAACTTCCAGATAATCTCAACTGGATGACAGGGAATCTTTACAGATATAGCTGTTCAACCTCCGTGCCCTAAAGTATGTGTTACTTCTTTTTGGAAAGCATATCAACACATTTTTCTTTTCTTTTTCTTTGCAATAAACATTTCACCAGTTACTTCAAGATAATGGGAGTTAGACTCCCAATATAGCTTGCTCAGCATAGTCTGGACTAGAGATGGGCACGATTTAGCGGTATTCCCGTTTCCGTTTCCGTTACTCGTTTCCGTTACTCTACGGAAACGGAAACGGGAATTACTCCGCCAGACTTCGAGCTCGAACCAACGAACGAACAATTTGGTCTGATTTTTCGTGCTCGTTACTTGCATCGCGCAATTGCGCGCGATGCCAAGCGACACAGAAAAAAAGTTTTAAAAAGTTAAAAAGCCCGGTTCCCGGCCAAAAAGCAGGCGGAAATATGCCTGCCGTGCCTCAGGGCACCTACCAGAGGGGTGGTTTCTGGAGGTCCCCGCCCGGCCTCCCCCCCTCCTCCGTCCTGCTGGGATGCTCTGGTGTGGTGGTGGGACTCGCCCGCCGCAAAAAGCCCAGTCTCGCCGCCGGCCGCCAAAGCGCAAGCAAGCGGCATGGGCGGCACAGGAAAAAACTTTTTTAAACTCTCCCCCGGGTCTCCCTCCCAACCATTCCCGGGCCAAAAAGCAGGTGGAAAATGCCTGTTTGACTAAGGGCACTCACTAGGGCACCTACCGGAGGGGGGGTTTCTGGTCTGGACGAGGGGGGTGTCCCGGCTTCCCCCCCCCCTCCGTCCTGGGCTGCTCTGGTCTGGTGGTGGGACTCGCCGCAGGCTCGCAAAAAGCCCACTCTGCCGAGACGCCGCCGGCCGCCGCAAACGCAAGCGGCACGGATGGCGCAGGAAAAAACTTTTAAACTCTCCCCGGCCCCCACCCATTCCCGGGCCAAAAAGCAGGCGGAAAATGCCTGTTTGACTAAGGGCACTCACTAGGGCACCTACCGGAGGGGGGGTTTCTGGTCTGGAGGGGGGGTCCCGCCTCCCCCCGTCCTGGGCAGCCGGACTCGAGTCGCCTCGTCGCCATGCCATGCGGTGCGGGCGGGGGATCGAAAATGGGGCGGCGAATGCAATATTGTTTTTGAAATCGTGGTCCAAAAACACACAAGCACAACAGAAACACGCGGAAATGTATGAACTGCCAGATTTTTCACAGTAGCAGTGGGTTTTTTCTTGCAACAAAATGTCTCTCCTCTCCTCCTCTGTCCTCCATTGATTTTATTTTATTTTATTTTATTTACACCTGCGCAGTGTGCAATGATGGGCTGGCCCAGTGGCCTGGCCAGCCATGTGGGAGGGGACGACCATGCAAATTTTTGGAGCCATCTCACCAATCGCATGGCCACTGAGACTTCTGGGATGTGCCAAAAAGCCCCCTAAAACTTGCCCTAGCCCCCTAACCCGCTAACCCTAATCCTTGACTCCTTACCCATACGTCACAGACTGTCTTCTTAGTGATCAGAGAGGCACCCAGAGGTGCAACCCAATAGCCCACCATAACCTTACCCGTCATTAGCCTAACCCTAGCCCTAACCCTAATCCACCTTAGCCCATAGCCAGATCGACTTGCATTGCACTACACACGCAAGTACGATTCCCTTCTTTGTGAGACATGGCAGGTGCGACCCGCTCGTGGGACAAGGTGCTTGAGCAGGTGCAGTGGCACTGCCTGGCCTGCAAATGGCGACACGCTCGTACCAGGGTATCAAGTACTCGAGCAGGTCTCACTCTGCCTGCAAATGGTATGCATAACCATATGGTTGTGCATGCCATTTTGCAGCAGCAGCAGGTGAGGATGGGAGACCCCCATGTTGAGGGGTCTCTTGGAGCCTGCTGCTGCTGTCCCTTCCTTTATAGCGGGCCGGCGGAGGCACCCACCCCACAGAGGTGCCTCCAGGAACCCGCTACCCCCCCAAAAAAACCAGTATAACGATAACGAAAAAACGAAAAAACGAACCGACTAATTTTTGCGAAGTTTCGCGAAAAACGGAAACGAAACAAATCGGACCCTAGCCGAAACCGAAACCGAAAACGAAGTTTTTTTTCTGAGTCGTGCCCATCTCTAGTCTGGACTTGATGATCCATGGGGAACCCATTCACCTCTGCAGTGTAATATGAGGATGACAAAGCATAAGTGGTGTCAGAGAATGCTGGTGATACTTGAGAGCTAGGAGAAATGATAGGATAAATTTACTTATTTATTTATTTTTATACCGCCAGTCTTCCTAAGGAACTCCAGGTGGTTAACAGCATTAAAAAAAATAGAAATAACAACAGTACTGTAAAAAATCAAAGTACTGTACTGTATCTCGAAAACATATAGCTGGGAGCAACATGGGAAGGAAGATTGAGTTTGAAGTTGATGTAAACCAGATAGGAGAGAAAACGAAAGCTACCTGGAAGACATGACTTGTTGTAACCTTAAAAAATCTTGTAACATCTTATACACTGTTCCTATCCCTGTTCCACCTTATCTAAATATCACTTGAATAGTCATTCATTCAGATGCATGGAGATAGCTTGCTTTCTTCCAAGGCAAATGAAGAGGGCTGTGATTTGCAAAAGCCCCCCAGGCTCACATAAATTCTGTTCTTCTGTAGGTTCCCACCGGATTCTGCTTCGGCTCAGCAGTACAGTACCATGGGTATGTCTTTGAAACCACCTTTAGCAAAGGAAAGCAATCCGTATAGACCCCATCATCTCCTTTTTCTCATATCCGTGAACGAACAGAAACCCAAACCTAGGATCACATGCACGAGCGCACCAAAAGAGTTCGCGGAGCCGTCCCTGCATTTTTGCCGCCTGATCCTTCACTTTTTTAAAAAAAATTCTGGCATGCAGTATAAGATGGCCCTTTAATTACACTATTAGGAAAGGGGGAGGCGAAGCGGTATTGCCTATGGAGGGAAATCAAATTTAAGGGGGGGGGTGTCTGGCAAAGTGGGCTGGGAAGCCTCGGTGCAGCCTGCACGCAGGGCATCCCGGCGATCGTGGTGGCCAGCGGCCAACCAAAGCAGCCGGGAAGCTTAACTTCCAAGATGATCCCCACCCCACCCCGTGGCGTTGCAGCAGCGGCCGGAGCCCCACCCTTCGGGCGGCCGGAGGGCTGCCCGGCTGCGGTCACATGGCTCTCTCGGCAGGGTGGGAAGGAGAAGTTATTTGAAGTGCAAGGCGCTGCCCCGCCTGGGAGCCGACGCCCCCCCCCCCACCCCGCCGCCCGCGAGTCCCGGGCTGCTGGGCGACCTCCGCCTGGAAGTTTTCCACTCCGTCCGCCACAGGCTCAAAATGCCCCATTGAGCCTCCAAGGTAAAAAAAAAAACAAAAAAGCGGCTTCCAAATCTCTCCATTGCGCTCCGCTTGCCTTGCATTAGTTTTCATTGCCTTTGCAAAGCCTCACCACCCACCTCCCCAAAACCTCCCCCCCCCAAAAAAAGGAACCCCCTGAGATCGCGCCGCGCCTTGCTTTTCTTTTATAAGTTGCCCATCCTTCCCCCTCCACACTCACACACACCAACTCCCTCCTCCCCTTCCTCGCTTCCTCATTCGTCACTCCGCGTGCCAGTCACCAGCTGGACGCGAGCCCCTCCTCGTCTTCCTGATTGAGTTCTTCTCTCCCCCCCCCACTCCTCGTCCCCGCCTTCTTCCTCTGTTTTGCCCTGCCTTTCGTGGGCTATTTTTGATTGGGTTGGAGTGGAGCTCGTCACGACGCCGGTCCAATCGGAGGGGGCTTAGCTGCCCACGAGCGAGCCGGGAACTTGCAAGTAAGTGTGCGGCTGCGGGTAGGGGAGCAGTCGAAGCATTTTAGGGGAAGCCGCGAGGTGGTTTTGGAGGCTCGTGGGGATGTTTCATGGGCGTCCTAACAGTGGAGGACACCCAAAGCTTACTGTGGGAAAGGGCGCAAGCGAGATGCATTGCCTTATTTGACGGGAAGTCTTGCTGGGGGGGGGGGGCAAGAGGAGGCACCAGGAAGAGTAAGGATGCATCCCAGAGTTATTTTTAAACACACTTTTTCCAAAAACCATCCCAATATTTTAAACTATGCACATGAAGTAACAGCACGTTGTGAGCTGTGGGCTGCTAGAACTCTGCTTTTTTTACTTTCCTGGGGAGGATTTATCATCTTAAGTGTCTTGCTTTCTCCCGACCTTATTAAAGCTCCAAACAGATGGTGTTTTGGGGGAGAGGGGGGAGACGGTTGGGGTTTTGTCGTTTGTTTCTGGTGGGTTCTGATTTTCAAACTGGTTTGCTCTGGGTCAGAAAATCACAGGGCCAGGTCTGTGAGGTACAAGGAATATTAGAAGGAGTGGTAGTAAACAACATTTTATTTTATTTTGGGGCATAATCTGTCTTTTTCTGGGATGCCAGTGACAAGAGAGGGTTGAAGGGATATGGACCACAGCTTGGTGCTCTCCAGACATGTGGGACAGATTCCTACCATCTCCGTCCAACACAGTTGGAGGGCACATGTTAGGGAAGACCGGCATCACAGAACATTAACTGGGGGGGGGTGTACATACAACTCATGCAGAATTTTCCAAAAGTACCCCAGGAAAGCTGTGATGTGAGTTCTGGAAGAAAACATCATAGTAGGGTTTCCCTTATCCCACCCTAGTACCAGTGCCCAATTGTCCTGGTGTTGCAGGCCCAGATTGTTCATGCTTGCTTGCACATGATATCTCGCTCATCACACATATGAATGGGAGCCATCTTTGAAGTGGGGCCACCAGATGCGGAAAGACATGATTGCATACCCATTCATAGAGTAAAGGTCCCTGGGGTATAATACTGAATGACAAGAAGAATTCCAATGTGTCCTTCTTGCATGTACTTTTCTGTACACAAGTTACTTTTCCTACAGAGTCACATTCCACTGATTTTTTCCATGTTATTCAAGGTGATAGGATTTTAAACTAGGGGTGGCAGTATGTGGCCCTCCAAATGACCTGCAGTTCACATTGTCTCTTATTAAGCAGGCTAGATCTAATTGCAGTCCCTCAATGCAGTCCATCAATATCTGGAAAGCTATACCTTCCCCAATCCTGGAAAAGTTTACCATCCTAGAACAAGGTCATATCGATTGTGATTACTGTTGTTCCCAAGTAAGTCTTGGTGAATTTTCTGTGATGTACTGTTGAGTAAATCTGCATTGAATGGTAGACTCCTAAGATGCACTGGTCTTTTCCAGATGTAAATACATGATGGGATCCTGCCCATTAGAGCTTCTCTTATAAATTCTACAGGGATATTCAACAGGTAAACAATATTTTCCTTTCAAAGGCATGTGCCCTTGTGGGCTTATTAAAACAAAGCAACACATACATTACCATTATTAGCTAAAGAGAAATATTTTTTCTTCGATAGAAAAGGTGATCCTTCAGATATTGTTGTACTACAGCTCCCGTCAGCTGGTGGGAGAAGGATCATAGGAGTTGTGGTCCAAAAAAGTTAGAGATTTCCCTGGAAAGTAACAGATTTCTGTGTCTCCAGTTTATGTGACTGGGGCCAGGTAGCAAAGGAAAACTGTTTAGGAAGGGGGGGGGGAAATTCATAGGTATACTGATTAAATTTTATGATGTGGGTTCTCTTTTTGCAGCTGGGGCATAAAGAAAAGCATGGCTGGTAACGATGACCTCTTAAAGAATCTGCAGAATAGTTTGCACAGACTAAGCAACCTCCGGTCTAAATATCTTACACCAACAAAACATCCCTTGCCTACAGCTGCCAAGTCATTGCTTTGCGACCAGCAGCAACTGCCTGGAGAGAATATGAACATCCAGCCCTTTGCTCCTAGAAAGAGCATCCGTCACCGTAACCCATACTGGCCTGATGAGGAAATCCGGACCTTCATTGAGATATGGGGTGATGACCAAGTCCAGGCCTCACTGGCTACCAATTTTCGTAACGAGGCCCAGTACGAGTGGATATCCGATCGGATGCGGGAATGCGGCTATGACCGGGATATGAAGCAGTGTCGGCTGCGTGCTAAGGAGCTTCGGCGAGGCTATAAGGCAATTGTTTGTGGAAACAACAACTCTGTTAGTGGCCAACGGGCCCTGCCATTCCATGACTCCTTGAACAGATTCCTGTGCATGCACAAGGGCATTGTGGTGTCCAAAGTGTCACTCTCCATCGACCGGAGGAACCGAGAGGCACAAAATCTGGGCCTGGAGCAAGAGAAGAATGAAAAGTTAAGTGTTGTCCTTGTTTCTGATGATGAAGAAGCATCTCTTCCAGAGCCCACCGATGACTCCAATGGCTATTTTCAAGACCCACACATGGATTGTGACCCAGTGAATTCACAGTCCCCAAGCGATGAATGGGAACAGCAGCGGGAAGATGGCATTCTGGCGGGTGATACGGCGTCACCCAGCTTTCCCAATGCTAGACAGGAGGGCCATTCTGTACATTTAGGTGAGTTTGGAAAATTAAAACTCATCTTTTCAAAAATAGCCTTCTGGCTATGGAATATGGCTTGTATCTTTATTAGATTGTGAGTTGCTGTTTCCTTGATTTCTTTTTTTTATTATTTAAATGATTAAGAGAAAGAAAAGGATAGAGTGGCAGGATTCCACCTGTCTAAATTGGCAGGGAAGAGTTTCATTTCATTTTATTTATTTTATTTATTTTTATATTTGTATACCGCACCAATTTCCCATAGGGAACTCTGGGCGGTTCACATAAAGAGCACAGGAGATCCACAAAATAAAAGATGACAACATTTTTTTTAAAAAATTAGGAAGGTAATTGGCAAGAGGCATAGGACTAATAATAAATGTGTGCTCACAGGGGATTAACATGCTGTAAGGCTAAAAACCAATAAACTCTAAGTAAAATCAAGCCTTTCCGGGTGGGGAGGTTCCTGGAGAAAAAAAAACAGAAATTTTAGGAAAAATTGAAAAAATGCTACATTAGCACTCCCCATCCTCTTTTACAGCTTGAAAGTCATTCTGTTGCTTTAGGAACATAAAATATGACTAGGGACAATTTGACTTGGCATAAAATTACCACAAGTAGCATAACTATATTAAAATATAGTGTATCCAAACAATTATTACAAACAATTTACTTTTTAAATAATATTTATTTGTAATTGTAAGTAACAAATGGAGTAACAATCTCCTGAACTTTTTACTAGTTTATGTGGAACAAAAAAAACCTCTACAAAATAATATTTAAAAATCCAAAATTAACAATTCATATGTCGTCTCCAGAGTATTAAATAAAAATAAAATAAAAACCTAATTCTCGTAAAAAAGAATTGAAGAAGGGGGAAATGCATAGAAGGAAGGGGAAAATATATAGAAGGAAGTGGGACTAAGTTTCAGTGAATGGGCATGAAATTTAATTAGAATCATTTTTGTTGCTCTGTATTTTCTTCCAGTGCTTTGAGACCTAATGAAGAGGACAGAGCAGAACCAAACACACCCACACACATGCAAAACCAAAAGTGAAACCTTTTTTCTGGTGACAATAGCAGCACCTCCTAAAGAAGAAATGCGTCTTGTTCTTGCATTGAAGAGTTCAGTTTGTAACCTAGGACTTGCTTGTCCTCAGTACACAGAAATTAGAATAATTTGATACTATGCATATTTTTAGAAATGATTTGGAAAATATTAGAAAACCCTGTCTTAAAATATTTTATTCATTATGTTAAAACAAAACATTCCAGAATCACTTTTTCAATTTTTTGGAAAAAAAAAACCCCAAAAGGCTAGAGGAAAAAATGGGGGGGGGGAGGTATCTGAATTTTCCCGTTGGTTTTGTTTTTCGGGCCTTCACATCTCTAAGCTTTACCTCTAGATTATTGGAGTGGGAGATTTAAAACACTCCCTGGATAGTTTATAAGTTAATTGTGCAGGTTCCACATAGCCCTCCAATAAGCTGGGTACTCCGTTTACTAACCTCGGAAGGATGGAAGGCCGAGTGAACCTTGAGTAGGCTATTTGGGATTGAACCAGGTCAGGAGCAGAGTTTGGGCTGCTGTACAGCAGTTTAACCACTGTACCAGAAGGCTCCTGTTATTAAAATATATTACAAATTTTATATCCCACTCGAGGCAAAGAAGGGCATAGGCAAAGCAATTCAGAACAATTTGAAACAGTATAAAATAATTTTAAATACCTTGCCTATACCAGAAGTCCAAACCATTGTCACCCCCAATAGACTTTGGTAGCTTTGAGGTCAACATGGATTCCTGCTGGGCCTCCCTCTAAGGGAAGAGCATTCCATATCTAGGGTGCCACCACACAGGAAGTCCTCTCCCACATTTCCATGTGAATTATCTTGTTTTTCTGGCACTGGGGGATGCCATCCCCACAAAATGTGGCCATTCTGTTCGTTTAATCATCACCATCTTGAAACATCTGTACTCCTTTCTCCCACTACAGGCCCATCCAGCTCCTTCCCCCAGGTGCCCCTTGCTGATGTTGACAGAGTGAGCAACCACTGGAACAGAAAGCAAAGGAAACAAACCGAAGCTGCCTCGGACCTAGTAGTGGATGCCATCTCGCAAGTGGGCGACAGACTCATCAATGTTCTGTCTGATTTGCACTCAAAACACAAGGAAACAGCTGAGGTTGCACAGGCCAGGGAAAGTAGTGCTCGCAAAGAAGAGTTTGCCATCCTCGCAAGCCATGTTGATCAGGCCACAAAAAATGTGGACAAACTCGTCACTGTGATGGAGGCATCCACCAGACGGATTGCAGATGCTATGGACAGACAAACAGTTGCCTTGGAGAATCTGGCCCGCTTGTTTGCGTCCAGGGCTCCGACGCTTGCAGGGCCCTTGGAATCCCAAGGGCAACCTACGCTTTCATCTCCAGGTCCTTCTGTGCCACCACCACCATCATCCCCTCCAGCAGAGCTACACAAGACCCTAAACACTTTGGTGGCAGGCCACACGGGTGATCCCAAAGCACCAGCATTGCCAGCTTCCTGCGAGGCAAAAAATTGTCAGCCAGAGGCGAAGAAAATAAAAACGGAAGACTAGTACACGTTAATTGTTCACCACATGCTTGTTGGCTCTCATGGGACAAATGCTTTGGAGCTTTTTAGAGGTGAAAGTAAGGATGTTGAAAGCTGTAAAATTTCTTGTGTTTCTTTTTATAAAATATAAGATTTGTAGCTAGGTTTGTTGGCAGCTTTGTACAGGGGAGGGATCGGTGGAGTTTGCTACTGGAGGGAAAGCTGTTCAGTTCATTAGCATTCCATTATTCACTTTATCAGTGTTGTATTCTGCTGCCTAGTTTTGCAATTTGGGCTGCTCTCCTATGCACATGTGGGGGAGGGCAGGGAGCCAAGTCCCATTGAACTGTATAGGCTTTGCTTATGACTAAACATAGCTAGGATCAGACTGTCATTATAACCTAAGATTTGGCTTTGGACAAGGAGAGCATGGATTCAAAATCTTCCCCCAGCTGTGAACACACTGCTTGGCATTTGTCAGGTGTCTATAAGTCATGGTCTGGATTATTTCCAGTGGGGTAACACTAATATTTTACATCAGCTGGTGAGTTTGAAGAGTAGTGGTTGGAGAAAAAATAGGAATCATTGAACTCACTGAACTACCATTGAAGACCAAAGCAGAGAGCTCCCCTTTTTATTGTTCCATATAATCATGTTATGTAAACCAATGTGGTGCACCATGCAGAAAGGGCTATTTTCGTCTATCATTTTGCTGAAACTGTGTGCCAGAGAAACTCATATCTGGTTAGCAAGGCAGGAACAACTCCATATTTTTAAAAAAAAAACAGTTCTAAAGTAGCTGCAAAAGGTGTTGTTGCAACACAGCTCAATTGTTTTTACAGGTTACGCTTTGTGGAAGTGTAAGCCAATATAGCTGAGTTAGTGAAACAGAGCAAGCCTGGGAGTTTCAGAAGCCCTTTCTCGGACGTAGCAGTTGTATGTAGCTCCAATGGTAGGTAGCCTTAAAGATGAGACCAAGGACTTTTTCAGCCATGGGGAGCCTCTCTAACCCTTCAGATGTTGTCTGGCTCCAAGTTCAATCAGGTCTCCTGGCCTGGCCAGGAATCAGGTGTGATGGATTCGGAACATCTGGTGAACAGGAGGTTCCCTGTCCCTGAACCCTTTAGTTCAGATGTTGTTTGGGACAGCAGCTGGGTGTCTCGCACAGCTCACAAGGAAGAGTGGGAATCAGTCATCTCTCTGTTCTGCACCTTGTCTTCAAAGTATGACAAATCTGACCACTGTTGTGCATCATATAATTCACAGACTCTTGAGTAATCATGCCTCCATGAGTTTGTCTCCATGAGCTAGTAGCTGATAACATATCTTGTGGATGTAAGCTGTAATGAAATACTGTAAGTCTTTTACCTTTTCCTAAACTTAATGACAATCAGCTCCAGTTTATAGTGCAAAGCTCTAATACAGGAAAAGTTGATAAAAACTTTTCACCTCCTACTTTTGTTGTTTTTTGTTTAACTGCAGGGTTCTTGTTTGTTTGCTTTTATTTGTTTTTCAGTTATTGTTGGCCAGGTGGGGTTGGGGGTGGGGGGAGTTGTATGTTCCAGTTTTGAGGGCTGGCTTTGGATACTTGTTTCCTCTGACTGAAAGTGATTATCCTCCTTATGCACCTCTTTCGATGTTCTCATAAGGCAATGATTTCCATTGGCTTCACAGTCTAATGAAACTGGCCTAATAAAGATACCATTTATCATAGCTCCAAATGGATAATATAATGAGCACCCAGGATGTTGCATATAATTGTTGATATTGGAGTGAGGAACCTTTGGTGTTCCAGATATTTTGGACTTTAGCTCCTTTGTTTTCTTGCTTGACGTGCAAACACTAACTAACATGGCTACCTCTTTAGCTTCCAGAAGCATAGCCAATAGGTAACTGGCTGAGGGAGTAGTTGTTCCACGCTAGGAAGGTGAAGGGTTCCCTGTGGTATAAATAGTGCTGGTACTCAGTCCTGACTTCATAGACTTGCCACTCATCACTTTTTACCCCCTGAAGTGGAAAAGCATGTTGTAGAAGAGATCTAGTTTCTTTGCAGACAGAAGTATTGTCAAGAAACAGTTGACTGATCAGTTCCAGGTCTTGCTGAGACCCTTTTCTTTTACATTTAGGACTCAGGATGGGTGTTCTCCTTAAACCCTAAACATATGTAGTTCTATCAGACAGCCCAGCGAGAATTTTTCCTTCTTTTTTTACTTAAAACCTCTGTTGGTTATTTCAATGGCAACTTAAGCATGACTTCCTCTACATTTTTAAGTCAAATACTTCTCCAACTGGAACCCAGTTGTTCTTTGTGCAACTTGCAGCTGTTAATTGTAGCTCATTAATGAGTTGCTTGGGTGCATCTCAGTTTCATAGTCAGGTACATGACCAATATATGCTTTGGAACCTCATCATTTAGCCATAACTAACCACAAGTTGCACAAACAGCAATAGGATTGTGATTTGAGTAATTTGGTTAGTCCATCTGAGACTGAGAGTCCTCTGCTTAGGTTTGAAACTTCAGTACACATATGCAATATCCTTGAGGGAGTTGGGACAACCGCTGGCCCCTCCGTATATTGTCAGACCTCAATTCCCATCTGTCCCAATCAACATAGCTGAAGGGAGGATTATGGGAGAGCTGATCCAGTAATGTGGTAGACCACACATTGCCTACTTTAGACTCTTATAGACCATGAGAGTGGCCTTGTTAGTCTGTCAGCTGGGAAAAAATTCAGAGTCCTGTGGGAACAGTGAAAATGAACAGATATATTGCAACATCATATCTTACAAGGTTGACTTCACATTGAGACAGCCATGCCCTTGTCCAGAATATCTCATTGAAATCCCCTTTCCATATTATTTATTTATTTATTTATTTATTTGGTACACTTTTATACCGCTCCTTTTTCCATAATGGAACTCAGGGTGGTTTACAGATTAAAAATATCAGATAAAAACAAACAACATCAGTAGACATAGATAAAATGGCAATATAGCAGGAGAGGGAGAACCCTCGGCAAGGAGCAGCCGACAAAAAAAATTTAAACAGAAATAAGGTCACTATATGCCTCCTTGAAGAGCAAAGTTTTTAAAGCCTTTTTGAAGGCGGGCAGGGACTGTGCAAGGCGCAGTTCACTCAGTAGATGGTTCCATAGAGAGGGGCCAACAACAGAGAAGGCACGGCTGTGAGTTACCGACTTCCGTGCCTCCCTAGGAGTGGCCACCCTGAGTGAGCGCGCCCACGACAATCGGTTGGGCCTGGCCTCAGTTGACATCTAGGAGATATGCTCCACCAGGTATTCAGATCCCAAGCCGTGGAGGGTTTTGAAGCCCAAAACCAAGACCTTGAACCTTATCCGGAGAGCAACGGGCAACCAATGCAGGTGCGCCAGAACTGGGGTGATATGAACGTATTTATGGGCACCCACCACCAGTCTGGCCGCAGCACTTTGTACCCGCTGGAGTCTCTGGACAAGGGTCAAGGGCAACCCCACATAGAGTGCATTGCAGTAGTTAATCCTTGAAATCACAAGGGCCTGCACAACTGTTCTCAGTAATCCCATATAGAATGCTTAGTTCTTGGGTCAATGCCCTGCTATGGTTCATTCTCTTAATGGAGTTTGGGAAGGGATAACTCGCTCAATCTCAGCTACCCCTAACCAACACACCCCTGACCAGTACATAGATATTGAACAATTTCGTCTTGGTGGCAAGAGTCCTTCCATCACCCACTGGCTGATGTTCTTCCTAGAACAAAGGTGGGAACCATGTCTGCCATCAGCATAAACCCTTTCTCATACTGCCTAGATCAAAAATGCCTCCTAAAGTTGGCCAGTGGCACGCTTTGTATAAGACTGGTCCTTCCACAGATTTTAGAGGCTGATGAGAGACTAAGAGAGAAATGGTAAATTAAGAGTGTATGTACAGTCACAATTACAGGAGCTTGACACCACTTTAACTGTGCTCTATCCTACAGAAAACAGGTTTGTTGTTAGTTATGGATTTGGAACAGCATGCCTTCAAGAAACCAGATGAAAGGCCAGAAATCCAAGGACATCAGCAAGAGATACAAGCTGGATTTATCATGGCATCTCCAACAACAATGGTGTTGCTGTTGTTATAAGCAAGGGCCTACACACCCACATGGCTGAGATCCAGAGGCACTCCAACCACTTCATGTGTGTCCCCTGACTCCATATGTTTTCGGCCTATGCCCCACAAACAGGACTTGATGAAGATACCAAGGTCAAAATCTCAGCCTGCCCTGAAGAAGATCTGATTCTCCTCCCATGTGGTAAGCACTTGGGGTGGATACCAGTGGCATGGAAACCAAGGTTATGGAAACCACAACAAAAATGGATGATAAATTCTTGACTCTACAGAATCTAATTACCTTGTTATCTGTAACAGATTTTTCAAGAAACATATAAACTATCTCATCACCTACACCAGTGACAGAAATAATAGCCAGGAGAGATGGGCATGAAATGAACTTTGGGTTTGTTTTGTTAATCATTATTTGTTTTGTTACATAATGAAATGAATAACGAACTGCTCCCTCTAAGAGAAATGGAAATTTCCATTTCATTTTGGTTTGTTTCATTTGCCGGCGGTGTCTCCTACCTGGTGCTGCTCCTGGGGTCTTCCATTCTGGCTTCAGGGAGGGTCCAGGAACCTCCAAGGGGGAAAGGGGGGGAAGCTGACCAGCTGTGCTACAGCTGGTAGGCAGCCACATGGTCGGCAGTAAAAAAAAAAATACAATAAAAATACAATAAAATAAATTTTAAAAACATCCAGTGTGCAGGCCCAGTACCGGCCCGTGAGCACTGGACCTGACCCATGGGTCGCTGAAGTGGCCCGCAGGCTGGCAAAAGAAAAACAAAACAAAAAAACAAAAAAAACTCTGACGGGTAAGGACCTTCAGCTGGTAGGTGGGCCACATGGTCGGCAGTAAAAAATAAAATAAAGTAAAATCAAAATAAATAAAATAAAATAATAAAAAGGAATGCTGACCCGGCTCCAGGGGTGGCCAGGCCAGCGCTCTAAAATGAAAAAATAATAACAATGAACAATAAAACAAGTGCTGACCCGGCCACAGGGGCTATGCAATCGGCGCTTGAAAAAAATAAAATACAAAGGAGTGCCGACCCGACCCCAGGGGTGGCCTGGTCGGTGCTCTAAATAAAGGGGGGGAGCACCGACCCGGCCCCAGGAGCTGCACGGTTGGCGGTTTCAAAGCAAAACAAAACAACAAAAGAAGGAGGAGAGGAGGGGTGGCGGGTCGGTGGTCTAAAATAAAGGAAAAAATAATAAAAAAAAGAAGCACTGACCTGGCCTCAGGGGCCACACGGTTGGCACTTGAAAAAAAACACCAAGGCGCTGCCCCCAAGCCAGTGCCTCAAAAAGCCCCTGCTGCAGGGGCCAGGATTGGCCGCCACCACCCGGTAAGGACCCGAACTGGTTCAGCTCAGTCCGGGTTCGCACAAATTTTTAAAAAAGTTCATACGAACCCAAATCCGAACTGAACCAAGGGTGGGGCCAAAACAGACGAACCCGAAACATGGTTCCAACACAAAGGTTATCTCCTCTTTGCCCCACAAACACAGGCCACTCATTACGGATCTAAAGATAAAATGCTATAAGCAAATGGGTAGCCGTGTTGGCCCAGAGAAGATAAAATGGTGGAAGTACAGAATCACGAAAGAGCGATGATCAGAAAAATCATTTCCATCCATCAATACTGCCTCATGTTATACCACCTGGGCAGCATTTTGTGGCTCTGTTGTGAGCACTGCCAGGGAAATTCTCAGCACACTGAAATTGGGCTGCCATTGTATCAACATGCAGGTGTGGCTGTGGACCAAACAAGTGCAAGGGAAGAAGAGCGCCTTTAAGAAATTGCTAGCAGATAAGACCAATGAAAAGTAACAGAATTATATGTCTGCCAAAGGAGAAAGCAAGAAGGTCATTGCCAAAGCCAAGATGGAACACTACCAAGATTTACAGTAAATAATAGCCTGGAAATGTGAGAAGGGTAGAAGGACATTTATTGGTTGGCCAAAGCACAAAAGAAGGCTGCCCAAAACATTGAACCCTATCTGTGCATAAAGGATAAGGACAGCAAAAGACTCCAAGGCAAACAGGAAATCTTGCAATGACAGTGAGATCATTTCAACAAGATCTCCAATGTTGAATTTCCACACCAACCAATCCCTGAAGGTAGGCCAACCAATCAACCAGTTCTGCCCACTACTACCACAGAAGTCACCAATGCAGTAGACAGTATGAAGAATATGAAGCCCCATGGTCTTAATCATCTGCTCACAGATTTCCAGAAACTACAGGAAGTCCAAGATAGAGGGATACCTTGGCTGACAGACTTCTTCAGTGCCATACTGAATAGTGGCCATTTACCAACTGATTGGTCAACAAGCACCAACAGTCCCAGTATTCAAGAGCAAGGGCAACCCAGTTGACTATGCCAACTGTCACCCAATTTGCCTTCTATCCCACACTATGGAGATCTTTAAGAAAAGTCTGGACTGCCCCATTGTCCAACTCACCATCAACCAATGCAGCTTCATCAAAGGATGTGGAGTGACTGATGCCACCTTTGCAGCACATCAGCTCTTGGAGAAACACGGAGAGAACACCAAATGCACATGGCATTCCTAGGCATTTGACCATGTTCCACATCAATTGATCTGGTGTGCCCTCCATGATCATAGGGGGCTGGTACTACTGATTAACTGCATCACAATGCTGTACAAGAACACCAGCAGTCATGTGCAGTGCTCAGCTGGCCTCCTGAACAGTTTTCCATCAATGGTTAAAGCACATCAAAGCTGGATACCATCACCCAAGATTTGCACCAGAATATTCCCTGGGCCATGCTCTATGCCAATGATGTCATGCTTGCTGCTGCTACTACTACTACCTCTGCCGCCGCCGCCGCTGCTGCTGCTGCTGCTGCTGCTGCTGCTACTACTACTACTACTACTACTACTACTACTACTACTACTACTACTACTACTACTACTACTACTAGGAATGAACTCGACTGGCAAGCTCACACATGGAATGACCGCCTCAATCACTTTGGACTCAGCCTAAACAAGAAAACTGAGTTCCTAAAGACAGTTACCACCCATGCAATGCTCCAAATAAATGGACAAAACCTAAGGTGGACATTGATGAGTCCTCCCTGAGGACAGTCGTGCAGACCCTTGTGATTTCGAGGATCGACTATTGCAATGCCCTCTATGTGGGGTTGCCCTTGACCCTTGTCCGGAGGCTACAGCGTGTGCACGCTGCGGCCAGACTGGTGGTGGGTGCTCATAGATTCGAGCACATCACCTCAGTTCTGGCTCGCCTGCATTGGCTCCCCGTTGTCCTCCAGATAAGGTTCAAGGTCTTGGTTTTGATTTTCAAAACCCTCCACAGCTTGGGACCAGAGTACCTGTTGGAGCGTATATCTCAGAAATCAACTGGGACCAGGCCCACGAGAATGGCGCAGGCGCGTTCACTGAGGGTGGCCACACCCAGGGAGGCGCGGAAATCGCGTATGCGTGACTGCATCTTCTCTGTGGTGGGGCCCACGTTGTGGAATCATCTCCCCAGTGAGTTGCGCCTAGCAGAGTCCCTGCTCGCCTTTAAAAAGGCTTTGAAAACAAACCTTTTAAAGGAGGCATTTGGCGACCTTTATACTTAAGTTCTCTCTTCATCTTTTTTTTCTTTTGCCGCCTACGTCATCTTCTTTGGAGGGTACTGTCCCCCCTCATTTTTTTTGGAGCTTGTTTTTATTTCTTGGTTTTGTGCCATTTTACTGTTAGCCACCCAGAGTTCCGTTCAGGAAGATGGGCAGGATATAAGTATAATAAATAAATAAATAAATAAATAAATAAATAAATAAATAAATAAATAAATAAATAAATAAATCTTCCAGTATTTTTGCTCCCATCTCCAAGGGGATGGTAGCATCAGTGGTGATGTCTGAGCAAGGGTGAATGCGGCCTAGTTTCATTGACAAGAACTCACCAGTGTGCTTTGCAACAGACAAATGGCAATCCATCTCAAATCTAACATTCACACGACAGTCATCCAACCTGTTGCACTGTACGGCACAGAGTGCCAGGCAGAAACAATGGGCATAGAGAGTTGTGTCCACCCCAAGGAAATGTGTATGTTCTGTTGGATATTGGGTATCTCTACTTGACTACATCACAAATAATACTTTTTGACCACAACTACCAGTAGGTGTGATAATAATAACAAAGAAGATGAGAGAAAGCCAGTTTTACTGGTACGGACAAGTCCTCAAAGCGGCACCTTCCACCCATTCCAAAATTGCTTGCCACCTGGAAATCTATGGCTGGCAGTCACATGGGGTAACCAAAACGTAGATGGCAGGACAATGTCTGTAAGGATATGCAGTTTCTCACCCTGAGCCCTGAAGACATGGTTGATCAGGCAAAATGGCATTTTAGGATCTGGAGAGTGGATCCAGTACCTACAGAAAAATTCTAGAAAGGAGGAGGAGGATTTGGAATTACAGTACCTGCTGGAGATCTCTAGTGCTATTCTCTGAACAGCAGTGTTGAAGCATAACATAGATATACTTAGTCACAGAATACTGCATACCCTCTCAGTGGGGTTGAGGGGAGTACAGAAGCTAAACAAGAGGGGGAGGATTGTCTGTATCTTCTGAGTGCATACAGTAATTATGGGGCCCAGTCAGTTGTAACGAGGTCCTGTGTTTTCTTGTTTCTCAGTTGCCTCCTTATAATTGAGATTGAAGTACCCGACTATGGAAAAGCAGAATTGTCTTTACCCCAGTAAAAGTATTTTTTGTTCTTTTAAATACTCTCAGAACTTTACATGCACAGCCCATCAATAAATTTGGATAGTAAAACTTGAAGCAAGGCACTGACAATTTATGAAGAGGATTATGTATGGCCAACCATTCTTAAACCTATTTAGATAATTTGCATCCTCTTGAGCTCAAGCAAAGTTATTACTCAGTAAACAGGCTTAGGCTGCCTAGATGCCCTGAGCACATCCAATCTTGCCTGATTTCGGAAACTAAGCAGGGTCGGCCCTGGCTAGTACTGTACTAGGATGGAAGACCACCAGGGAATACCAGGTGCTGTAGGCGCCTGGAGTAGGAACTGGCAAACCCCTCCAGTATTCCTGCCAAGAAAACTCCATGGACATGGGGTCACAATGGGTCAGTCACGACTGTAACGACACAACACACATACACAAACAGGCTTAGAGATGTAGCACAGAAGTGGGTATTTTGGTATGGCATGAATCACCGGAAAGCATGTTAATGAAGGAGATGGGCAGCAAAAGGAGGGGGAAATGGGATTAAACCATCCTAGTCAATAGCCTCATTTCATCCTATAAGATTTACCAGTGGGAAGAATACTGCTTCTTTTAGTACAGGCTAAAGTATTGTTTGTCAGTGGTCTCAGCCTCACAATACTTTAGTGTCTCAGGGTAACTATAGCATTTAACTGTCTTGTATTTGAATAACGTTGTGAATTTGAGACAACATGACTGGAATATCTTTGCTTCCGCATAATCTACATTGAAGAAAGGTGAAACTGACACACCCATAATGAGAATTAAAATGCCATTTCATAGTTGTTTGTTGGGAAATTAATTGGATTTAATTTCTTTTACGAGACAGCACAGTGACAGTAACAAGGAGTTGAATGCCTAAGTACCAGTTGAAAGTAACATACTCTTTAAACACAGTACTGAAAGGGCCATTTTAATCCATATTAGAGATGGGTACGACTTAGCGGTATTTTCGTTTTTGTTTTCGTTTTTTTCGTTTTCGTTACGTAACGAAACGAAAACGAAAAACGGTTCAAAAATGGACCGAAAACGGAAACGAAACGACTAATTTTGAGCCAATTTTCGTTTTTCGTTACTGGAAAAACACATAATGGAGCTAAATGGGGAGAAACGAAAAAATTTTCGTTTTCGTTTTCGTTACGTAACAAAACGAAAACGAAAAATTTTGAAATTAGCTCACGAAAACAGAAACAAAACGAAACGGGCCCTAGCCGAAAACGAAAAAGAAAAATTTTTTCTGAGTCGTGCCCATCTCTAATCCATATGCACAACCAATATCACTTTACTACACATTATTCACCATTGCTCTTTATTGCTTCCTGGACAAGAGGTCTCATCTTGCTGAATGGTTCCCGCCTTCCTTCCTGCGGGTGGGGTTTCAAGGGGTCAGTGGGTGGGGCTTGCAGTGGGGTGGCAAGGTCGGGTAGCAACCGGCCCTTGACACATTCTCAGCCACCAAATATGGCCCTCCTTACAAAAAGTTTGGGCACCCCTGGTGTAGACCCTTTGTGTAGGGGAGCCCTACTCCTAGGTTCAGGAAGGTGCAAGATATTTCTGGGCAGTACTGGAATCCATAGACTTGTGATATTGGCTATTGTTTCCTTATATATTTGCTGTGACTGCTGTAGAAAATGTATGAGGTCTTTTAGCCATGAGGCCCCTCCCTTTGTAGTGCTGCATCATGAGTTAAGAGGATGTTAATTCTAGTGCTAACTCAGAGAATCCTTGTCCGGTTGAAATAAAGAGGACCATGCCATGCATTGTTCCTTTCATGCTCAGCCCCGCTGATCCTGTCCCCACCTCTGAATAAAGCAACACTCAAGCCAAAATGGAGATTTAAAAGAGGAAACACCTTGCATGACCCTTGTGCAAATAATAATAATAATAATAATAATAATAATAATAATAATAATAATAATAATAATAATAATAATAATAATAATAATAATAAACATAATAATAAACATACCAAAAAACCAATTAAATCCCAAGGGCAAGCAATGCCCTTATTAGGTTTAAACAGGAAAATGTTTGAATCCAGTAGGACTCTTCCCCAATTTTGGTAGTGCACAACTTGAGGAGGAAACAGAAAAATCTTCTTGGCCAAATGTTGTAGCATCAGTATTTCTGGTAAACCTACAACCCACAATGGAGGCTGTAAATAGGAAATAATCAGCTTGAGGCATGACTCTGTAGATAAAGAAGCCATCAATTTCCTCCATCTCTTGTCATTCACCTCACAATAATCTGATCATCAGTTTCATTGCCCGAACATTTCATTGCAAATTAAATGCATCTGCATTACAATATAGTTCCACTTGAACTAGTCCAGGTATGCAGAGGACTGTGCTTTGGAGAGCTGCAAGCCAAGCCTATGTGGATTATTCAATGTATTTCATAATAGTTATTGCTCCGTAGGGCTGAGTGTTTGGCTTTTTGGAAAGGTAAATCCAAATTAATTTAACAGGATTTATTCCCTAATATGGATGAAATTTCATACTATAAATGAAGGTCCTACTTTCAAAATGCCCATTAACTTAAAGTTAAAAGTTTTAACAGGGCAATAAGTTAAGCAAATAGTTTAATAACCTTTGCTGGCATCCTTGACATAATAGAGGAATATTGCTTGAACACTTGAGTTTATCCCATTTCCCCCAGGAAAATGTGTTGAAGTGATACAGGCTTAGGTTACATGTTGGTCCAGTGCCTTTTAAATCACAGCAGGAGACAGACCTTCTTGCCCTTGGCAAATAGACCCTCTCTTCTGCATCTCTAGCAATTAGTATAGTAGCCAAACTTCACACCTTCGACACCCTCTCCCTTTCAACTAACAGCCCCCTATTGTAAAATGTGTTGGGGAGCTATGTAGCATCACAAAAACCAAATGCAAGACTGGACTAGGTGATACCTTTAGGCTACTAGTAAAACAACAAAAAAGTTAATATTTCCAGGGCAATACCCTCTTTTTCAAAGCTGTACCAAAAGTCCAAGCATGACAAAAGATGGATTTTGCCAGCAGTTAGTTCTTAGATGTAGAGGTCTTGGCAAGATGGAAATAATTGCCAGGCAGTCTCTTAGTTGAGGCAGGAAGCAGAGATGTTGTAAAGCTGGATCTGAAGTTACCGGTTGTGTTACAGCCCCAGTCCTTCAAACATAGGTCATGTACACACATTCACACCCCCTCACTCAAAAAATAAACTGCAATTATCAAAAGGCTTTGGGTGAGTTTCTTCTTGCAGCTTGTGATCATGATGATCTGTAGAAGGTTATCAGAGAAACTAATAACAGTATCAAGCTCTTTATAGCCTAACTTTCAATATATATTTCTAAACTTCAAAGAAACGCTGATTGTTATGTTATAAGGTGGACAATTTCAGTAGAGATGTGATGAGTCTATTAGAAGAGCCATACTAGATCAGACAAAGCTCCTATGGTCTGTTTCCCACAATGACCCACAAGAAGAGGATGAGGAAAGTGGAGCTGAGCCCTCTAGCAACTAGTGTTGCTCTCATTCCTCAAGGGAGAACTCAGTCCCAATACTACAGTTCTTGACTGAAACTTAGAGTACTTGTGGTCTTACAGCAGGTTTGGCCCTACCAATAAGTCAAGAGTGAGGTAATCGCTTCAGGCAGCGATGACTGAAAACAGCATATTGGCTGTTCTTCCAAGACCCATGAGCTGTTTACTTCTTTCTGGAGGGTAGAACTGTATCTGTGTAAAATGTATTCTTACCCCCCCCCCCAACTAGCTTAGTGCCTCAGGTGTGGTGGAGGATGCTCTCCCATGAGCAGTGTAATGCAACAGCTGCTAGTCCTTTGCCTTTTATGTGCCAACAAGGGAGAGAACACCTTCATATCGTTTCTTCAGACAACAGAATGTCAAAAGTGGCTCCAAGTCAAGATTTTATATTGTCAATGGGCTTTCTCAGGCATGAGTTCTCATAATCTGTAAGCCAAACAGGGCAGAAACCTAGATCTTACCTATGTTATTCCATTAAAAAACACTATGGATTCTGATAGTGCCACATAAAGTAAAAAGAGCAGAAAAAATATGTTGCCTGGCCTTCACAGAATCAGACACAAATAGATATAGGAGGGGAAATGTGACCATATAATGTTGGCAAAGTAGGATTTGTGGACTCCTGTTTCTTATCAAGCACCACTTTTAACCAATAAGTCAGTCCCAGATATGTTTCTTTTATTTATTTCACATGCAAGGCCTCTAGCTCGTCTTATGTATCTATAGAACACACTCATTTCCTATTTATTTAAAATATTTTTACCCACATTTCTCCTTTAAAATATCCAAGACAGCTTACAGCAGTTAAATAATATGTTTATAACAATGCTGAGTGTCACATCAGTTCACACTGACATGAAACGTCTGGTGATTCTTCCAGGGTTTTCTAGCTCTGAAGTGCTCAGAAGGGGTTAACTAGTAAGTCTTTCCCGTGAAACTCTGAAACCAGGCAGTTTGCCAAAGGCCACATTGATGGCCCAGCATGTAATCCCATCAAGTGCACATGCTCTATGTCAGTGGTGGCCAACCTTCGGCACGTCAGATGTTTTGGACCACAACTCTCACAGCCCTTTGTCACTGGCAATCTAGGCTCAGAATTCTGGGAGTTGCAGTGTAAAACATCTGGAATGCTGAAGGTTTGCCACCACTGCTCTATGTAATCGCAACTGGCTCCTTTCTGAGGAGGCAACCAACAAATCATAAGAGACAATGTCTCAGGATGCTAAGCTAAAAAAATCCTTTATTGAAACAAAAAGCCCAACACGTTTCTGCTTAGGAAGCCTTCTTCAGGGGCTATGTTTAACTGCATTAAAACAAAGGGACAACTAATGAATATCTATTATTATTATACAGCAAATACTGTAATATAAATAGTATATGTTCTGGTAGGGGGATTTGGGGTCTTTTGGCTCCCTCCTTTCTGAGGAGGCACAGTTTCAACACAGGACTTCAACCTACAGAGGAATACCAGGTTTTCTTACATGTCTAATAATAATGAAGATGTGCAGTCAATTCCAGCTTATTGCAAGCATTCCCAAGGTTTTCGGGGCATACTATAGTATACTAGGAGGAAGTTTACCAGCCAGGCCTCTTGGTGTTTCTTTAGTACTGTGCAGCTTGTCATAGGCAGCATAAGTGGCTTTTCTCCTGGCAGATACAAGGGGCATTGAACTCTCACTTCTGGGTGTACAGGCCCACACAACTATCCAGTTAACACAAATATACTTCTTTGAGAAGAAGAATCTACAGAACATAGCAGGATCTGCATTATGACACATACACATACTTAGAAGTAAACAGCACAGAACTACATAGAACTAGCTTCTAAAGAAACAGGATGTTTGAAGTTCTGAACCTGAAATTTTGAGAACTTCTAAGGTGAATTAAAAACTTTCAGATAAACACATGGACGCAGCAGGTCTCCCATGTGTTAGAATTTTTAAAACAAATCTTGAGTAAAACATTTGGAATAATCAGTCCATCAGAACTTTTGGATGTGTGAACTATTAAAACAGAGTTGACCGTGATTATTGCTAATTCCTTAGGTAGGACTAAGAAATTGATGTTGCTAAAAATAATTAAGTTGAAGTACTTTAGATAAGATTTGCAGCACTGGGAGAAGGGGAAACCTTAAGCTATAGTTAATTCAGGGCTGCATTAATCTTTATTTAGACTATCATCCTAACACATGTCAGTTAATTTCACCCTAATGATTCCTGTCATTTTGCTGTCAAGAAATGTGGACTGCAAATTATAAGGCAGGAAGTTTATGCCAAAAAGCACACTGCACATACTGAACAGAAAATGCTTTTCACATTTACTATCACCAAATCAGGCTTACATAGCTGGCTCATTATGTTATCCAGCCAGGGAAATTAAACTACATTTGAAATTAAAATCCACATTTATACATTTATACGTGACTGATCCAATAGGGAACAGTGACCATAACACAAATACTTTTAACTTAATCATAGACTGCCAATCACTGATAAAACCTACCACAGAGACCTTAAACGTAAAAAAAAAAAAGGAAATTTTCCAAAAATCATAGAATCATAGAATCGTACAGTTGGAAGAGACCTCAAGGGCCATCTAGTCCAACCCCCTGCCATGCAGGAACCCCATCACAATATTTCCAACAGATGGCCATCCAGCCTCTGCTTAAAAACCTCCAAAGAAGGAGACTCCACCACCCTTTGTGGCAGCATATTCCACTGCCGAACAGCTCTAATTGTCATGAAGTTCTTCCTAATGTTCAAATGGAATCTCTTTTCCTGTAGTTTGAAACCACTGCCCCGAGTCCTAGTCTCTGAAGCCATGGAAAACAAACCTCTTCAATATGACATCCTTTCAAATATTTAAACATAGTTATCATATCCCCTCTCAGTCTTCTTTTTGAAAGGCTAAACATTCCCAGTTCCCTAAGCCGTTCCTCATAAGACATTTCCTCCAGACCCTCTACCATTCTGGTCGCCGTCCTCTGCACCCGCTCAAGGTTGTCAACATCCTTTTAAAATTGAGGCGCACAGAACTGGACACAGTACTCCAGGTGGGGTCTGACCAGAGCAGAATAGAGTGGTACTATCACTTCCCTTGATCTAGACACTATGGTTCTGTTGATGCAACCAAGAATTGCATTGGCTTTCCTGGCCGCCGCATCACACTGCTGACTCATGTTCAATTTGTGGTCCACCAAGACTCTCAAATCCCTTTCACAGGTATTATTCTCCAGCCATGTATCCCCCCATCCCATATCTGTGCAATTCATTCTTTTTACCTAGATGTAGCACCCTACATTTCCCTCTGTTGAAATCCATTCTGTTAGCTTTGGCCCAGCACTCTAATCTGTCAAGGTCTTTTTGAATTTCCATCCTATCCTCTAGGGAATTAGCAACCCCTCCCAATTTGGTATCATCTGCAAATTTAATTGGCATACTCTCTATTCCTTCCTCCAAGTCATTAATAAAGATATTGAACAGCACTGGACCCAGAACAGAACCCTGGGGCACCCCACTGGTCACGTCTCTCCAAGCTGAAGAGAGGCCATTTATGGTCGCCCTTTGGGTGCGATCAGTCAACCAATTACAAATCCACCTAACAGTAGCACTATCTATCCCACTTTCTACTAACTTCTTAGCAAGAATATCATGGGGAACCTTATCAAAGGCCTTACTAAAGTCCAGATAAGCAATATCCACAGCATTCCCCTCATCCACCAGGCCTGTAATTCTATCAAAGAAAGAGATCAAATTAGTCTGGCATGACTTGCTTTTAAGAAACCCATGTTGACTTCTTGTAATGGCAGCATTGTTTGTTAAATAATTGCTGACTGACTGTTAAATAATCTGCTCTAGGATCTTTCCAGGAACTGAAGTCAAGCTGACTGGGCGGTAATTATTTGGGTCCTCTTTTTTCCCCCTTTTGAAGATGGGGACAACATTAGCCCTCCTCCAATCGATGGGGACTTCCCCTGTTCTCCAGGACATCTCAAAGATTATTGCCAATGGTTCTGAAATTACTTCTTCCAGTTCTTTTAATATGAGGAAACTAGTAAAATGTGGAAACTAGTAAAAAAGAAGCTGAAAGAGAAAATTGAGAGAGTCTAAACACTCCAAGAAGCATGGAGGCTGTTCACAAAAACAATAACAGAGGCCCAAATTGAATGCATACCCAAAAGGGAAAAAAGCACTGCCAAGTCCAAGAGGAGATGTTCGGGAAGTGATCAAAAACAAGAAAAGCTCATTTAGAAGATGGAAGGCTTGTCCAAACGAGAGCAACAGGCAGAAACATAAATTCTGGCAGAACAAATGCAAGGCTACAATCAGGAAAGCAAAGCAAGACTTGGAGGAGTGTATAGATAAAAACACTCAAAGAAATAACAAGGACTTCGTTAAGTGCATTAGAAGTAAGAACCCAACTAGGAAGACCATTGGAGCATTAGATGATAATAGAAGACAAGGGATTATTAAAGAGGGGATAGAATGAATTCTTTGCTTCATTATTCACTGAAGCAGAGACCACCATGCCCCAAACAGAGCCTATCTTCATAGGGAGGGAAACTGAAGAATTAAGACAGATAGAAATAACCAGGGAGGAAGTTCTTGCATGTCTTGTTAAACTAAATGCTAACAAATCACCAGGACCAGATGGCATCCATCCATGAGTTCTCAATGAACTTAAATATGAAATTGCTGGGGTCCTAGCCAAAATATATATTTCCCTCAAATCAGGCGTTGTGCCTGATGACTGGAAGGTAGCGAATGTAGCACCAATCTTCAAAAAAGGATCCAGAGGTGATTCAGAAAATTACCAACCAGTCTTTTTGACATGTGTCCCAGGTTAAGTGATGGAAACAATCCTACAATATAAATTTAAAAGGCATGTAGAAGAGAAGGTGCTGCTGAAGGAGAGCCAACATGGCTTCTGCAAGGGCAAATCATGCCTCACTAATCTGCTGGAATTCTTTGAGAGTGTCAGCATGTGGATAAGGGAGATCTGGTTAACACTGTTTATCTGGACTTTCAGAAGGCTTTTGACAACGTCCTGCACCAAAGGCTCTTGAATAAACTTACCAGTCATGGAATCAAGGAACAGATCTTGTCCTGGATTACCAACTGACTAAGGCACAAGAAACAGAGGGTAGCACTAAATTAACACTTCTCCTAGTGGAGGGAGATAAAGAGTGGGGTCCCCCAAGGTTCAGTATTGGGACCCCTGCTTTTAACCTCTTACATGATCTATAGGTAGGTGTAAATAGCAAAGTAGCCAAATTTGCTGACAACATTAATTATACAGGGTAGTAAAAACTGAGAGAGATTGTGAGAAGCTCAAGATGTATCTCTTGACACTGGGTGAGTGGGGAAACCAGAGGCAAATGAGCTTCAACATTAGCTTGAACTTGAATACTTTATTGCAGTCAATAACCAAATCCAAAGTATAGATAGATAGATAGATAGATAGATAGATAGATAGATAGATAGATAGATAGATAGATAGATAGATAAATAGATAGATAGATAGATAGATAGATAGATAGATAGATAGATAGATAAATAGATAGATA